>CM067891.1:10320964-10692159 GCA_034621355.1 Mycalesis mineus
TTTTAATGATAATGATCAGGGCCGACAGTTTTACTTACTCTCCAAGGCAACCCCGCGGTTTTGTGTAGGTACACCAACAACTTCCCAACCCCAGGCTGAAAATTATTTCTAAGTTTTTGAATTAATGATTATAACATACCCATTATCATGAGATCGCTACAAGGTAAAGTTATTAAGAAAAAAGAAGAACTGTAGCTAAAGCCTGCTTAGACAAGCTTACCAGACAAAAGACGACAACGACGAAAGCGGTGAAAGTGCAGTTTTGAAAATGTTTGGAAATTCATTACAGTGAGCTATCACTCAGTTACGTCTGTGTTTAGTCTAGAAGACATTTTTAGTGACAAATCTTTTAAGCATATTACAAGTAAACATATACTTGAATATTTCTTGATAATTATCATCATTATTATAATTAGGGTGATAATGTTTACTTTTGCAACGATCACTAACATTATGTTAATGGTAACGACCGGGACCGACGGCTTAACGTACGGCTTGACGTACCTACTCTCGGCTTAACGTACCTACTCGCCTAGGCTAGAGGTGTAACACCACCGACTTCCTTCTGGACTGAGAATTATTGTTACCTTCTAAGAATTTACGAAATACGAAAGTATTTCAGAACCCAACCCAGAATTCGAATCTAGGACCCATATCATAGGTACTCTAACCACTGATCCAACAAGGCAGTTGTGTATAATTGTACTTCCACGTTTACATACGAGTACATAAAATCTTTATCGACTATAAGTCGGCCATTCACTGCTATCACATCTGATATTAATCTAAGATAGAAGCAAGCTAATTTGTTGAGAGTAGGATGAAATCCACACCCCTTTCGGTATCTACACGACATCGTACCAGAACGCTAAATCGCTTGGCAGTACGTCGTTGTCGGTAGGGTGGTAACTAGCCACGACGAAAGCCTCCCACCAGCCAGATCAAGGCAAATTAAGAAAAATCTCAATCTGCTTCACCGGGAATCGAACCCAGGCCCTCCGTCCTATAAATCCACCGAGCATACCACTGCGCCACGGAGGTCGTCAATAAAAATCTACTTACGTAAATTTATTATCTACCTATTTACAATAAAAATGTCACAAATAATATTAATTTTAATTTGCGACTGCGTCTAATAAAATTGAAGCCGTAAAACTAAATTAGGGCGCAAACCGTACACGTACAGCCGCGTGGTTTAACACGGATTGACGAGATGCCGTACAATAATATCGTACATTATAATCCAATTTATAACATAAGTAAATACTCCCGAAAATACACGCGTGTCGTGTACATTACAACTTGAAACCGTAAAAGATTTAATTTGGGGCAAATACGGAATTAGGGACTTAACTAAACCGCTGAAATTATACGATTGCAAATCTATTCGTAAAAGAAACTACTTACAAGTAGGTAGTAAAATATATCCAATAGGTAGACAAGAGCCTAATTTGACTAATTTAAACGACGGATTAGAAATACGGTGAAAAATCTTAAAATATAGAACTGACAATAAAATAATAAAGAAAATTTTAGCGTGTTAAGTAGTTACTATGAAAGACATCAACTAAGTAGGTAAGTACATAAAAAATTTTTAACAAAAAATAGAACGACTCATCGACAACTGAATGACATAGTTATTTTTCACTTTTTAGTGCGTTTTGAGTCGGTTCTATTTTTTGTTAAAAATTTTAAATTCTTACTTTTTAGAGATTTATCGCCACGTAACGCACTCGTACTATACTGTCATAGTATATTATACGGCACTTGAAGCCAAAAAGCTACCGACACTTACACAAAAACCGTAATCGCAGCAAGTGTGCCTATACAATTTGAAGAGTTCCTTCAATTTTCTCAAGATATCATATCATATCATCAGATCCTAACATGATGACAATGGGACCATCTTGGAAGTGTGCCCTTTCTAATAAAAAGAATTATCAAAATCGGACAACTCTATAAATAGTTATGCGTGGTAATACATAAAAAAAATATATACGTGTCGAATTGAGAACCTCCTCCGTTTTTTTTTCGTCGGTTAATAAAGAAAATAAGTAGTTACTATAAAAGACACCAACTAAGTGGGTAGGTACTTATACGAGTATGTACATAAAAAGTAAAGAACATACATATGTACGTAAAAAGTGAAGCCCGTAGGTATCTAGTAATTAGACTTATGAAAACTATTATCGCAAACATTGCAAACAGGGCAACGGTCATATAACTAAGAGTTAAATACTGAAAAAAAATGTTTGTTAAGTTATGTACGATAATAAACGAGAGCATTAAACTGTGTACATACCTACCTAGCGACTTATTCATAAAAAATATTTGCTTCAACAAAAACTCCAACCTACTTATTTTGCAAGACAGTTTGCTGACCGCTGTACAATCACCAACAATAATAATTTCTCTTTGTTTTTCTTTGTTCCAGATAGTGACGTGATTAACCTTCGACATGCGGTCAGCCGTTCCCGCCCCTCGTATCGTGCGGTCAGACAATTACACGGCGTATGGGCACACGCTCGGCTCATGCACTGCTACTTGATATCACTTCAATACTTCAGTCGACGCGCATCGCTCGATCTAATAGCGCGCATCGAATGAAGTAAAAAAAGTTAAAATGGTTGCCATCCGCGCTGCATATATACTGCTCTGTTCATTAGCGATAGCACACGCAGATTTATTGAGTCCACTCTCCGATGCCTTTATAGAAATCATCAACTCCCGACAATCGACATGGAAGGCCGGAAGGAACTTCCCGTTGAACATGCCATTGCGCGCGTTGAAGAAAATGATGGGAGCCATACCAGATAATGACGTGTTGAACTTGCGAACCGTCTACCACGACCAGGAAGTGATTGATACTTTACCGGAGAATTTCGATCCTAGAGACAAATGGCCGAATTGCCCTACGTTAAATGAAATTAGAGACCAAGGATCGTGCGGTAGTTGCTGGGCGTTTGGAGCTGTTGAAGCTATGACAGACCGCTACTGTATATACTCGAACGGTACGAAACATTTCCATTTCTCCGCCGAAGACTTGTTAAGTTGCTGTCCAGTTTGTGGGCTGGGATGCAACGGTGGGATGCCGACGTTAGCTTGGGAGTACTGGAAACACTTCGGAATAGTATCAGGAGGGAACTACAACTCTTCGCAAGGCTGTTTACCTTACCAGATAGCGCCATGCGAACATCACGTCCCCGGAAACAGAATGCCGTGCAGCGGTGACACGGGCACTCCAAAATGCTTCAGAAAATGCCGAGACGGTTATCCATCGACGTACAAAGAAGATAAGAAATACGGCAAACACGTCTTCAGCATCAGAGGTGGAGAGCAGCATATTAAGGCAGAACTCTTTAAGAATGGTCCCGTAGAAGCAGCCTTCACGGTTTATGCTGACCTTCTAGCGTACAAGAGTGGTGTGTACAAACATGTGGCAGGCGACGAACTTGGTGGTCACGCTATTAAGATCATGGGTTGGGGGGTCGAGAACGGGAACAAGTACTGGCTTATTGCGAACTCGTGGAACTCTGACTGGGGTGACAATGGCTTCTTTAAAATACTTCGCGGCGAAGATCACTGCGGTATTGAAAGTTCGATAGTTGCTGGCGAACCGTTGCTAGATTAAAGCTGGGTGTTTTTTCATGTACTTTTATTTATAACGAGATTTTATATAAGGTAACCAAAGTGTAACGTATTTTGATTTAATAGACCAAGTATATTTATTTTGTAGTTTTATTCAAATGTTTTTTAAAATAATAACCTTTTGTTTATATTTCCAACCCATATAAGTTATTTATTTTAGATATAGGTATTTTTGGTAAAATATATCAAAATTAAGCTTATAAAAAAATACTACAAGTGTAAATTTCTAATTTTAAAATCGAAATTAATTTATTAACAGCTTAGTGAAATCTTTTGAAATCGTTTACCATCTTACAATTTACGAAGCGACATAATTAAGTCATAATGACTAGCTATAGGTAGATGTCCTGATTTATTCTAACGGCTGGAAACCCTTAGCCTTATTATTACCTAATGTGCATGACGAAGCTGTTTGTTGTTGTTATACTAATTAGATTTCCTTATATTATTAAATAGGCATAGCTAATAGTTAGTAGAACAATAGCAGTTGGTCTTGATATGAAAGTATTAACTACCTAATGTTGCTCGCACACACTTTTTATTTTGATTTAAGAGACCAAATAAGTATGTTCATTTTATAGTTTATTCAATCATAGTATATAAATATAAATCAAGGACCTTCTGTTTATATTTCCAACCCACCTGGGGGTTTTTTTAATATAGGTAGGCATAATTGATAAAGACTGGCTCGTTGGTCTAGTGGAAAGCCTATGTGAAAGCCTATATGTGTGGAAATAATTTTGAGCTTTTTCATTGAAATGTTCAGTACATTCCAAGCCCGGAATCTGGAAGTTGGTGGTGTTATACCCCCGTGCCTCGGAGAGCACGTCAAGCCTTCGTCCCGGTCACTATCATCAACATCTGATAGTGTTCGTTAATAAATGAAACATTATCACCCTAAGCCCGCCAGCCCGCATTGGAGCAGCGTGGTGGGTGTACGCCCCATATCCCCTCTCCCGTAAGGAGGGAGGCCTGGCCCTGTAGTGGGCCGTTAATAGGCTGATAATGATGATAATTGATAAAATGTATCAAAATTAATCTTATTAAATATAATATAATATAAATACTACAAGTGTAAATTTCTAATTTTAAAATCGAAATTAATTTATTAACAGCTTAGTGAAATTTTTTGAAATCGTTTATCATCTTACAATTTACGAAGCGACATAATTAAGTCATAATGACTAGCTATAGGTAGATGTCCTGATTTATTCTAACGGCTGGAAACCCTAAGCCTTTTTATTACCTAATGTGCATAGCGAAATTTATTGTTGTTATACTATTGAGATTTCCTTATATAATTAAATAGGCGCTACATAGGTAATATTATAAAATAAAGTCCTCCGCCGCGTCTGTCTGTCTGCTTGCGATAAACTCAAAGAGAATTAAAAAGATTTAGATTTAAGTAAGTGTAATTATAATTTGTTCAGGTTTTGTGTAAATGGCTCAAATAGCAGAAATGGCTGGGAGCTTTAATTGAGAACTCTGTCCAATCCCTTGGATAACCAAACAATGTATTGAAGAATTGTTCCTAGTTATTCGGAATACAAAAAGCCCGCGGTAGCATATATCTATCTTTTAAGAACAGCCGTTGCTTTCTTATTAATAAGTACATATTTTTATACGCTATTTTTCTCGCGGGCGTCTCCTAGTCCTAAATATTTAGTACCTACTCGTATTGGCAATAATATTGACAATATTATCGCATAACCTCCTTTAAATATACCTAAACAATAACACATCGATACTTACTTTGATAGATTGCTATAAATAATAAGGTGTAGTTAAGGTTCTATGGCCAAAGAAATTAATGTGTAACGTATTTTGATTTATAGACCAAATAACTATATTTATTTCGTAATTTTATTCAAATATTTTTTAATTCAAGTACCTTTTGGTTATATTTTCAACTCATCTGGGTTATTTATGTTACATAGAGGTAGGTATTATTAATAAAATATATCAAAATTAAACTTATTAAACACTTCAAGAGTAAAATCCTAATTTCTAAATCCTAATAATTTTATAAAAAGCCTAACAAAATCTTTTAGAATGTACACGGGTTCTTTACAATTTACCAAGCAACATAATTAGGTCATAATGCCTAACTATAGGTAGATATGTCCTGATTTATTCTAACGGCTGGAAACCCTAAGCCTTATTATTTGTACCACGTACCTAATGTGCATGACGAAGCTGTTTATTGTTTTTATACTAATGAGATTTCCTTATATAATTAAATAGGTGTAGCTATTACTAGAGCAACAAATCAGTTTTATCTGAAAGTACCTGAGGTTGCTCGCGCACACTCACGAACACACACGGTGTAGTGTAAATGGCACAAATATGACAATAACAGTACAAAAGCCTGGGTGCTTTCATTGAAAACACTGCCTTATCCCTTTAATGACAAAACAATGTATTGAAGAGTTGTTTCTCTTTATAAGGAAGTCCACGGTGGCATATATCTATCCTTTAAAGGTACCTATTTATGCTATTGCTTTCTTTAAAATACGTACTCTTTTTTATACAATATTTTTCTCGTGGGCGAAGTCGCGAGCATCTGCTACTCCTATATGCTTAGTACTTAGATACTTGTATTTGCAATAATATTGATAATATTATTGCATGTGTGCTGGTATTTTTTAAATATACCTAAACAATTCACATCGATACCTATTTTGATAGATCTTTATAAATAAAATGTAGTTAGGGTTCTATGGTCAAAGAAATCATGCAAACAACTGAAGAAGTGGCACATCGAAGGTAAAAGGTATGCTCATAATTATGAAATTGCTCACAAAATGTAAACTTTTCATATAAAACAGTCAACGACTAATCAGAAAAGTTATTTTAAGACCATTATTTATTGTCTGTGCTCAAAATTAAACAGCGAATTATTACGCCCCGCGGAGAGCCGACTTCATAAAAGATGAAAGGCGACTTTCCACGAACTGACACGATACGATACGTTTGATTTGTAGGTTACACATAAATTATTTTTTTTTTGTTTTTAACAGCAACACTATGTCATAAGATGATTACCAAAAATAACTACCACCATTGCAGAAAAAATAATTTATAATTACCTATACTTGGAACACCTACCTACCTACCTTACCTATACCTATTGATTGGCAATAAAGGACGTTGAACCCGCGTTGGACTCCCTAAAGTCATAGAGAGCAAAGTAGTAGACAAACTACTATCTATCTCTCTCTTACCAAGGTATATATATTCGAGGGGTCAACGCTCTTTATTGCCTATATGTTTCTATACCTATATGGTTTCGAGTATAGGTGCTTATGGAAAACAATAGTCAACAAAACATAAGATGCTGGAGAATCAATGTAGATATCATCATTATTAGCCCATTAACAGTCCACTACTCCTTATAGGGAAAGGAAAATGGGGCGTAGACCCATCACGTTGTTCCAGTGCAGATTAGCGGGCTTAGGGTGATAATGCTATTCCGGGCAGATAGCAACCTGTTGTGGCACAAGCTGCTACTAACATTGTCGGTGAATCCATGAGGAATGCCGGTGCCTCGCAAATGCAATGAGGATGGCCACCGAGAGGGTTTAGTGGAGAAGTCCCACATAATCTGATTTCTCGCCTGCAAAATCGGGTATCTCTGGAGGAGAATTCCCCCTCGAAAAAAAGATGATGATGAAATGATAGTGACTGGGACTGGCAGCTTAACTTGCTCTCCAAGGCACGGGGGTGTAACACCACCAACTTCTGGACTTGATATAAAATCATAAAAATATTTGACAGCAACAATAAGTACTTCATATTCAGAGGGAAGCTGGCTAAAGGAACTTGCGGATATGTTCCATACGAGTTAGTGCGGGTTTATGGAAGGTGAATCTGAACTCGTCTCCCATTGTTTTTTGGAATGGGAAGGACTATGAGATGCCCAGGCAGATCATCGTCACGGTTGATGAAGTTCCTTTGACGGAAAGACGGCATCCCAACGTGCTGTGGTGATTCTTGTCTTGACTATGGAAAGACAGTTCTCCTGTGTTAGTTATTCTTCCAATCGTAACAAAATTTACATAACGGGAAACGATATATCGCTCCCAAAACAATTTCACTTGCTCCATCATGACTCGTAGTTGTACGAGTTGAATAATTAAAAAGAATCTGTGTATGTAATTCAGTGACAGCGTATTCATACCGCTGTGAGGGGCTCTTTGCTGTAGAGCTGAGCGTGACCTACAATACTGCTCTTATGGCGGCACTAAGAACGTTAGCACAGCACCGGGCGAAACCATAGCTACTGCAAATTGTATGACATAGGTACAAAGCGATATGAGAGTAGGAATGCAGAAAGAAATATGATGATGTTGGTCTTTTTCCGTTCTTACAAATGTTGTATAAGATAAAGGTCTTAATATCATAGACTCAATCAAATATCGAAGAAAAAACACGATGAGTTTTCTTTCTATGCAATTTACTAGATCGCTTTAGCCCTTTCTTTTGCCTTTCGATATATCTCTATATCGCCCTGAGATGAAACATAGCTATCTAACTGTATTTTCTATTTGGTCCCTATTCGACGAGTGTTTTTTCAACATGAAAAAAACGCCTCTCCCAAATTTCAACTGCGTACCTAATTTAAGATTTTTCACTAACCATTGAGAACGATTTAGTTTTACATGATAAAAATATCTACTTACCGAAGATTCAGGGAGTAATCTAGCTCTATTCCAAATACCAGAAAATAGCTTAAATAGTTGCAGCATGAAGGTATAACAAACATATCTTTCGCCTTTAAAATATTAGTGTGATAGTTATAAGCACAGGTAAGTAGATAGTACCGCTTCTGCATCGCATTTCATAGAACCGCCTACTTACAAGTCATGGCAAAACTAGAGTGGTTTCGCCGCTGTGAAATCGAGGTGGTGTGCCAACGCTTAATACAGTTTTCCGCATTTTGTATTTTATTATACATGGAATGTTTCTGGTCTCACGGCTGAATTATGTTAATTAATTTTTTCTACCTAGGTCAGATTTTAAGCAACCTTCACCGCTGACCTACAGGTCACCTGAATATGTACATGTAAGAATTATTTAATACTACCCGCAGTTTCGCCCGCCTGTAGTTCGTTCGCTATAAGAATGCAGTGAGTCATCATTGTTTGCGGCCCAACCCCGCTCCTAACTAATCAAATCGCACGTCGCGTTCGAATGCCTTCAACTTCAGTGAACTAGTAATTTGAAAAGATTTGATTAGGTATTTAGTCGGGGCTAGGCCGCGATCCTTAACGCGAACGAACTATAGTTCCAGTGAGAATATCAGGAAAAAATGAGCCTATGTCATTCCTCATAAATCTCGCTATCATATACAAAAATATTTTTTACAATGCAACTGTTAGTTTCCGAGATAAGTCGGAAACAGGCAAATAAACAGATAGACAAAAATTGTGATTATTTGATAGTAGCTTGTATACTTTCATATGCATGATCGTGATGATCATTTCAAGCCTCCAGCCTAGGAACTTTAACCTGTCTTCCACGTATGACTAACATCTGCCATTTGTATAAGTACTTTGCACTTTACATTAGTGCTTAACGTAATGAGGATGAGCCCTAGATCTTTTCTCACATTATCTAATAGTTAATTTCATCATAAACATATATACTAGAATTGGGATAAAACTATAGGCCTGAGCAGATCTAATAACGATAACTATAAATTAAAAATTTAAAAACCCCCGACCCAAATAAGAAACATGAAAAGAACCAGTCAAGACAAATTCAACGAGCCCAAACTCGATGGGTTTACTAACAAGGTAGACCATGGTTACGTCTCCTACCTTCGAGCCTTATCATCAGACCAGCTCAGTGGTTCCAGAAGACATTAGTGTTTCAAATGACAGATCGCACACATGCTTTCAAGCAAACTGAGCGTGTAACATTTCTATCAAACCTAAGCCTAACAAACGACCTGATGACCTTCAAGCCCTGAACCGATTTCCACCAAACATAGCTAAGAACACTCTCGACTGATATACCTTTCAAACAAAAAATCGCATTAAAATCGGATCATCCGTTTGGGAGTTACGATGCCACAAACAGACACATACACATACATTTACACAGACACGTCAAACTTATAACACCCAGTCGTTTTTGCGTCGGGGGTTAAAAACAGTATCTATCTAATCCATTTTGGATTAATTTTACCTATTTTCTAATCGAAATTCACGGCATTATACACCTACAAAATCTTAATAACAAAATTCAGTTTCAGTAGATTCTTGTCTGCAATCCTCATCCTCAAAGTAGCCGATGAATTGAAATTTATTGAAATGAAATTTTTATGCGACGTTGCATTTCTTTATAAGACTCTTTGAATATACTTTTATCCCTAAATTCCTAGGGGAAAATGCCGTCACAGTGAACCCCAGCAAAATGTTGCCAGCTAGTAAATCAAACTCTTTTTTTAACCGACGAAAAAAAACGGAGGAGGTTCTCAATTCGACACGTATATTTTTTTTTATGTATGACCACGCATAACTTTTTACAGAGTTGTCTGATTTTGATAATTCTTTTTTTATTAGAAAGAGCATACATCCAAGGTGGTCCCATTGTCAACATATTAGGATCTGATGATGATATCTTGGGGAAATTGAAGCAACTCTTCAAATTTTGGAGGCACGCTTACAGCGATTTCGGTTTTTGTCTCGGTATCTACCGATACTTTTGGGCTACAAGTGCCGTATAATATACTATGACAGTACAGTACGAGTATGTTACGTGGCGATAAATCACTAAAAAGTAATAAATAAAAATTTTTAACAAAAAATAGAACCAACTCAAAACGCACTAAAAAGTAAAAAATAACTGTGTCATTTAGTTGCTTTAATTTACTTGAACATATCTAGGAGTCGGTGCAAGCCAAAGTTTCTACTTTAAGAACATTACCTAGAACCCACAAACTGGTTTACTACGAAAAATAAATGTTCCTTAAACTTGGCTGGCACCGACTTCATAGATATGCCTAAGTAAATTAAAGCAACTAAAAGACAGTTCTTTTTTACTTTTTAGTGCGTTTTGAGTCGGTTCTATTTTTTGTTAAAAAATTTAAATTTGCCAACTAAGATGACCAGACAATATAAAAAATAAATTATCTAAAATCTAAGAATTACTCATATTTATTTTGTAACACATTTTTATTACAGCAAAATTAAAGCGACTGCTATGCTACGCTCATGCTATGTTTGCATATTGCACTGAAGTTGCAATGTAATGATGACTTCATATTTTATTGATCTTTATCCTCCACAACGCAGAGTTAGCAAATAACTTCGTGGACCTCCCGGTTTCAAGGAATTCTTAAATGCTTTTCAATGATTAAGGCAAATAAAAACGAATATTTCAAGTAACACTTTATTATAACTACCAATATTATACAAACGTTCTGCACTTTAGAGGCACAGAGACTCTTGTTTGCGAGATAAAAGGGTCAAAGGTTCTTCCGATATAAACGTGACGTGATTATATCAATATTTGTAGTGCTAAATAAAAATATATATATCTAAATTCATATTTACAAAATAATAATAACAATAATTGATTTCTCCCAAAATTAATGCTAATTAAGACTAGAACTATATAAGGGTGCCAGTTCGTAGCCAACGACAACAGCATTGCTGCGACACTTTGTCGTCGACTACGAAGCAGTACCTTCAATGAAAAATTATATCATTAACAATTCTTTCAATAAAAACAAAGCTTACCAAAAATATAATCAAATAATAGTGTCCCAAATTATGACAGGGTTCTTAAAAAATAACATGAATAATTAATTCAATTCCCTTAAAGTCTGGGATTAAATATAAATAATACAAAAAAATCTGCTTTATACTCTATGCTTCTAATATACAGAAGTAACTATTAATAAGTGTTATATAACTATATCTTGGAACTAATTTATAAATACAGTACATCTATATTCAATAAACTATTATATTATCACAAAACATGACTGACCACTTTGTAAAATGTTTATATACTTCGTGTCATATGGGAATATCGGTTACGTAAAAATGCTTTAGGCGAAGTCTAATTCTCATTTTGTTTAGAATAAACAATATCTTTTTAGAAAACTCAACTCGATTTTTCCGTTTAAAGATAACCTGGATATTTTTTGTGGGCATTTAGCGAAAAAAACTCGCAAAAGTAATGAAAGAACGCGCGTGCGCATGATGAAAGGGATGCATTAGTGAGTGTTAATAGGTTAAATATTAAAACAGCATTTTAATCAAATTCACTGACACTCAAAATTACGAATGGCGCCGAATTATATTTTGATAAGAATTCTATAACGCATAAGATAGAATTAAAACATTGACAATTAATATTTCCTATATGATATTATTTTATTAGCTTTTGTGTAAACCTAAAAGCAACAGCAATCTTTTATTATTTTTTAATTAATTACGAATTTTGAAGAATCTTCATAGCTAATCATACATGAATTGGATCAATAGGCCAAAATGCAAATTGGACCTATTCCGCCTAGACGATTAGGTAAAAACATAAAGAACAATATGAATATTAGCTAGTAAGCTAGTGATATGTTGATTTAATTACTAGCTCGTGCGGATTCGTGTTTTTATCACTAACAACTTGAACAAACATTCTAATATTTTTGCTGCTAGTTAATCAAATAAGGTCCCTAAAGATTCGTTCGGTGCTTTCCATAAAAAATACAAGACCATAAAATTTATTCACAATTAACTGTATACCATTGAAGAGCAAATTATTTTATACCCAATACGTAAATCTGTACCAATTCCTAAATAATTTTACAAATCATGATTTTTTACTATTCGGTAAGCATTACAGTAAACCTTTTGGCAGAGTAAGGAAATAAACATTAAACATGACACAAAGTAATGCCCCGTATGCCTAAGATACGCTCGAAGTAATATAACGTGTAAATAAAAAGACATACGGTAGCCCAATAGCGTGTAAATGAATATATCTCTCTCTCTTTCGTTGAGTTGCCGTGAAAAAGTGAGCTACATTTCCGATATCGTCGCAATAGTCATAATGATAATAGCAGAGAATCAATTAAGGATTTATTTTCATAATTTACGTCAATCAGAGCCTATGTACTTATAATCAAAATAAGGGCACAATGTTTTATGTTTCCGTAAAAATAAAACGATAAAATACAGTCTTCCGCCACGTTAAACGGAACGCCAAGTACAACGAATGACGTCATTGTTATTTATACACCGGTTTGACTTCGACATTTCGTTTGTATTGTTTGAAGTTCCTCTGACGTCACGTGCAGACGGCATGACCCATGCAAGCGTTTTTATTTTAGTTTTTGTAATCAGACGACACTCCTGAACATTATAGAATAGTTTTCAAAATTATTTATCATGCCTATTGGGCGACAAAGTCTTTTTCTCTACACGATATGTCTCCTCGTATGTATCTTTGACCAAGCATGGCTTAACATCACGGGGCAGTTGGTGTTTGGACGCTATTCCTGCCCCATCAGTCCAGGTGTAGTTACACCTTGTTAATTATTTTAAAACAAACGAAAGATAAATATAATATAACCTTATAAAGAAACAAGAAATGCGTTAATAAGGCGTCGCACACACGTAAACATAAGACATGGAAACTGATTCAACAATAAAGAAGAAAAAACAACCAATATATAAAACGTACTCGTAATATACTTATACGATAGCGTTATTCTGTATCGATGTTTTGATAACTCGACTGTGTTCGTTTCTATCTCTGTCTGTCTACCACGATATTATAGATAGAGATAGACAGATCACACACTAATGTGTTACAACAAACAAACACTCCTCCTCTTTATAGGAGAGGGGATTGGCCTAGTCTAGTGGTCTAGAAAAGAAAATATTACCGTTGCAATTGAGAAAAAATAAAGTGCTTCACAATTCATAAAAGCCTAGATAGAACATTAATTAGATAGAAAATTAAGAGATCTGCGACCGAATGCGCCCAACTGTATTTCAGTAATGAAGTGCCCGCGTGTGTACAGCGCCTTATATTACCGTCACATGTCAGTCTAGGATAAAACTTATTTACATAATACCTATAATAAAGCTGCGTTTTAATTATTATTATTATTTATTACACATGCATTACCTAAATATGACCTTTTTAGACAACTAATTTACGGGGACAGATACATGCAGAGATCGCTAAGAGGGTGTTCTGCGTGAGCGACAAACGCGACGCAATGCTACGCGACGAACGCGATCAAAACGACATTCCCTACTTGCGTCTTATGTAGCAGCCTGGGGCTGGGCGCGACGTAATGGGCTCCCGCGACTCTGTTACATGAGTAGAACGGAACAGAGGCTAAGCTTCTTAAGAACGTGCAATATTGTTACCTATTTTGGTAGGGTTGTCACAAAATAATACTTGCTTCTGACATTGCTGACATTGATTGATTGTCAACTAACTGTGCCAGCGTAAGCCGGTTTTTTCCAGTCTCGCCGCGTACGCGACAAGCGGCTGGTGGTCACTCACACATGCCCCGCGTGATTGTAGTAGTGCAACCGACTCGCAAGGTAGTATAAAGCTTTGTCTCTGTTCCTTTTATCTACTCATGTGACTCTGTCGCATAGCGTCGCGATTGTCGCTTACGCAGAACACCCCGTAAAGTGTAGGTTCGTTGGAACCGCAGACAAACCCACACCTTTATTATAATTTTGGAATTTTACAATTCATTACATAAACCTTGGGGTCTCTAGAAACTAGACATTTATGACAGTTATTCATATATGTTGCACGTAGATACGAATTAAAAAGTGATTTTAAAAATTCGAAGATCAATTTTTACTTTACACAAAAACTCAAAAAACTACTCCCGGCTCTATATTTGCGCCTTCGGTTTATTCAACCGTGCGCTCTTAGAAATAGTAACTATAAATTTGGCCGTTTAATTTTACAATCTACTTACTACACAGTAACATTCATATCTTTTAAAAATTTCGTAAGGGTGCAAATTGGTAGCCGACAGCAGTAGTCGACGTTGTCGTCTGCAGTCGGCTAGGCTATATATTTTATAATACATTAGGTAAATCAATTTGGCCAAGTATAGTTTGTGTATGTGTAGTTTTTATTCTTCACTATTATTTAAATTGCTCACTACAGGGTTAGGCCTCCCTCCTTATGATTTTTAACATTGTAATGATCATGATTGTTGATTCATCAGATGTTAATTATATTGACTGTGGCCAAAACGGCTTCACGTGCTTCCCGAGACACGGGCTAAAATACTTTTTTTTATAGCTTGACCCAGGACTCGAATCTACGACCTTAAAGCTTCGCAGTCACACAGGTTTTACTGTAGACATTTAAGAACAATTTTCCTCATACACAAATATAACTGTTATAAAAAACTAATAATATTGTTATGACGCCAATACAATAAACCGATTACTATAAAACAATTTTATTATCGTAACAATCTACAAAAAAATAAATTTATATGCTTGTGCTAGGTGTAAGGTAGGAACTACGATATACTGGGATGGACAAGGATGTTATTTTAAAAGCGGTCTGTAAGTCTCAATAAAAGTGAAAATTATTGAAGAAAAAGAAAACTCAAGGAAGACTTTTATTTTAGAAGTATTTTGATTATACAATTTTTCTCAGAACTTCAATTCTTAAGACTTTGAGCACACACAGTTCAAACGTTCTGAGTTCTGCGTTGTGCGTCTCTTCACAAACTTTATATATTACCCGGGCTGAGATCAGGAGATAAAGCGTTTTCTCCGCTATCCATGAATACATTACGTTATATTAAACGCAAAACGCAGAACGGAGAACGCGAAGTGCAGAACTCTAGAACGTTTTCTGTTTGCGCGGGTTCTTAGCTATAAATCATTTATAATATCTTTCAGTGCTACTACAAAAGTACAGGAGGATTAATCTGGCTCACAAACCGCTTGAAAAATAAAAACCTATACGATTACATATATTATTAATTTAATGCCGTCATTAAAAATTACCAAATTCATTAATTTATAAGATTTTATTATCAGATAATACTGGAATGATTAAGATTATTTAATTGTAATGTGCTATACATATTCACATGAAAAATTAATGTAACGACATTACTTTGATAAAACATTTTTCGCTTTGTATGTTTTACAACACACGAAAGATTAATGAGTAACTTTTGATAGAAAGGGGTTATTTCAGATTTGTATGGCGCCTTGGCCAGATCTATGTACAGTAATTCAATATGTTTAAGAGTATTAATTATAGTTTATTTGTTACGAAATAGTTCTATTTCGATTGTACAAAATTATTTATATAAAGACGTGCAGGCAATACAATTGGATAGTCTATGATAGAACATTGTCATAGACAACTGTCACTCCAAATGTCATTTAGTTTACGGGTTTAGAGTACAAAGATGCGTTCCGAAATACAATATTTTTTCATCTTTATTATTTCACTAATAACTACTAGAAAATTTCAATTAAAACAATTAATAAAACGAAATATTTTCTACCGGAACTACTTTTTCTCGCATTATGTATGTATGTACTATAAGTACATATAAAAGGCAAGAACTTTTGAACGAAAGCATCCAGATATTTATGTGGTATCTATGGTTAAGGTCTGTGGTCAAAAGCACAGACTACTATTGACTATTGACGTCATTTTGCAAATGGCCCTGCGTGAAAAGGTATTGATTTGTATATTTTTGTACAAATTTCATTTGCAGCCACTAAATAATATAATTCATTTTTATTTCCATGATTTTTTACTGTTTTTGTATATACCGTACAAGGACTTGGCCAGAAATGAAACCACCCCTTTAATTTTTTTTAAACAATTCTTCTGCATTATTACAAAGTGGTTGTTTCATTTAAAGATTTCTATACAAATAAAAGTCTAATTTTAGGCTGAAAATAAGCTTTTGAAGTAATAAATAAACTTTCTATTATTAATTTAAGATACAGAGAAAAAGTTTTAGACAGAATAATTGGTACTTTACGACGGATGAAATAGCACATTCGCTGGAACAAATGGACAAACAAAACAAACATTAGGTTTTTGTTATTATTATAGATATATACCTATCTAGAAAAGTACATACATTATAGCATAGCGTAATTAACGTAGTTTGTATTATATTAAGTGGTATAGTTCGTTTGCGTTAAGAACGCAGTGGCTCATCATCGTTCGCCGGCGTAGCTCCACCCCCTAATTTGAAAAGATTTGATTGGTTAACGGGCGGGGCCAACAATGATGAGTCACTGCATTCTTAACGCGAACGCACTGTAGTAACTATACGTCACGCCATTTCCCATGACTTGTGTAACAAAATAGTTCCCCACTTTAGCGAATCACCTAGCAACATAGTATTTCATGCAAGACCTATATACTATAGATTATATGTAAGAACTATTTCATACTTATGTCATAGAGTCGTACCGCGTGTCTGACGTCAGAGGTTCGGTGTCGTCGCGGTGTCTAAAGTTTAGAGCATTCCGGAAACTGTCTCTCAGGCGCTCGGTGAACGTTTTGTAGTCCAAGTTGAGTTGCTGCCCGAAATCGAAGTCAGCCACCTCAACTGTGTATCTGTAAATATAATAAAAATAAACAACTACAAAAAAAAGAAATTTCAAAATCGGTCTACAACTGACAGTAATACAAGTAGACATGTTTAAGACAAGAAAATAGAAACTCCTCTTTTTCTTGAAATCGTTTAAAAATAAGGCCTCCTAAAGACGCTTATAGTCATAAGGCGATAGAGGGAGCAATGCGTGACTGTATCAGATATAATGATCTCTGCAGAAAAGAACTTTGCTTATATTTTTGAATGAGTTGCAACGCTGAACTGGCAGATAAGTCGATGGATGATCGATAGCTGGTATCCCAAGATGTTGAAAAGACAACCTTGCGACGTATATTGCACAGGTTGCATAGGTTAAAATCTGTTAAATATTTAGAGCACAAGCAAACATAAACCGTTCAGATGATCTGCGATGTGCGATGTGCGTTTGGCGTGCCACTTTTTCTGGAATGTATGTAACTTCATAGCATCGTAAAAGTAGTGGGTGCAGCTGTATGGCCGCACGCTATGTACGCGCTGGCATAGAGTTGCAAACGTTGCGCAGAACACAGAACTCAGAACACTAAACCGCTTACTGCCTTGCGTAAGCTTGTGAAGCGTGCCACAGAATCATACTACTTGCTGTTTGTTACTCTTTCACGCAAAAACTGCTGAATGGATTTTGATCAAACTTCTCAATTATATAGCTTACATATCAGAGTAACACATATGATACATTTTATCCCGAAATTCCCACGGGAACGAGGACTGATCGTCCTTTAGTACACAAAGTATAGTAATAATTGATTGTTGATTCAACAATGATTGTTCCTATAGTCGTTTCAGTCAACAGTCTTATAGCGAATAGCTTTGACGAACATCTTAAAAAGCTTTCGCTTAATTGTTGGATCAAGGGTCGGATACAGAAGGCAGTAATTCTTGAAACGGCGCGTTTTGTGAGGAGGTTCCTCACTCTGGAGCCCTGACCACCGATTGCTTGGACCCCCGGGCCCCGCAGCAGGCGGAATGAATTTTTTTATAAATTTTTAATAGTGTTTTTTTTTTATAATTTTTAGCAATGCTTATAGCATTGCTAAAAATTTTATAAATAATTGTAAATAAATAAATGAGTGTAAAATCTTAGTATATCATTATTGTGTACTAAAGGACGTTGTTAATTTTATTATTTAAAATATTTAATAATTTTCCTTAAATAAATAATATTCCTATTAAGACATATGAAACATAATTAGTGCATTATGTAAACAGCATGGAGGAAATAGAAAATAAATTGACTGGTTAGTTTTGAGGTTAATAAACATTTGTAAAGTATTCCTAGCTTCGAATCATCACAAATACATGTATTGAACTGGGGTGGTTTTTAGTTTTGATGCAACCTAAGACGGAAGCGAGCTAACTTGTTAGGAGTATCATACTATCGACATCGACATCCTACCGGCACGCTAAACGTCTTTGTCACTGGATCAATTAAGAAAATCTCAATTGGCCCTGCCTGCCTGCCGGTAATCGAACCCGGGACCTCCGTTTTATAAATACACCGCGCATACCACTGCGCCACGCAGGTCGTCAAATATATGTATTTAATACTACTATATTGAAGTCAATCAAAACCACCCGATATTTGGTGTGGCACAAGGATGCATCCTAGAACTCTGCAAATAGGCTAATTATAATGATGGGAAGCCTACGTACCTGGAGCGATGCTGGTAGTAGGCGATGCCGAACACCACTAGAGTGACGGCAACCAAGCAGAACGCCACCGGAACCACGATGACTGACAGCTGCGCGTGGACGGACGCTGAGACAAGCAAACATATTGTATTGTAGAGGCAGACGTTACTTTGCGGAAATTCAATATCATTGCTAATGCCCACTACAGGGCCAGGCCACCTCCTAATAGGAGAGGGGGTATGGAGCGCGGACCCCACGCTGTTCTAATGCGAGTTGGCGGGCTTAGGGTGGTAATGTTTCATTTATTAACGATCACTATCTGGTGTTGATGATAGTGACCGGGAGCGACGGCTGAACGTGCTCTCCGAGGTACAGGGGATGTAGCACCACCAACTACCCGACTTTCCATCAGATGTTATTGTATTCAAGCGCAAGCCTAACTACCATAAAAAAGAGCAATGATGTTGATGACACACATATAGTAGTACTTTCTTAACTCGTCAAGGAGTGAAGCGGCAGCCGGATGCCGCTTTCACGTACATTTCATCTCACGCCTGCGCCTTGAGTGATTAGTGGTAGTACTTCCGACGAGCTCAAACACAAAAGGATCTCTCACTCTTAAATCTATACTTACCTTTATAAATGTTGATGGTAGCTCTCGACACCGTCTTCCCAATGTCATTCTCAAGCACAACGACTACAGTGTGCTGGTCGCTGTCAGAGAAGTAGTGCACAAGTGGGAACATGTTCGATACGGTCGTGGTCTTCATCGTGCAAGTCTCGTTGCCGGTCACATTGTACTGGCCAGGTATGTACAGTGCACAATAGTCGAATGGCGGCGATCCGGTATATTTGACTTGTAGTTTGAGTAGATCACCATGTTGGAGCCAGTTTAAGCCTGATATGTTCAGCGATGATATAGGTTCTGAAAGTAAGGTGATAACAAGTAGGTACATTTTATCGACTACAAGTTGGCCCTTGACTGCTATCACACCTGATGTTAAGTGATGATGCAATCTAAAATGGAAGCGGGCTAACTTGTTAGGAGTAGGATCCACACCTCTTTCGGTTTCTACACATTGTACCGAAACGCTAAATCGCTTGGCGGTACGTCTTTGCCCGTATGGTGGTAACTAGCCTCCCAACAGCCAGACCAAGACAAATTAAGGAAAATCTCAATCTGCCCTGCTGGGAATCGAATTCAGACCTCAGTCTTATAAGATCGCCGCGCATACTACTGCGCCACGGAGGCCGACACATATTATAAAATGAAACAGTCACCTGTCTATCTGTCCACGATAAACTAATAGACTTGTGAACGGATGTGCTTGTGGTTTTCACCTGAGTGATTCCTGAAGTATATAAGTTTTATATAAATTGCTTTAAATTTAAATTGTAGTGAAAAGACACATTTGAGATACAACAAAACAGTTTATGGAAAGAATTTTTCGTCTTTATTCAGAGTACAAACTTTGTGACCGCATATATATAAATTTTAAGTATAGCTCAATTATTAACTCATTCTTTAATAAATGGATCACGCTAATTTTTGGTGCTGTTAAAAGGTTACATAGTGCATTCTTGAACGTACCTATATCTACACTAACCGACACCGGAGGGAGCAGGCACTACGGCCAACATCATGGCTACCCTCCATACAGGAGAAGGGATATGGAGCGTACACCCACCACGCTGCTCCAATACGGGTTGGCGGGGTTAAGGAGATAATGTTTCATTTATTTACGATAACTATGAAATGTTGATGACAGTGACCGGGACAGACGGATTAACGTGCTTTCCGAGGCACAGGGGCGTCATGCCACCGACTTCCCGACTCCGGGCTTGAAATGTACTTAGAATTTCTTAGAGGAACGAAAGACTCAGAATTATTCCGTGACCCGACCGAGAATTCGAATCCTGTCGAGGTTCTCGTGATCGAAGCCATCACTTGACAAACGAGCGAACCACTAGACGAGACGGGGAGGTTTCAGACGCTCCTGCTAGTTAAAGAAGGTAGCAGAATAAGGTTATATAGGTAATTTCTCAGACTAATAAGTACTTTGGTCTCTTTCAGCTATATTCTTAAATTTACGACTTTATTTAACATCAACATAGTAAGTATAAAATAAAGTCGTTTTCCGCTTAGATTATTTAAACTACGCAATCCAATGATTAAATAATTAATAAATTGTATAAATAATTGAACAGTACAATTTATTTATAGTACATATTTATCTATACTAATATTATAAAGAGGACGCATTTGTTATCTTGTGACGTTGTAAGGGGTAATCTCTGGATTTACTGGACCAATTTTTTAAAATTATTTCACCAATAGAAAGCTACGTTATTGTGGAGTGCCATAGGCTATAAAAATTTCCAAAATTAATTATGCATCTTTACTTAGAATTGAATTATGTAATCCAAGATGTAAAAAATATCGCTCTTCTTGCGTGCGCTGCGAAAAGTATTGAGGGTAGGACAAAACAATGTACTACAATATTAAAGAACGAACCAAAATCTGTAAAAAAGTCCGCGATAGCATAATATGCCTATCTCCTGCGGATAACTCACAATGACTGCTTTTACAGTTAAAATTGTGAATTAAAAATAATTAATTTTTGTGAAGCTTATTTATATTTAGCCCATATAGTATTAATCTTTATATTTATAAATATGTTTGTTAGAACGGAAATTTAATGTAGAATATTTGTGCTCTTTAATCTACACTTTAAATAAATATCTTCAAAGATATTAGCAAAATAAAAACGTGCGGTGCGTACCGCCCCGGCCGTTGCGTGGTAGTGTAAGCAGCAAGTAAAGTGCATTTAATTCTTTGTTTTCTGAACAACTTAGTTTCTTGATTCAACTAAATTTACTAATTTCTTCAATCTAGGTATTTTCTACTCAATTTTTTAAAAAGGACCACCGTTTGATTATTTGATGTAATCGCATTGCTCTGATGAAATAACGTCAGAGTCATCTCAGTTAAGAGCGACCACTGTTCGCTGAATAGGAGAGATTTCTTTTGAGCATGCACAGCGTCTTGCGAATGAATGAGAATATAGATCGCAAGCATCTTCTAGACAATCTAGCACCAAATGGTCTCAGCGACTAACCACGGACAGAATACATCGGACATACGTAAAAGGGAATCTAGCACAGAACGTTTGCAGCGGCTTGCCAGCCAAAGAGCTATTACCTCTGCAGGATGTGTAAGAGAGTCCAGCACTGATAGGTCTTAGCAACTGGCTAACCACAGACTGAATATGTCGAATATATATAACATACAATACATTTATAGTAGCAGTGATTCCCACAATAGGATTCCCTGTATAGTGGGACTCACTTCCTTCCTTAAGGAAGGAAATGTATCAGCGTTTGGTTTTTCAAAAAAAAAAACGTTAAAAAATAAATAATTGGGAGCCCTAGCCGAGTATGCCTTGCACGCCTTGAAACGCGAAACATTGTATACGAGGCATGTACAAGTCCGGTATCATGCGGCCCCCTCCCTCCCCCATTATCTTTGGGTCATTGAACTAAAATATAATATAAACAATTTTTATGTTACCTATATAAATGATGCATAACACAGGTGCATTAATACAATAACATAAGAAACATTTCTATTATTTGCACAGATGTATAAACCGCTGAAACTCACGTCACTTCAGTCGGAGTATGCTCAACTAGCTTAGCACCAGTGAATAAGAGTCAATAACTTCGACAAGGAGTCTGATTGAAGAATTCAGCTGGGCTGGGCAGCATTTGGGAAATTGCGTTACATCTTTGATTCGTCGATACTTCAAAGCCTAAAGACAAAAGTCATCAACGAGTGTATCCTGCCAGTAATGCCCTATGGCGCAGAAACGTAGACTGACAGTTGGCCTCATCCACAAATTTAAGGTTGCTCAGCGGGCTATGGAGCGAGCTATGTTGGGTCTCTCTGAAAGATATAATCCATAATGGGAAAAGGAGGAGAACCAAAGCAGTGGACATAGCTCAAAGGATAAGCACGTTAAAGTGGCAATGGGCAGGCCATATAATTCGCAGAACAGATGGTCGCTGAGGCCGGCGTGTTCTGGAGACCAGGAACCACTAAGCGCAGTGCAGGACGCCCTCCAGCCTGATGGTCCGACGACCTCAAAAAGGTAGTGGGAAGTGGCTGGATGAGCAGTTGAGATCCAGCAGTGGAGTAATACAGGCTGATGATGAAATAGAGTCATTCCTGAGTTGACGCAAATATGACGATTATTATTGAAATATTAGCACCGTTTGGGAGCTTTCACTGCAAACGCTGTTTAATCTATTTGAGATATAACAAAACAATGTATGGAAGAATTGTTCCCCTTACTAAGGACTACAACGTCCGCGATAACATACATCTATCCTTAAAACATTTGTTGCATACATTTTTTTGTACTGTACAGTATTTTGCTCGCGGGTGAAGTCGCGGGCGTCTGCTAATATAAATTAAAATGTAACTTACCTCTCACACTAATAGTTTGTTGGTAATGCCCATATGTATAACTATCTCCAATGGGCACAATGCTTGAATTGTGGCATATAAAGTCCTTGATAGCAACATTGGTCTTCAGTGTTTTGTTAGACGCCGCCCTTTTAGCTCTTTGAGGTGCGCTGGTAACATTATCTTTTGCAGTTGTTGTTGGAGCAATTGTTGTTGGGGCACTTGTTGTTGAGGCAGCTGTCGGTTTGGGTGTTGTTGTTGTAGTCGTTGTCGTCGTTGTCGTGGTTGTTGTTGTAGTCGTGGTAGTTGTGGTTGTTGTTGTTGTAGTGATTGGTGGTAACGGTTCGTTGTTAGCAACAACCAGCGCGTCTATATAATGGTCGGTCATCACATCGGGATACGTGTAGTTCAAAGAGAAGTCGTTAGTCTGGTCGATGTACATGCAATCGATGAACCAATATGTGACTATTATGGATGAATTTTGTTTTAAAAACTCCATCTCGTTCTCAGGTAGTTTGATGTAATGATGCACTGGCTTGTTTACAGCTACGAATCTGTTCGGCCTGTCTAAGTTGTTTTGGTTAAGTACCAAATTTCCGTTTAGTGACTCTGTAAAAGAGAGATAAATAGCTCAGTATTACATGGATTCATCACACGGCTGCAGGATCCAGGATATAGCAGAGGAAAAACTCTAAACAGATTTTAAGATTTAGGTTTATGGGATCCCTTAGTGACTGGTCAACAATATTATCTATTCAAGTCTTTGACGGCCTCGTGGCGCAGTGGTATCCGCGGTGAATTTTTAAGACGGAGGTCCTATAAATTCACGTTCGATTCCCGGCGGGGCAGATTGAGATTTTTCTTAATCAGTCTTGGTTTGGCTGGTGGGAGGTTTTCGCCGTGGCTAATTACCACCCTACCGAAAAGACGTAGAAACCGAAAGGAGTGTGGATTTCATCGTACTCCCAACAAGTTAGCCCCGCTTCCGTCTTAGATTGCATCATCAGGTGTGTACCATTTTGCACAAAAAACCTTTACTCGCAAAATCTGTTCTTAATGTGATTTCATTTTAAATAAAACAAATGAAACTTTAAATAATAAAAGTGTAGTAAGTAGATTTTAAAATAAAACCATATTTTTTCAATTATGGACCTTTTTTATGCTCCGCTAAATATGCCGCTATGTTTAGTATAGAACTTGCTGCAGTTCAGGTCTATAAGAAAGTTTTCAAGTATTTTAATTAATATGGCTATTTTTACTTACTTAATTAGTTAAGTCGTAATATTTATTCATTTAGTGTTTTAAATAATAAATTTAAAATCTTAACCATAAAAAGAAACCCCAATAATAAATATCTACATATTTTCAGTTCAGTGTATTATATCTGAATAATTTTGAGTTATGTTAACAACTCAAAATGTTATGTTCAAGTTGTTAACATGCGTTTTTGTATTCATCCTTTTCAACAATATGTTTCTGCTGCTGCAATTTAACAGTCAATTTCACACATGCTCCGTTTACATAAATTACATTATGAATATCAATTCAAAGAACCGGTTTGGCTATTTTCAATAACAAATTAGTTGAGTTCGTGAAAAGAATAACCATTTATAATAAATAAAACCGACTTCAAAACGCACTAAAAAATAATTGCGACATTTAAGTACATTAATTACTTAACCATAATTATGTATGAAGTTGGTGACATCCAAGTTTAGGTAACGTGTTTAAATTAGAAACCTGTAGTCAGGGTGTCCAGTGTAAGGAACCTCCTCACAATACATGCCATTTCAAGAATTACCAGCTGTATCCGTTTGCCAATTCTAATTCATCATCATCATCATTATCAGCCTATTAACGGCCCACTACAGGGCCAGGCCTCCCTCCTTATAGGAGAGGGCATATGGAGCGTACACCCACCACGCTGCTCCAATGCAGGTTGGCGGGCTTAGGGTGATAATGTTTCATTTATTAACAATTACTATCAGATGGTGATTATAGTGACCGGGACCAACTGCTTGCGTGCCTTCCGAGGCACGGGGGTGTAACACCACCAACTTCCAAACTCAGGGCTTAGAATGTACTGAACACTTCACCGAAGAATGAAAAAGCTCAGAATTATTCCGTGACCCGACCCAGGAATCGAACCCAGGACCTCGTGATCGAAGCCACATAGGCTAACCACTAGACCAACGAGGCAGTCCAAACGATTATAATTAAAAGATAGCTATTACCTGTTAGATCGAAGACAGTGCTGGCAGTTGTAACCAAGTACCAAATGCCGTAGAAACTCCTCATAAGGTTAACTTTAACTGTGTAGTTCCGAGATTCATACAAATCTTTATTGTATTCTACAACCCAATGTGATGTGTTTGAGCTTTCAATATACTGTAAGAGACAATGAAATTGAGATAATGATACATTAATATTTGAACTATACTAAACCCAAACCCGATGGAGAATGCTTATCAACAAACAAATTAAAAGGTAGAAATCACTAATCATTTTACACCTAATATTTTAATTAACTTGTTAATGACGAATTCATGACAATAAATTAAATAAGATTTTATAAAAAAATAAAACATAATTTTAAATTTATTAGGCATAATATGTGTTGGATTTCCTACCTTCATTTTAAATTTGTTTGTTGATAAGCTTTCTCCATCGAGTTTGGCTTTAGTATAGAAAGCTTTTTATTCACTACAGGTTAATCCTCGACTGCAATCTCACTTGGTGGTAAGTGATGATGCAATCTAAGAGGGAAGTGAGCTAACTTTTTTTTTTTTTTAATCGGCTACAAGTTAGCCCTTGACTGCTATCACACCTGATGTTAAGTGATGATGCAACCTAAGATGGAAGCGGGCTAACTTGTTAGGATTAGGATGAAATCCACACCCCTTTCGGTTTCTACACGACATCGTGCCGGAACGCTAAATCGCTTGGCGGTACGTCTTTGTCGGTAAGGTGATAACTAGCCACGACAAAAGCCTCCCACCAGCCAGACCGAGACAAATTAAGAAAAATCTCAATCTGCCGCGCCGGGAATCGAACCCAGGACCTCCGTCTTATAAATCCACCGCGCATACCACTGCGCCACGGAGGTCATCAAAACTTGTTAGGAGAAGTATGAAAATCCACATCCATTTCGGTTTCTGCTCATGGTATATGCACTGGATTTGAGACGGAGGCCCTAGGTTCAATTCCCGGCTAGGCCGATTAATATTTTCTAAATTAGTCTAATTGGTGGGAAGATCCCACCAATTAGGCCGTGGCTAGTTCTACCAAACTGACAAAGACGCACCACCAAGCGATTTAGCGTTCCGGTACGATGTCGTGTAGAAAGCGAAAAGGTTGTGTTCAACTACAGGCTGTATCATTACTTACCATCAAGTATGATTGCAGCAAAAAACGTACTCAAATTATAACTGACAGGATGTGCTATTGTGTATTCAAGTCTGGATGTTAGATGACCATTTTCATATCAAAGCTATTATGTAGGTATTGTACTCCAGTACAATAGGAACATAAACAATTAGTATAATTATTAATTTATAATTAAACCTCACAACAACACAACTTGAACACAATATTTTGTACAATACATCTAGTCAGTCATATTTAAATAAATAAAATTATTATTATAAAAACAAAAACCCAACTGCTTAAAAGTAATGAACTGAAAAGAGAAAAACAAGGATCACTATATCTATATAAAATTCTAAATACTTTATGGTGCTGTAGGTGTGGACAAAATAGTTTACTACCTGGGAAAGAAAGACCTACCAAAATTATGTTTGTCCTCAACGACACCTTAAATGTCAAAATCCGTTCAGTCGTTTAGGCTGTAGCGCGTGCCGAAGAAATGAACATACATACATACATACGCTCGAAAAACATAACCCTCCTTCTGACGCAGTCGGGTAAAAAATAAGCGTAAGACTAAAGAGCTTATTAACCATCAACTATAAGTTATTTAATAATGTTTAATTTGTACAACACAATGAAGAAAAACAATGAACAGAGACATAAAATACATTAAGTAGAACTGGTACAAAAGGCAGCCTTATCACTTTTTTAACAGCAATTTCTTCAAGACAACCTTTGGCTTTAGGTAATTATGTTTACCTACACTAAATAAACCTAACTTCCTGACAAAAATCCTGAGGACTTCAATAATTTGCTTAAAACTTTTTTAATACTTAAACTTAAGAAATTCATCGCTTAATAGTGATTTCTTCAAAGCAATCTTAGGCTTAGGAAAACACTAAAATGAAGGGAGAATGAATGCCAAGAAAAATAATGAAACTTCCTGACTAAAATCCTGAGGAAGGTAAGAGGACTTCAAGAATTTGCTTAAAACTTTTTCAATACTTAAACTTAAGAAATTTATTTATATTTATAATTTACTTAATAATGATTTCTTCCAAGCAACCTTGGAAAAACAACCTTAGGAAAACACTATAATGAAGGGAGAATGAATGCCAAGAAAAATAAATCAAACTTCCTGACTAAATTCCTGAGGACTCCACGAATTTGCTTAACACTTTTTATATACAAGTCTTTAAAATTAAGAAATTAATAAAGATAGCCATCATCATCATCATCATTAACAGCCTGTAGACGTCCACTGTTAGACATAGGCCTTTTTAAGGGACTTCCAAACACAACGATCCCGAGCCGCCTGTTGCCAGCGGCTCCCTGCGACACGTTTGATGTCGTCAGTCCACCTGGTTGGGGGTCGACCAACGCTGCGCTTTCCGGTGCGGGGTCGCCAATCTACCACCTTGGGCCCCCAACGTCCATCAGCTGTTCGAACTACGTGCCCCGCCCATTGCCACTTCAGTTCTGCGACTCGCTGAGCTATGTATGTTACTTTGGTTCTTCTGCGGATCTCCTCATTTCTGATTCGATCACGCAGAGATACTCTGAGCATTATTGCTTTTTCTATCGCCCGCTGAGTGACTCTGAGCCTTCTTATGAAGCCCGCAGTCAGTGAACAAGACTCGGATCGGTAGGTCATCACTGGCAACACGCCAAAGATAGCATATTTGCATATAATTTAGACATTTTTAGGAAATAGATAATAATTTATAGGAAGTAACTTGATAGATATGCATTATTTCCTCTGTGATAAAATGAACCTATATAAAACAAGCAACAGCAATATTTATCTTTGCTTTTATTTCCTGGGCAAAAGTATGTCATGTCTTGTCAGGACTTTTCGTTGATAAAGCAGTTCTAGTGCAAGAAGCTTATACATTCACTTTCATACACTTTCACTTTGTAAAGTTAGATATCTAATTAAATCTAATAGTCTATTAGTTGAATGAACTTTAAATAGAACTGACCGTCCACCTTACACAATGAAACTTCTAACATCCTTTAAAATGTACACACAGCATTTGTTAATTGCAAACTATGTTTTGGTATTTGTTTTTAAATTTTACAATGTTTAGTTGTCACAATGTTAATGTCCGAACAAGACCTCATCTCTTGAGTGATGACGCTGTCGTAAGGTGAGCATATTATGTGGGGTTGCCATGGGTAGGAGCGGGCAGCCTCGCAGCGCAAAATGCGTAATAAAGTCGTGAAAGAAAAACAAAATGTTTTTGATAACAATAAATTAGATTTGTTAGTGTTAACTTTGACTTATAAATGTATTGTTAAAACATTTAAATATAGTTAATATTTTTTGAATAATATTTTATAAAAAAAACAACACAAACTTTCATTTATTAGGCATGAAATGACTTGCATTTTCTGCCTTTTGTTGATATACATTCAACATTGATTTTGGCTATAATATTACATTAGTGGAGGGTCTGGTTGCTGCTCATTGACAAATAAGATATAGTACTATAGGATGTTGAGACACTACTGGATGTTGAGACTGTAGAACTGTGGCATTTATAAATATGGACAGCAATTAGTAAAAAACACTGCTGATGAGGCGGAGCTGCACAGGGCAGGTCGCATTGCATGCACATCTCACAGGCTGTACCCGGGCATAGTGTGTTATATTCCATACAAAATACATACAAGCAATTTGAGCACATTTTTGCACTAGTGAAGCCCAATATAGTATGCTCATACCTTAATAAACATGTATGAAGTATGGATTTATAGGTTAGTGTTACATTAACTTGTTCAACTGTCTGTCAATAACTGGTAAAATTGATACAACTTTCTCAGTGAATGAGAAATGAGTCAATCAAACTTGATAATATACAGCACCTATATTATCATTAAACTTGAAATTTAAAAGCATAAATATCCATTAATCTTTATCAGCTTAAACTGCCCACTTGAGAGCCAGGTCTCCCTCCTTATAGAGGAAGGAATGACCTCTACATTAACTTAAAATATGATTACCTCAGCAGTATGTTGTGGCTGGGCGTCATCCCAATAGACAAACTTCAAGCTCTCCCCGCTGTAACCAGTGACTTCGGCTGTAAATGTGACGTTGGATCCCCGAACTGCTGGGCCATTGCTTTTAAGTGATAGTTTTAAACCAGAAACTTCTAAAAGAAAATGAATATTAAAATTCATGATAAGTAATAATATTACAGAAATCTTCTCAATTAATATCTAACACTAGAAATTATTGGAATATGGACTATTTTGCATATTCATACCTATTTGTATATTTTTACACATAATTCTGCAATTTGTATTTCCTCATAATAATTGAAAAGACATTAAACTAGTAAAGATTTAATTAACCAGAGTAATTTTGTGTAAGTTGTTGTAAGACATAATTTGTAATAGAGAAGTTCTAGGTTCAATTCCCAACACAGGTCAATATAGGAGTTTATATTTTCTAAATTGGCTCAGATCTAGTCTAGGCTTAGGCTGCAGTTGTGGCTAGTAACCACCCTACCGCTGTTAAGAAGTACAGTTGACATACCACTAAGTGATTTAGCATTCACATTGCCTAATTGAGTTTGATAAAATGTACCTCTCCCAACTTAGCTCACTACTATCTTAGACTGCATCATCATTTAACATCAGATGAGATGGCAGCCGAGGGCCAACTTGTCATTGAATGTCAACAAATTATATGTGACAGTAACAATATCAAAAAATTATCTCAAATCAAAGTACAAGTCTCTCCAAACATCAATTCTACTCTGAACACAAGGTTTTCCTGTGCAGTGTACAAATTTTCAGTTTGGCATATTGCTACTTCAGACCTGACTATCATCATCATTGTCAGACTATTAACCGCCCACTACTGAGTCAGGCCTTCCTTCCTTATAGGAGAGGGGATATTATACTATAGTCTGACCAATTCAATGTGGACTGGACAACATTACTCCTAATAACTTTAATTAACTTGTTAATGACAAATTAGTGAAAATTAATTTAATAATTAGTTAATTAAGTTATATTTTGCTAATATTGCTATTTAACATGACATAGCAGTCAAGGGCCAACTTGTAGCAGATAAAAAAAATCTTTTGAAAAACATTTTATAATATCTTATTATAATCATTTCAAAATTGTTCAGTGATAGATATTTCACATCAACTTTGGCTTAACTATAGATGTTAGATGTGAACTGTAACCGAGTTTATGATCAAAAATTTTCTAAAAAATATATCTTGTCCTTTTTACTTGTGCATGGAAGTTTATTGAACATAGCTTGTATAGTTAATAAATACATTGGTGTTGCAAAGGCCCATATGGAGGCAAAGTGGATATATAAGATAAAGTATTTAAACATCAGCAAGGACTAGAAAAGCTTGACAGAGACAGAATAAATTAAATATTTTGATTATATGCTGCCTTGGTGTAGATCAATAACACTTTATATATTTTATCTAGCCATTATGGTCATGAACTTAAGCATTGGTTTTTCAGAATTTATATCAATAACATTATAAAAAACTCCTAATTAGAGGAATAAAGTAATTATTTTGCAAATTAAAAAATCAGCGCTACTTATTGAAAACTTCGATCGATATTTTGTCGATAACAATTCTGATATTATTACTGTCAAGTTTACAAAAATAAACATCTTACCTTTATCAAAAATAAATATAAAGCAAAGCGATAGTAGAAACCGAGCCATGATTTATAAGTCTTTCTACTTATTTGCAAAAACCACTGAGGTCTATAAAAATATACACACAATATTATCACTAAAAAGTCATTAATCGTTTTTATTGCTGGTACACTTCACTTAAAACAAAGAGTATACTAAAAATACAATTTGCGTTTAAAATAATTAACAATTTATCAGTAAAACATTTTGCGTCATCATAATAGCTACGGTCCTTTTCCAAACCTAATTCTCAATTCTGTGATCTGTGTTTGTGTTCTCGTCCTTCAATCGCCTCGCCTGTAATTATCTGTGTCTGGAAAGTGTCAGACTCGTGTCAGACAGCACTTGTTTATCTGTGATATTTTTGTCAGCAACAGACGTCTAAAAATGTTACATATAGAGTTGCTCAACTATCGATAGTGAAACTATCGATAGATGACCTTGAAAAATAGTAACAATATCGATAGTGCTATCGATACAATCGACAGTGTGTAAAACTTTCGATAGTATTATATTATCAATAGTTTTATAACCGCCGATTGTATCGTTCCCCGATCATAGCTTACGTATCAACTAGTGCTAAATCACGTTGCCTTATAATATATTATACTAATATTTTTATGAGATATTTCCTAGCTACGTAATTGATTATTGGAAAGCAATACTATCGCAGTTCATTAAGCTATCGATAGTGTGAGTTATCGATACTAACAATACTAGTATTACTCCTAAACGTTAATCGGTCTTCGATAGTATCGATACTATTGATAGTATTGATATTATTGAAGCTAATACTTTCGATACTATCGATTCTATTTTTGTATAACAATACTATTGGTCTATATCATACTGTCGATAGTATCGGTATCAACGATACTATTGGATAGGTTATCGATACTATTTATATGACGTCAACTATCGATTGTCTATCGACAGTTTATCGACAGTTGACTATCGATAGGCAACACCAGTTACATATATATTTGTAAGATTGTTGTTCCGCAAAATTTTACACTTGTAAAGTAATTAAAAGCAAAATTTGCAATAAAAAGTATCATTCTTTCAGTTTAGACTTTACTCTAACTTTGAAAAAACATGACAAGCCGATTTGAAAATTCAAATTTTTCATAAAGTAAATGTACGAGAATGTATTCTAAACCATAAGTTTATAATTATAAGTTTTTATTATGTGAAATTGATAGCGAATGGTTCAAAGGCTGGATAAAATTATTAAGCAATTTAAAATATATTTTTTATGCATATACTTCTTCCACAGGTATGACAACTGATTCATATCGGGTACAGTGCACAAATTCTCTAAAGAATGGTATTATTTGTCTGTGGGCAAGAAAAAGTTATTTGCGCTCTCACCTGCTAAAGTTTTTAATTCCAAACAATTATTTAGTACAACTCGTAACTATGTTTAAATTGTGAAAATATAGTACTTAATTGTGCCGTTTCTTGAAATTTTCTTAAATTAAAAATGGCTACCGTTTTCGATAGTCCTTTCATTCGACAACGTTTGCATCGTCTGCGGCATCGTGATTTTGACTTGGATGAAGATCAAAGATTTGGCCGATGCGATTGTACGAGCTATTCGTATTTTGTACTTTCCATGGTCTTATTTTCTGTTGGGACAGTTATAACAGTTTTGGCACTGGGCGACGCTGATGGATACATTTTGAGTAATTTAGGGCACATGTGGCTCGTGGGCCCTATATTTATATGTTCTGGAATGATGGTGGCCGTGAAAAGTATGTTATATTTACGAAGGAAAAGTGTTATTCAGATGCTTCTTCATCAGCGAGCGATAATAAGGGTGAGTTGAATTTCATGAAGTAGGTTGTTTTAATGCAGCCTGTATAATTGCCGCAAATGTTTATGCTTAAGATTAGGCAGCCTTAACCCAAATTGAAATTCAGTTTATCAAATTTTAGTATAAGTATAGTTCATGGAAATGACAATGTTTAATTAATATATCAGCTATATACTAAATATGAAAGTTGCTTTCTTCAAGTCTCCTTGAGTAATTTGTTTTTAATAATATTAAATAGTAGTAACAAAACAAAAGCTCAAGATAAGTGAATAAAAAAATATATATTGTCGTTTCTTACTTGGCTCTATAATAGACACACCAGCATATTTAGCAGAACATAAAAAAAAGGTCCAGATTAAAAGTTATTTGTGAAAAATGGTACATTTTTGAACTTTTCATGTAATTGAGAAAAGTGAAAATTAATATTAAAATAACAATTAATTAAAGTAGAAAAATGGTATTTCCTCTACATGCTCTTATTAAAGTTTCTCCCCGTCTAGGCATACTGAGAATGATGTTATCAATGGTCTCCTGGGATAGTTTCTGTCATTCTTCAACTATGGCGATTCGCAGTTCACCCACATAGGCAGGAGCTGGAATTGTGGAATTAACTTTTCTTTTCAGCTTTTTCTGCCTTGTGCTGCTCTTCTCACATAAGTACCGGTTTCCCTGAACCGTTGGATACTGCGATAGATCGTTGAAACTGGTCGACGAAGATCTCTGGATATCATCCTGTAGATTTGACTATTTCTTTGCATTTCGAGCACCCTGGCAATCTCCGTTGGGGATAATCAGGCATAATTCAGTCCTCAACACCAGAAAGATATGCGATTAAAAAAAACTAACAAAAAACAGTATTTCAATGAAATTTTAAATCAAACTCAGAAGGAAGAAATACTCCAAGTTCCTCCAGATGTATTTGAATAAAATTAAAACAATTGCATAAAATGTGATGTTCAGTTGTTTTCTTAATCCAAAATATTTCTTTTTCGTATGCAATGGCAGATCTAAAACTGAATTGGGCATCTTGTTGTAGAAGAGTACACCCAATCCTACGAAATACTTTTGTACTTTTCGGAGGCGATAAGCTGATATGACTAACTTATATCCATTTCTTCAAGATGATCATTTAAATCCTTTTTCTGTTTATACATATTTATATTTTGTTTAACAAAGACTAGGTTATTGAATATGTATTGACAAGCTACTGTAAGAATTCCTATTTCTTTAAATTTGACACGAAGGGACTTGCGTGGTTTAAGTTTATAAATCAACCAGATTGTATTGATATCTGAAGTATAAAAACAGAATTTATGCCAGCAGCCTTTCCCCACAACAAGATGCCATAAGACATCACACTGTGGAAGTAAGCAAAATAAACCGATCTAGCAGTTTCTACTTCGGTAAATTGTCTTATTTTTTTCACTGCAAATGCTGCAGAGCTAAGTTTACCTGTCAGTGACTCCATTTGAGTTCCACTGAAGTTTACAGTCCAAGTTCACACCTAAAAAGACTGTAGAATTCTCCATTTATAGTGTTTCACCATTTATTATTAAAGACTTATTTATTTTTTTGACATTCTGTAGGAGATGAGCCACATGACTTTATATCATTAATGCATACTGTTTGAGTTCTATCACTAAGATAAGAGGCAATGAGATTAAGTGCAACATTTTTAATGTGGCTTAACTTAAGCAAAAGAGTTTTATGGTCAACACAATCGAAAGCCTGGGACAAGTCACAGAATACGCCAATAGCATTCTTAGACCTTTCCTAGGCATCAAAAATGTGTTTTAATAGTTTTGCACCTGCGTCAGTAGTATTGCGACCTTTTGTGTAACCATATTGGTCAGGATGAAGGAAGTTATTTAAGTTAAAATGACTAAGCAGTTGATTTAAAACTATTTTTTCGAAGACCTTACTTAGTGTTGGCAATATTGAAACCGGTCTGTAATTATTGAGATTTGCTTGGTCGCCTAATTTAAAAAGTGGAGTGCAACCTTTTATGATACTGATATCAAACATTTTTTTTATGTTCCGCTAAATATACCAATGTGTGTATTATCATAACTGCCTACTTTAGAAAGTTCATTGAGTTAGTAATAATAACTGACTTGTTTATTGTAATAGGAGGTGCCTATTTAGAAATGTACTAAGATATACTTAATTAACATATATATCATCATCATTAAATAAACAAATCAGCCTGTTAAATAGCTCACTAAATGGCCAGGCCTCCCTCCAAGGGAAGAAGTTATGGAGCATATACCCAACACATTGCTCTAATGCAGGTGGGCACTTTATTATAAAAGGATAACAGACTGAACAACATCCCAAATTTTTACCAAAAACTAATAATAAACTAAAGTAGGATCAACAGATAAAAAAACATAACCCTCCTTCTGACGCAGTTGGGTAAAAATGGGTTGCATTAATAAAATCCTACATTAAAACACATGATATTGAATGAACCCAAACATTGAATTCCAAAGGAATCCTTTAAGAATCATTTAAAGTATTAACCTTGTCGCGCCCATTGAAATGGATGGACGCTTCACCAAACAAACAGAATACAACATAAATATACTTTATAACTTATATATACTTACATATTTGGTTTTTACTGTACATAATTTAGTTCACGACCTTCCTGTATAAAGACCTTGAAGATTACATGTTTAAAGTACTAAGAGAATTAACAAGTACTTTTATGTATGTAATTCATTGTATTTTTTGTACCTCAATAGTTTCTTGATTAAAGGGCTTGACTGGAATTTGAGAGGTCAAGGCTACAATCACTGTTGCACTATTGTCATAAAAAGAAAAAGGTAAATGTTGAGCATATTTATTGACGATTAATCCCTGATGCAGCAGGTGTGGTCGAAATGATCCTCAGTGCCTCCCAAGTAGGGTTACCATATCTCAGGATTTGTCCTGAGATTTCGGGATTTTCGGACTGTAAATCCTGAAATGTGAGGACTTTTTTGATTGCATCGACAGTATTGCAAATCTCATGAAATCTCAAGATTTTAAGAATTTCCAATAAACTGCAGCTCACATTAATTTGAGATAGATCTCTTTAATTTAAAAAAATAACAATTTGGTAATAATTACTCAAAGAAACCAGTTCATAGTGTATAGTAACATATATATATACTTAAAGACATTTAAAATTTTTATATAGTAAATATTTTTTGGGGCGATTATTCTCAAACCGTTAAAATATCTAAGGATTTTTCAATGGAAATAAGCCCTTATCTCCGGATTAATGATTTTTTCATCTGGCAACCCAACTTCCAAGTTATTCACTCATAATATTTTTTTGTATATAAATAAACAAACAGGATAATATAGAAAGATAAACATAACATATGGTTCTTTCTAAACTCAATTGAATTCAAGAACTTCCTGCCACAAGACCTTGAAGATTACACATATAAAGTACCAGCAGAAACAACCAGTAGTTTTACACTTGTGAACAGTTGTACAAAAATGGACTTGCTAATGAGAGGATAACGCCTTATGACTAATGCAGCCATTATAACTGTTCACTTTCCCGTTGTCGTTGTTATTTGCTATAAAGAATATATGTGACATTTATACATTTCCGAGTAATATATTTTTATGCCTGCCTTCAGAACTGCTAGTAGTTGCTATAAATATAGTTGCGTTGTTCCAAAGATACATTTATTTGATAGGCATTTTGAAACAAGTTGAAATAAACATAAATTTTAATTAGTTATTTTTGCAAGTCAGTGTTGTGTTTATTCTTTTTTTTATCGACTACAAGATGGAAGCGGGCTAACTTGTTAGGAATAGAATGAAAACCACACCTCTTTCGGATTCTACACATTGTACCGGAACACCAAATCGTTTGGCGCTACGTCTTTGTCGGTAGGGTGGTAAATAGTCATGGCGAAAGCCTCCCACCAGCCAGACAAGACAAATTAAGAAAAGTCACAATCTGTCCCGCCAGGATCGAACCAGGGACCTCCGTCTTATAAATCCACCGCGCATACCACTGCGCCACAGAGGTCGTCAAAAATATGTGTTAGGAATAATTATTATATTCCAAAAAATAATAAACAAGTGAGGTTGTTAGGATATGTTATTAGGATAAGTTAGGTATCTAAAATATGAATATGTACATATGAATTTTTTACTTGTTTCTATTTACATATTTATAATGACCATGAATATATATTTTTTGCACATTTCTTGTGCTTGTATTTTGTTTTCGTGTATACTTACTTATATTATGTAACTAATGGAAGCCCAAAAGCCCTTGACTTTGTCTGAGTACAAGCTCTGAACCACATCATATAAGTTTCAAATCTGCTGTCTCTGTTAAGTTAGCAACAGTTTAAAGTATTGAACCTAATAAATAATATTTATAAAAAAACAATTTTCTATTCAAATAAAATATCATTTTTTTCTCTCTTATAACAGTTTACAGTTCGGTAGTGCAATTATGTAATGACACTACAGTATATATTTGTAATCTGTCTCAGTTCCTCTCTATCTATAAAATGTTTTTATATAGAGAAAGACATTTGAATTGCACACCTTCATGTCATTATAGTTGATATACGGCCTTCTCATTTTTTCTTCTACAGTTTTCTCAAATGTAGCTACAAACCTAATCCGAGATGTATATTAAATAGAAAAGCTCCTCCAGCTCAATATATTGCCATATCAGATTGTAACTTTCTCTACGATTAAGGTTCAATTGCTATCAAGTGTAAACAAATGATGTTGCCAAATTGACATAACAAATGTTGGAGACTGAATATTTTATTATTAACTCATTAACCCTTCACTGAAATTTTATTTAACGGTAGGTATTGATGCAATCTAAGATAAGAGCTGAGAAGAGAAGCTGGCTAACTTTTTTTGGAAAGAAGAAATTAACACACCTTTCTGTTTTTGTACAGCACTAAACTAATAAATCCCTTGGCAGTATGTCTTTGTTGACCAAACCTGGACCAACTAAGAAATCACAATCTGACCTCAGTCGTATAAATCCATTTCCCTAATCAATATTCTGTTATAAACCATGACATTTTGCAGGACATGGCCAGTGTTCAAGCTGAACAGTCGTACAGTGGCCAAGTGCCCCGGACAGCATCCAGCGCTACATTACCACCTTCATATGATGCACTTATTTCAAGTACTTCAGCAAAACCTCAACCGTCCAGTTCAGAACCTCCGCCCCCAACGTACGATGAAGCAATGTACCTCATCGATGACGGAAAATATAACTTAGAGAATAAGGGCACCAATAGCGCCAAGGAAGAAACTAGCGAACAGACAAACTCTAACAATGATGTTAGTAAACCATGAAAATATTTGTCTGTTTAGCTGTGCGAGTGAATCTTAACACTTCCCTTTGTACTTACATTTACTATAATATGCATAGTCAACACTTTGTATTCTCAGATGTGCCTAAACTATTGACTTGTTGGCAATATTGTTAATGGTGTCTTTAATTTATATTTGTAAGGTAATTTTAATAAGCACAACTGTGGGTTAAGTCATACTTCTGTTTAACTATTTCAACCGGCTTTTGTCGGTCTCGTCTCTAAAGTGTGTTTAATGCATTATTTTTAAGTTATTCAATAAGATTTAACTTAATTTCTTTTAGGGTTTAATTTTCGAATATATTTTCTCATAAAAGGTACAGAATGCAGTTCAAGGTTTGATTTGTATTTGATGAAATATAATTTTTCTTATATTCAGCTTAAGCGATTCCTGGACATATGCCTTATGAACTTAGTGCTTAAGACTTGCTAGACAGTAAGTGGGCTAATTTGATTACTTCTGTATCATATATAATGATGTTTTTATAGTTATTCAGTGCCTTTTATATCAACTTATTTGATTTGTTTTAAACTCGTCAACCAGTGTCAATAAATATTAAGCATTTATAATAATGTACAGAATGAAAACTGGAGCTACACTAACGGGTAAGCCGTTAATTATCGCGAAAATTGACGTTACACATTGGTGTAGCCAGGATTTATTAGGATTTCACGGTTGGAGCCGCACTACACAGTGAAGCCTAGTCCTTGGCGAGGCCTTTACTAGCTTCTAGCTAAAGTTTCAAAGGACTGGGCTATCGTAGGGTAGCTACATGTATCGCGATACAAGAGATTATCGAGAGAAGTAATGTTTTGAAGCAGCCACACTAAAGTTTGTTTTTGGCACCGCAAGCGCGACCGGATCGAACTCGGAAAGGTTATTAAGATCTTCATACTCAGTTAACGTCAATTTTATTGCCAAGAATGACCATAATGTTTAGTATTCAAGTGTGGCTACTGTATTTTAAGCATTAAGAATTAACGCAATAATTATAATTGTGATGGCAGGCATTTAGTCACTTGACCTTGTAATTTGAAAAGATTTCATAGATTCGAAAAGTAGCGCTTATCTAAAAGGCGGATGGTTGTAACAGTAGGGGCACAACGGGAAGCTCTTGCCCTTACTGCCCGACGACCACGACAGCAGCTCGAAGTCATCAAATGGGCACTTCAACTCGCGGTAGATCCGCAAGTTGCCGTTTTGTGGTCCCTTAGTGTGGCCTCAGCATTAGATGCATTTTATTTATAAGGTTATAGTCAATATAAATGACATCAAAATAATTGTTCCATATGTGCAATTATTTTCGCTCTTGATAATTTGCATTTGTAAACAGTCTTTGTTTCCAAAATCTATAATGACATACAACTGTATATATAGGTTCCTATGTGTACAAAATATCATTGATATATTAGATCAAGTCCTCCAATATGTACTTATATACTGCATGTATGCTATAAGATAGCAAAAGCTGATACTTCTAATATCTACCTATTTATTACAAAACATACTATAAATTATTATATTTGGACCTTTATAATTGTTAAACCAATTTTCAAAAAAAAAACTTTTGCTTGAAAACAAAAATGTTTTAGTTTAAAGTTTAGTCTAGAAAGACCACTAAATATTTACATACAAAAAGAACTCACTTTTGTACACCATCTTATCAAAAATATGAATTTTATACAAGATATTACCATAATATCAGTCATTAAACTTTTTACACACATTATGCATGTTTTAAATTACTTGTATATTAAAATAATGTAGATACTTCCACTTTACATAATTTTTTATTTAATTTAAATTGAGCAACTCCCATAATACTGAAATAGATAAATAGCTCAACTCGATTTGACAATCCACCTTCCACACTACTAGTTTCATGTAGTTCAAGGATGCGTCGCTAGACATATCTTGCGTAGACAAATAGACGTATCGTCACCCATTTGCGGCAAAATTGAAAATATCGCTCTATTTCTTTTCTCCCCAACGCAAAAAGAGACTGCGATATTTACAATTTTGCCGCTCTTGGGCGACAATACGTAATTTTCTAGAGGCCTATCCTAACCTACTGGTTAACACGGACTGTACCTATTGTCTTGGTAGACACTAGTTAGTATGCTTTCAGGAAACAAAAGCCACTAAACTCATTTGACATTTTTGGAAGAACTACAATGTTTTTTTATCGTAGCACTTGCCATGTAAAACGTACTAATGGCAACTAGGCTCCTGACTTTCCCCCATAGTAGTATTCCAACAAACTCATGTCACAGTGTTCAAATACTATCCAAACAGCTTTTGCTATCTTAAGGCAAATGTACCATTAAATATTTTTAAGTGATAAAGGTACCGGTTAATTATTATTAACTTATGGTGATTGGATATGCACTTAATGATTGTAAAGACTGAAGCATTTACACTTTACATTGTTGGCAATTTATAAGGAACATTACATTTATTGTATAAAATGTTGATCTGAGTCGATATATTACTTCAAAGTAAATTGTAACTATTTAAACTTTTTTTTAAATCGTGATTTCTTTTTCTAGCATGTAGACTAGCTTTATATTTATTCAGGGTCTTTTACATTGATTATTCTTTGGCTAATATATTATTAGTGGCGACTGTAATTAATTGCAAATTAAAATAATCTTATTATTATTTTATTTCAATGTTTACTATAATGATCAATGTTTGTGTAAAAATAAACAAAAATCTAGTTAGCATGTCAGTAACTAATACTTCATGGCCAAATCAGTTGTATATTATTTTAATATTACAATATTTTTATTGTTTGTGAGAAATGCAGTCATCATGAATATTAGTAGCCAAGAATCTTGTGAGAAAATAACTAAAGCATTTTCACTAGGTCAAAAGCTATCAGGTTGCCTGATCGATGACTTGCTTAAACAAGTGTAAGAGGCTTTATAATTTTTAGGTAGTGTTTTTTAATAATATTTTAACATATCTTATTCCAAAATACATGATTTGAATATCACATTTGAAGTCATTTTATAAAACTTTGAATTGGAGTTTAATTTGTAGTAATATTTGGTATTGTAACTTGAAAAACAGAATTTTTCGCTTAGTCTATTTAAAGATATACACATAGATTAGTTATTGTTTTGCAATCTCCCTATTCCCTCAAATAAAACATTTACTTTCAGGTTATTTTGTTTTATTAGCATTCAGGTTAATCTACCAAAGTATTTGCCTCGGAAACACACTTTAGTCAACTGAGGCCATTGCACAACAAATACATCTGCAAACCATTGTAATATTTTACCAGATAGTGAAAGTGTTCTGACCCGGCAAAAGCTTTCTATAAAAACTATTCTACAGTCCAGTATATAAACGCATCTGAGCAGAAATGCGACTAAGCAAATAGGTACACATGTGCCAGGGCCATTACAAAATATTATATCTGGTTTAAATTTACAAATAATTGGTACAGTATAGACAGCTGCATATAATGTTGTAAACACAGATGAGATATAAGATTGCTTGACGTTCCGACTTCTAGGAATCCTGTAAATCTTGTACTCGGTTGAATCTTTCTCTTGATCACGTATTTTTACTTCACTGCTGACATCATTCATCGCCATTATGTATAATCGTGGCGTATATTTTTCCGCATCTAAATGTGACATGACCCTTATCAATTCTGTTGTGTGTCCACCTGATCCGATGCAATAAATAGTTTTCAAACTTTTATTTTCACTGTTTAAATTGCAATTTCCGCTAAATATCTTGTAAATGAGGTATATCACTCGGGCGGCGATAGTTACGATAAATAGGACACTAAGTATTAATGCTAATTCAATTGTGAGTAGCATTTTGAATTTGTCAATATATGAACAAATTCAAGGTTCATAGACTCAAATGATTTTTACCTCGCAAAACAACCGACCAAATAAATATTGAAACATTCGTTATATATAGAGGAAGCAAATAGGTACTAGAATAATTAGCAAACGTAACACTAACTTTGAGAAGACAATAATAAGTATTTAATTTAAAATTATGATAACAAGTAATAAAATTATTATCAAATATTGTTTTATTTTTTTTTATTTGTGAGACTGCACAGTGACAGACAATACGCGGGCTCAAACGTGTCATTACTCATTTTTTAACTAGATTTTCAGATTTGGGTTATAGCTTTTTTAATCCTTCGACATCTGTGTCATTACTGCGTAACTCATTTTTGTCTATGGATAGGATCATCATTCTGTGCATAACGATCAAAGTCACAGAATAGAATCTTTAATTTTCGAATCTAAGTGGGGGGTTATTGATGGCTTGATCTATTATTTTAATATTTATTAGTAATCTGTAATCAATCAATAGTAATTTTTCTAATGTCAAATCAAAATCAAATATTTTCGGACCTCTTTGAAGTTTGAAGTGATTTTAAAATATGGAAAACTAGATATTGCTTTGGAGCTTTTATTTATAATGAATTTATAAATTTAATATTAATTTGGAGGAAACAAAAATAAATTCATAACGTAAAGACGATACGTAACAAATATGAAGTTTCTCAGAGCTATCGGTTTAAGCGTTTTCCAATTATTTTCTTTCTTTTTTGTCATTGCATATCTTTTGGGTATGTTAAACAATTATTTTAGTAATAAAAATAATTACTGTCTAATGACTTACATGTTCGAATACCCTCAGTTCGTGGTAAGTCCGTTTTATTCATAACACGTCAATTTTTCATTCATATATTAAATTATTTTTAATTTATTTTATATATTTAATTATATTTGGGAAATATTATTTTAGCGAATATCTGTTGAAGAAAATCAGGATTTACCTCAATATGGCCTGTACGCTTACAGCGAAGGAAGATTTACTGAACGGTCTAGGAAGATGTGGTAAGACAATTGATTTTCTTAACTAATTAAGACTACGCGATTTTCACATATATATATATGTAACATGTGTAGTATTTATTTTAACACCATTATCATTAAAATAAATAAATTATTAATTATTTATAATGAACTTCTGCCAAGTAATGCCTAAAATATCTATAATCTATATTCAATCTATTCTGAGAAATCCATTTGGGTTTTTACAAGAGCTTGACAGGTATTTTAAAGCGATGAACTTGTCTTTAAAATTTGAAACCCAATAAGAGTTTAAATACAACAATAATCATACATAAACAGAATTTTCATGTGTGGTCATTGCTTTTGTATTATCAAAGTTGATTGATCAATGTTTGTTTCACCAAGTAAAAATATTGTTACTGATAAACTTGCTGCTATGTATAACTTTAAACATTTGAACATTTGACAATGGGCTTTCTACAACTGTAATCTGGCTTCAAAAAGAGTATTGAAGCAACCTGCTAGATTGCTTTGCAATTATCTTACTAGTACTGTGGTACAATGTGATTCAGACTAATCAAAAATAAAATGGGAGGTACATGTGGATGCCGTATTCTTTACATGTAATACTTAATAGAGAATATAAGTAATGTAAATATCTATTAAATGTACAAGAAAATATTTTTAATCTCTCCTATGCACATTAAATATTTTCAACTTATATAACTTGTGTCTTGCAGCAGGCCCTAGAAATTTTGAAGAGTTAATTTGAAAACACAGACTCCTATTTCATAAGAAGGATTTGAAACATAATTATATCCAAAAATAAAATCTCTGTTAATAATAACAAGGATTTTATATTTGTCTAGTTTACTTTTGAATCCTATAATGATGGCTCAATTCATTCAAGTAGGCCTTCAGTGCAGCATACCATCTTTAATTATTCAAGTACATAATGCACACAAAATGTCTGTGTTGGCTGCCTGTAAAACTCATATTCTTGCACAAAACTATCTAGCTTGCCAAAGCTTATGCGACTGAACTTTGAATAATTGTGGCAGGGCGACACAATCATTTGAACATTATTGTTTTGTTTATCTTCTAACAGGTTGTGACCTATACAAAAGCCAAACACAATGTGGAATATTTATTAGCAAAGAAATTAAAAATGATAGTCAAAATGACTATCATTTTGACACCTAATAATTTTATTTAACATGTCAATTACACATGAAGGAAAACAAAAATTAAATTGATAAGACAAATTTAATATCATCTTTTAAATAACAGTTAATAAAAAAAATACATAATTTTAAACATACATTTTACATTGAAAATGTTTTATATGGGAACCTGAAATTATTGAGGACCACTAGGGTATTATTAAGTTTATTTATTTTTGTAGGTTTGATGGCATACCAGTACTGTTTCTACCTGGCAACTCAGGCAGCCACATGCAAGTTAGATCAATTGCCTCTGTTGCTTTGAGGAAAGCTATATCCCAAGAATATGACTTTCACTTCGATTATTTTACAAGTTAGTGTACTTAATATATTCTAGATTTGACTTAACATACTTTTTAAGGCTTATTTGACTTATTACTTAAGTATAATATAACAAAACTAAGGGACGCCTGCAACTCCATCCGCGAGAAATTATGTTTAGTTATGGTTTGAAAAAGTAGCCTATATCCTTTCATAGTTTGTAATCTACCTCTGTGTCAAATTTAATTTAAATCTGTTCAGTAGTTGAGCCATGATTGAGTAACAAATAGACAGAGCTACTTTTGCATTTATAATATAGTATAGATCGGTAAAGGTCTTGTCTGGTGATAGGATTTTTTATGATCTTGAATGAAAAACACATCAAAACTACTGGAACTTGTCTAAATTATAACAGAGGATGCCCGCGGTTTCCCCCACCCGCCTAGTTCTTGTTCTCGTGGGAATTTGGGGAAAAAATGTGGCCTGTGTGTTATTCTGATGTGTAATCTATATAATTGTGAAGTTGCATCAAAATCCATTCAGTACTAAGACACTCACAAACGTACGCCATTATAATACTAGTATGATAACAACAGTGAAATATCTATTAAATTTTAATTGAAATTTTACAATTTCATTCCAGGCCTAATCTTGTAAGTGTAAATACAAAACTATTCTAAGCTATACTGCTCTATATTAGTTTGTAGGTAGTATTTGACTAGGCATTAGCTCTTATAAAAGTAGAGCTTTTACATATTACCTATTCTAGCTAGTTCAGTATGATTTACCCTGCTAGCTTGTCAATAGGAACAATCTATATCGGTGGTAGATTCATAACCAACTGCTGGACTATTATGCTTAAAAATACACTATTCTTTATTTGGATTCTATGATAATTTTGAGTTTTTTTCAGTTAGTTATAATGAAGAGATATCAGGATTGTATGGTGGAGTTCTTGACAGTCAGACACTGTTTGCTGCGGCGTGTATCAATAAAATTCTTACCCTGTACAAAAATAATAAATACACTAAAAGTGTACCTACTTCTGTTATACTCATTGGACACTCCATGGTTAGTATTTTTAACATTGTAAAAAGTTTCAATTCCTAACAAAGGCAACAAAGGTTCCTACGAGACAGATAACAAGACAAAATATGGGGATCTTTTATATTGGTTTTAAAAAATTTCGTTTGAATAGTTCAGAATTATTATTTCTACCACAACAAAATCGCACAAGTGGAATAAATATTGCTATTAAGGTAATTATTACCAGGGTTGGTGTTATATTCACTAAGTAGTGGAGAGCACAATAAACTGTTAGATTTAGTCAAACACTCTATATCTGATCATATCTTGTGGTGTTGTGAGGATGGTTATACTATCTTTAATGACAGAGTATATATACTCAAGCCAAAATCAATGAGGAAAGCATGTCAACAAACGAATTTAAAATGAAGGTAGAAAATGCAACACATTGTATGCCTAATAAATTTAAAATTATGATTTGTGTCTTTATAAAATCTTATTTAAAAGATATTGAATATATTAATTAGTTTTAAGCTTACTAATCTAATTTATTGTCATGACTTCGTCATTAACAAAATAATTAATAATATTAGGTGTAAAATGACTAGTGATTTCTACCTTAATTTTTAATGTTTGATAGTAAGCATTTTACATCGTTTGGCTTCAGTATAGATACTTACATAGCGCGGAACAAGTGATAGAGAGGCACGATCGTCGGAAACGTTCGGCTAGTGACGCTTGCAGTTTTTCATCAATGTTTTCTTATGACGTCATCATATAAAACTTTACAGACAAGCATTTTTTTCAGGGCGGGCTGGTCGCAAAACGCCTCTTAGCTTACCCAAGCACGATCAATGTAACGAGCGTAGCGATTACACTGGCTGCACCGCTAGAAGCGCCAGTCGTTAACTTCGATGCACTCGAAAACGACTATTACATGCTCACCGACTTGGCGTGGCAGAAGGAGATAAATCAACGCGAAGAGATTAGAGAGACCAAGTTTCTGATCAGCATTGGCAGCGGGGCCCGCGATCTTTTGATTCCTGCGGGACTGACTTCATCGAACGACAGTTATATTAGTGCCTTGGTAAACTATATAATTCGAATTACCTATTGTTTGTTCAATTTATTGATATAATAAATGTATGCGAATCGCTAAACGAAAGTGGACGAGTATAATCTCTGTCCTTATCTCTCTTAAGCAAAAATTTCGTCAGGTTTTCGAGAATAGTAATATAATAATACAGTGGTGCTAATTGGGAGATAAATACAAATATCTAATGTAAAAGTAATTGTAGAGCTCTTTGACTGCCTTGTTGATTTAATGATCATCCTATGCGTCGACGGACGACACGATCCAAAGCTTTTCATTTAAGAAAGTTTTCAGTAAGGAGTTCTACACCCAGAGTGTTGAAAGGTGGTATTCTTACACGACCGTACATAGGAAAGCACGTTAAGTCATCGGTCCATATCATCAATATCTGATGTGCAGTGCATTTTAAATAATTAATCAAACATTATTATTAAAACCAAAAACTTGTCAACAAATTGGAAGAAATGAGATATAAGAAAGAAGAGTCTGTAGCGGGCAGTCACAATTGGCTGGTATTGAACCTGTACTCGAGAGGCACTCGGGTGACGTTTTCAGCTACTCGTACATTTCATCCACGCCTGGTGCTTGAGCGAATTATGATTGCTACATTGCTCAATATATAATAGATTCGTTTTGACAGGCTACAGCTATACCAGGTGTGTGGGTATCACCTGACCACGTCACCATGGTGTGGTGCAAACAGCTCGTGATGGTGATCAACAGGTTTCTGTTTGACATCGTCGATCCATTGCTCGAACAACTAACGGAGAACAGTTCACTGATCGGCAGGAAGGCCACACAGTATTTTCAGGTATGTCAAAGTATATTTTTTCTTATAATAGCGAACGTTCACGACTTCGTCAGCGAAATCATTTTGTTGCATTTCTGCGGAATGCTTTGAATTATTGTGTCTGAATTGTCTGTCTGACTTTAGGAGTGTTCTTAGCTACAGAAGAGGGTGTAAATTGCGAAAAACACCCTAACAATGCATATTTTTGATCATATTGTTGAAACGAAAATATTTCTAGACACAAAAAATAGGGTTCAATATCGGGCGTAGCGGAAATGTAGGAGTGTGAACGGCTGGAACCGTTCTCCGACCCGAAGCCTTAGACACATCTTTATATGTTTATGATAATGAACAAACTTTTGTGAAGATACGAATATAAAGGAGCTAATATTGTTCCTACTTTAAACTTTGGAACCCCATTTCAAAAGTATTGAAAGTGAGCTAATTATCGACAAACATCTGTTAATATAAAACAATTTATTTAAAACAATTTACAAAATATTGGGCTTAGAGGTCATATCATTATCATCACGTGGTGCCATTCTCTAAACGAAGTTTGGGGTCATTATGCGTAAAGCTTTTCTATTTTCAGCAACTCTCTTTAGTTGCGAGTAACTGAGTCCGGTCCACTCTCTTATGTCGTCAAACCATTTCCGCCTTTGACGACCAGGTGCTCTCTTGCCCTGTAGCTTTCCTTACTTAGTTTTCTGTGCATGAGTTTTCTCTTTTCGTTCATCTTTTCCAGTACCCTGTTATTAAGTGTGAAGCTGTTCCAGGAGATTTTAAGCAGTCTCCTGTTGATCCAAATTTCAAAAGCTTGCAGCCTGTTGTTCACTGCTTCTATTTTTAGACATTAATTTGATAGGGGATAAGACCCAAAAATTTGTCAAAGACCACAAATTATCCCAGAATTCTTCCAGGCTTTGGTAATGTTACATTACCAGGTGCACAGGTTTCCTTTACATAAGTTAATGTTTGATTTAATTTCATTTAAAATAAAACAGTAAATAATTTCTACATGTAAATTTTTAAAATAGGTGATGTAACACTATTGAGAGAAAAGTCTTGACAGTCTGTGACAAGAATCATGAAATGTATGTGAAGTTGTGGATGGTACTTTACTTAGAAAATCTTTGTGCTTTCAGGCAAATCGGTCAATGGTTCTAAATCCAAAAATAAAACGGAACAATGTGACGATGCAAGCGGACGCCTTTTGGTACGAAGATAACAGACGCGTCTATCAGATATCGCGGCCTGAGATTGACAGGTACTTCGTTTACACTGAATTTTTATCATATTTCGTAATTAAGAACGATAGACACACTCTGATGACTAATGCCTTGTCATCTCCGACAAAGACAAGACAATGTTTGATAACAATCAATATTAGAACTGACAAATGCTCTGAGTCAACAACACATTTTGGTAAATGTAACGGCTGCCTGGGTCCAGAGGGACTCGGGGATAACTTGCTTGGTTAAAGATTTATGCTATAGTGTGTTGGTATAATTTTCGTCTTTTCAAGAAATTTTGTAGTAGGTATATTCATTTCATATCTGTTTATGTATAAGTATAGAAATGTCGCTCAAATAGCGGCGAAATCGAAAATATTGCACAGTTTTTTAGACGAATAAGATATGTCGTTAAAGCATCCTAACCTCCTAGGCTTTACTTAGCCGTTAAAATTGTTAAATTAATCTGATCATGAGAGGAACAGTTGCAACGTAACTAGAGTTTTATATATATTTTAAGTCAATATTTGTACAACCTACATTTGTGGTTCTTATCTGTGAAACCAACGTAAATGCTGATACTGATAAGATATTTTGACAAAGATAAAATAATGTCTCACCGCAAATTGTCTGCAGAAGATCGCTTTTAGTGATATGACCGTCTTTACGCATTTCACTTATCTTAAATTGACTTCAAAAATGGAGGTTCTGTTTGATCTGTATAATTGTAATTGTATGTATGTTTGTCCGCGTTTTTCTCACGTTTGGCTGAATGTCGACGTGGTTTTCAAGAGATGTTACATTTAGATGATTCAGAAGGGGGTTTTAGCCGGATTAACATAGGAAACTCCCGGTTTAAAAAATATTTGTATTACAAGTTCTGTGTGAACTTAATCGTGTATGCAATCAATTAATGAATCAATAACGAATTGTACAAACATTGTACGATTTCGTTAACTTTAACAATTTTACCCAATTATTATAGAATTATTTTCACATGTTTGAAATGTTTTTGCAAAGCCAAGTACCATGAACCACACGAAAATAATCTATTCCAACATTATCTACCGGAGATTATTACTTCTTTTTTGGACTAGTGTCCAGATTTGGTAGGCAGAGTGAATCCTACATCCGTGCCGTAAGTCTAGGACTTTGTTCGGCGTTTTTCTCAGCCAAACAATGGACCCGGCACCCGCACGGTGAATCCATAGAATGCTAAAATATTCGTATTCATCACTATGTTGTGTATCCATGATCAAACCCAACAGAGATAAACAGACGTAACAAAATTATACCTAAGGGTTCCGTAGACTACGGACCCCTGCAAAATACCTTAATAATGGAAAACTCGAAATACGTTTAGTTACATGACGCAATTTATCACAGTACTAAAATAAATGGCAATTATTTAAATGTGCCTGGATAAATGCCAGCGCTGATTGCATTCGTTACCGCATATTGTCGTAAACACGTAATCGACAAATATATTACGATGATTTTTTTTTTATTATTTTTGTATTACGGTATTGTTCTGATAACAACAGATAATGTTGACATTCACCTATTTATTTATCACTTATTACGATTATAGTATCAATATTATTTGACCCTTGATAAATTATTTATGTTATCTTTAAACCAAAAATAAAATAAGAAATATAAATCCATAGAGCTCTATGGACTAGTAAAAAGTATGTACAGAATACAGTTGCGTGAGTTTAACTTGCACTTTGGTAGTTTTTATGTTTCCGAATAAATCGTTGTCATTCATTAAAGTCATGATACTGTAGGTAATAATGATAACAAAACAATATAAAATAAATCATTGCATTTATTACGTCTTATCACTGACTGCAGACAACAAAAACCTGTTCTTTTGTACTTCTTGTATGTTATGATTTTTATATGACCAAATAAATGGATTTCAAAATACTAACGTAGTTACTATCGATAATTTTACTAATTTAAATCACGGTTAAAACTTTTTTGTGATCTATCTAAGCCATTTGATTTTGTTAAACATGTAACATTGACCAAGAATTTAACTAGACACTAAAAATTAAGGTTGCTAAGTTCCTTTCCTTGCTAAATTCTGAAAATATAGCTCTTACAGTAGACGTTAATGGAAAACGCTATCTACCAGATCTTAAAAATAGGAGACTCAAGGAGCTGTATTGGGGCCACTTCTGTTTCTCGTGTCTATTAATGATCTTGTCTAGTTTTGTTTTTGTCTTTTCAGTAAAACTCTGACTTATATATTTTCATTTAATTTCAGAACAACTCATCTAATGATAAGACTAGTCAGCTTTCCGCAAAATAGATTTGTAGCCGTGGAGACTGTTAATGTACAAGATAAAGACTGGATTTTCGGATGCAACGCCAAAGATGTCTACAATTCCTACAGATATTGGTAAGTATGAAAGTACGATATTCATAAATAGGGACCAGATTATATGTATTTGCATATTTGGGCCACCCTCAGCGGTAGTCGCATATTCTATCTAAGATCATTATAACTTAGTAAAAATGGCTAATTTTAGAAAAAGCATACTTTGCCCTTGAATTTTGATCTGTAATAAAAACAGCAAAACGATCAAGAACATAAGTAAAAAAACAATTTATTGTAAACAATGCCATTAAAAAAATCTCTAAAGGCATTACTACTCGATGAAGGAGTACCTTAATGACACAACCTTTTCACATATTTTAGACATTTTTAATTTGGTTTTAATTTTTATTTAATGGCATTGACATATTTATTTTGTATGATAATAATTGACATTTGTTACTTTTATTTGACATTTATAAAGGTTGCGTTATTTTAACGTAAAGACGACATTAAAGTCAATTTGAAGGACTAAGTATTATCGAATAGGTATAGGCCAGTTCAGATAGCCTTAAAAATCGCAGCAGGATGATTGCAAAAGGAAGAGAATATCATAAAAATGAAAGGAAAAATAAATTACGGGCGATCTGAGGTCGGAAAGGGGTAGGGGGTGAGGGTTTAGGGGCAAAAAACGGATGTTCTCGATTTGTTTTTTATTTTTATCTTTTTTTTTTCACGAAATTTGATACGTTTTAATTACGTATCAAATTTCGTGTTTTAATTAAAATTGTTACGTTATAATTTATTTGATTTAAAATATTTATTTTTTCACCTAATTTTTAATGAATATCGAAAAAATAACCTAATTTTCAACTGAAAATTCGGCCGTCAAAATATTCGTTTTTTTTAAAAGTTGGTGTGCTTTCTGTTCGTTGAAATCTCTACTTTCCGATGGTGAAAAATATATATGTTTCCATAGTAAACCTTCTCAGAAAAGGCAAAAACTAGGCTAACAGTTTTTACTGCTGTTACCCCTAAACCCTCATCCTCTACCCCTTCCCGACCTCAGGTCGCCCGTAATTTTTTTTCCTTTAATTTTTATGATATTTTCTTCCTTTTGCAATGAGTTTCATCCTACTGCGATTTTTTTTGGTTTCAAAAATTATCGGCACTGTTCTAGTACTCTATAACCAATTTATATAATGGATTACAACCCCAACAATATTATATCTTTGTAATTATTTAATAATAAAGTTGTTTTTATAACTTGTTACATAATGATAAGGCAGACTTTGGCTATTTATTATTTAAATAATGTTTTTAACACCTATTAAGTTACTCAAGTTCACAATACTAATGATTTATTTTACTATGCTGGACCTGGTAGGTGGCCATGGGAACTCTGCGGACTCGTTTGATTTGTCTTGTTTATCTATTTATAACATTTCAGCAAGGAAGCCACGTCGCTGAGTGAGCTGAGCCGCTGGACGGGCTCGGTGCCGGAGTTCGGTAAGCGCAAGCTGGCCACCGTGCACCTGCACAAGCTGACGGAGCTGCACCCCGACTGGACGCACGTCGTAGTGAGAGTATCGCCGACCAACAAACCGGTATGTTTCATTAAAATATAGAAGTTTAGTTCATTAAATATAGAAGACTATTTTCTAGATTAGACTAGATTTTGACGGCCTCCGTCGCGCAGTGGCATGCGCGGTGGATGTTTTTTATCGACTACAAGTCTACTGCTATTACATCTGATGTTAAGTGTTGATGCAATCTTACATGGAAGCGGGCTAACTTGTTAGGAATAAGTCGATATCCATACCCCTATCGGTTTCTACACGACATCGTACCGGAACGCTAAATCGCTTTGCGGTACGTCTTTGTCGGTAGAGTGGTAACTAGCCACGGCCAAAACTTCCTACCAGCCAGAGACCAATGAAGAAAATTTTTGGCCCTGCTGGGAATCGAATCCAGGACCTCCGTCTTATAAATATTTTGCGCATACCACTTCGCCACGGAGGTCGTCAATTTATAAGACGGAGGTCCTGATTACGATTCCCGGCAGGGCCAAAAATTTTCTTCATTGGTCTCTGGCTGGTAGGAAGTTGGAAATTTTTCTTAATTTGTCTTGGTCAGTATCCGCCTTCTGTATCCGACCCCTGATCCAACAGCCAAGCGAAAGCTCCTTAAAACGTTGGTCAGGCTATAATGAGTTATTATTTCAGGTTACATTAAACGTTGACGTAAACGACCACGCATCAAGACAGATAGATGTCACCCTACCCTCGGATTTCTCATTCGCCAAAAAGACGATAATAGCAGAAACGGAAGCAAACAGCTTGTACTATGAACTGCTTTTATCTGACTTCGGTGCTATCCATCAAGCTTATCTGTTGTATGTGGAACCCAGTGCCACTTGCCAAGCCACTTCGTACCATGTCTCTGCTGAGTTACACGTCCCTTGGGCTAAGAACCACGAATATTATCATTATTTCACGTAAGTTAAGCTATACACTTTACTATCACCACATGAGTAGATAAACGGAACAGAGACTAAGTTTGCACTACTACAAGCACGCGGAGCATGTGTGAGTGACCACCAGCCGCTTGTCGCGTACGCGGCGAGACTGGAAAAAACCGGTTTACGCTGGCACAGTTAGTTGACAATCTTAGGGTCATGCCAGTGCGACACGATGTTTGTCTGGCTAGTTGGAAGCAAGTATTATATTGTGACAACCCTGACAAAATAGGTAACAATTTTGCACATTCTTACTTACACTACGTATTATTAAAAAAATCTCCTGCTGCTTCAGTTTGTTCGCGATAATGGAAGAATACTGTACGGATTTTCAAGAGGTTTCCACCAGTAGATAGAGCGATTCTTGAGGAAGTTTTTAGTATATTTTATTTAAATTTGCTGAATGTCAAGAAACAGCATTTCATCATCACCATCATAATTACCAGAAATTGAAGGAACTCTTCAAATTTTGGAGGCACGCTTATAGCGATTTCGGTTTTTAACTCGGTATCGGTAGCTTTTTGGCTACTAGTGCCATATAATATACTATGACAGTATAGTACGAGTACGCTACGTGGTCGTAAATCACTAAAAAGGTCGTAAATCACTAAAAACCTTGGCTGGCACCGACTTCATAGATATGCTTAAGTAAATTAAAGCAACTAAATGACACAGTTATTTTTTACTTTTTAGTGCGTTTTGAGTCGGTTCTATTTTTTGTTAAAAATTTTTTAGAAACTTCCAAACACAAATATCCTCAACCGCCTCTGGCCTGTTTCATGGCACCACCTAGTTACTTTGGTTCTTCTGCGGATCTCCTCATTTCTGATTCGATCACGCAGAGATACTCCGAGCATTGCTCTTTCCATAGCCCGCTGAGTGACTCTGAGCCTTATGAAGCCCGCAGTTAGCGATAAAGTATCAGATCCATGTCAGAGATACTCAGCATTTGCTCTTGAAAATCAATGTTACAATTTGCACTTTATAATTTACAATTTTGGTCATCTCGTCTTGTGCGGAAAGAAAATCATTCAAGAATCTGTCGTTTGACTTCAAAAATTTATTTTTTTTATTTACAATTTATATATTTTTCTGCAGGCAATTAAAGAAGTCACCAATGAAATTGCGCTTGTTTAAGAGTAATCCTAACATATTAACAGGCGTAGAAACGATGGAAAAGGTTAAGATTACTCTCCTGTTGGACCCAAAGTGTACCTTCAGTATAAGGTAAGCATATTACATATTATGAAATAAAATACCCGCCTCAACCGTCTGTATATCTGTTTGCGATAAACTCAAGGACTAATAAACGGACTGTCATGTGGTTTAAGTGTGTTAAACTAAACGCTATAACAAGGTGCGGGTGACATATGTCTGTAACGTTCCGTTTCACCCTTCAAAGTTGCCGCGATTTTTAAATTATGACTTAGTATTTCAGCTGTACCATATTAATTATATATTAAATCTTTAATAGCTGTAGTAACTTAAATTTAACCGTTAAACCCAGCCAGAATGTTCTGGTATACAAATAAAATCAAACTGAAAGAAAAATTAAGCAAAGTGTTATAACGTATAACGTAACGCCATAGACGTGTCTAGTGATGGGATGTACTGCTACTGATGTATGATGGATAGTGATGTCGATAATGAACGTATATTGTGCAAAGTACAATTTTTATTGTTAAAAAATTATAATTATATATAACAACAGAAAATCAGGGAAAGGTTACTTAAAAGGTTGTTCAGAAGAAATATATTTTATTCGTCTAATCTTATATCAGTGTCAGGAACATCTGAATTATCACTAAATTCATCATCTGAATCTATGACGGATATTATTAACAACTAGCGCTCGCCCAGTGTTTTACCCGCGTAGTTCCTGTTCCCGTGCTAATATCTGGATACAAATTCATAATAGTTTCTTACAATCCGACTAGTAGTTTCAGAGATTAGCCGGAACAAATAGACAGACAGACAATAAATTAAAAAAAAATATTTTGGACATCACGATCCCAATCAGACATAATATCCCTTTCCCTTTGTGTTTTATTCACGACTTTTGACCAGTCTTCAGGTTAATCTTTGTTGATGGCGGCGAAGTATTAATTCTTGCGGCGTGACCTAAAATGTAACGGAATTATGAAAAAAAAGCATTTCAATTCAATCAATCAATTATTCAATTAAATATCAATTATTTCATAGGAAATGCTTTTGCAAAGTTTTTTATAAAGCTTACATGCATACCTGTTATTTGGGCCCAAATTAGCTCAATAGCATTACATTGGCAATGGTAGGATGGTAGTCTAAGGACCTGACCTTTTGCCATCTTATTCAGAGCATAGGTAAGGAGTTTTTTTTTACGCCGGACTAAGGCAATACGCTCCGACTTTAACATTTTTATATCTGCTGTAAGTCCGTTTTCACTTAGCCACTTCACCAACTCCCCCACCACAGTTGGATTAATTTGGGGTTTATTATACCAAATGATAAGGTGTAGTATTTATTTAATTTAAACTCTTTCTATCCGACATAATGTTATAACTAGATTTGACGGTATGTGCGGTGGATTTATAAGATGGAGGTCCTGGGTTCGATTCCCGGCGGGGCAGATTGAGATTTTCTTAATTTGTCTTGGTCTGGCTAGAGGTAGGCTATCGCCGTGGCTAGTTACCACCCTACCTAAAAAGACGTACCGCCAAGCGATTTAGTGTTCCGATACGATTTTGTGTGGATTTCATCCTACTCTTAGCAAGTTAGCCCGCCTCCATCTTAGACTGCATCATCACTTAACATCAAGTGTGATAGCAGTGAATGGCCAACTTATAGCAGATCGCATAGAGTATAGTCAATAAAGGTTTAATCCCTAGCAACTACGCATTAGTATAACCGCGTTAAGCTAAATTTTTACAACCTTAAAGAGTGCTAGATTTATGCTGCGAGTGTCGTCAGCGATAAACATGAATTGCTAAGCGTCACATCCCTAGTCACGTGGTACTCACTGACGTCAACGTCATACTGACAACTGTCATTCGCACCTTGTAACACGTCGATTCGAGTATAAGTATAATATTTGTTAAGATTTTATGTAAATTGGAAGAAATATAAATATGACGATAACTGTTAGAAAAGTCGGTGAAATTTAACTGTAGTATAAAATTAGAATATGAAACAGTTGAACAATGGGGGTCATTAAAATACGAGTGAATTTTATAAATCGAATTAAGTGTGTTCTACAAAAGAGCCATGAGTAATTATTTATATGTACCAAGTTATGCATCGTTTCATTCACGATACTTTCGTATATGGCAAGCTGTTTTACAATTTATTTTTTAATCTCATTATAATATGCAAGTTAATAATGTATATCATTGTATATTTTTTATAAATTTGACGATATTGAATAGATAAATTGAACTTGTTTCTTTCCCTTTCAACAGTATATCAACTTCATGGTACCTACGCCTAGCGCAGCTATCGCGCAACTACACGCCAGTACTGGTGCCATACATAGCCGCTATAATACTGTTAGTGACGCGGACTAACATACTGAATTTGAAGCACAACAAGGACTGTGTATCTATACACAGCGCTCTGATGAGTGAGGGGGTCAAGCCGTATTACGCTGTTGTGTTTGGACGGTTGACCACTACGGTATTGATGTAAGTGAAACTGAACGATGGGGTGTTTTCAGCTTACCCACCGTGCTAGCTCAATGCAGATCAGATCGGTGGGTTTTGGGTGGTTATAATACAAACTATGTGAAGTGTTTGTGTGAATCTGAAGCACTCGTTATTTTTTAATTAAACCGAGCCGACCAATCGGAACCGAGAGTTTATCTGCTACCCGAGGCACCAAAGGGTAATGTGGCAACACTTCATCTAATATTAAAAAGTCTGTCTGTGTAAGTTGAAAGTAAGTCTGTTTGTAATTCAATCGCGCCTAAAGTATTGAACCGATTTTAATGAAATTCGGTACAGAGATAGTTTTGAGCCTGAGAAAGGATATGGGCTTTTTTTCGAACTATCACAAAAAGGAGAATGCCAGATCCTAACCCAGAAAGAACACGAATTGTAAATATACTAAAAATATCCTATTATTGTATAAATGTTTTACAATAAGCAAATTTTACTGTTGGACATCGGAATAAAATTCTGTTAATAAAAGTAATTAATAGTTTAATTACTTTTATTAACAGAATTTTATTCCGATGTCCAACAGTAAAATTTGCTTATTTTCTTTCCTTTTAATTTACACTCTTTACGCATTTTTAATACTTTATTGTTGCACTGGATTCTAGCCTTTTAAATCGTTCTTATTGTATTTTCATTAAATGTAGGCTCTAAAAGGCTAATATCCAGAGTCGTTAACCCTGTTTTAAAATGTATTTTATGAAGCTTTGTGACTGTCATGTCAGTGTGACAACTATCCGGAATTGGACGATAACCAACGTTAGGCTCGTGTCGAATACTCCGAGTTCTAGAGCTTGTAAATGCAATTTATATTAAATAGTAAAAAAAACGCAATAAAATGATGCATCATACATTGTTGCATAATATGTTTTTATTCGTGGGTTAAAGTCCTATACATAGTCAGGCATTCTACTTTATATTGTCGTTCATTCGTGCAAGTGCTTCTCATGCATGATGTGTTTTTTTTGTTCGATAACATTTGTTATGTTTGCAGGTCTGTGCCGTTGTTTGCGTACATCTTTGTTAACGCAAGCTCGCAGCATGTGGAGCTGCAATACTTCACTCGCTCGATGCTGGTGCTGCCACTTTATATGACTGCGTTGGGCATCCTCAACATTGCGGCGCTGGCGGTGGTCTTAGTGATGGTGTTTTGGTCGCAGTTGGCGCATCGGCTACTGTTCAGGTAATAGAACTATACAGTTTTTACTTAACTCCCCAAAGTTTTCTATTTTTCTCGTCGCACTACATTTATAAGATAATGTTCACTACTCACGCTTTAAAAAGTCTGTAATTTCGTCTAAAATAGCATTTCACGGTGTAGGGGATAAAGTGACATATTTTTTTTACGAGTTCGCTATAAAACGAAAAGGTTTAATTGGTAAATAGAATGATCATACTAAAATAGTGTCCCCAATAAAACGGTTAAGGTTTTATTCCTAAATATAATCATCAATCATAGCTTGGCAAAAAAGTCGTGAAACGTACTACAAGATATGATCACTGGCAACACTCCTAATGCGGGTTGTCAACCAAGTCGGTAGATGTGTCATTTCTTGGAATTAACAATCGTTGTTCGTGTTATTTTCTATTTTACTGTGTTATTGTGGTGATATTGTGCTTAAAATGGACAGAACTGTAATCCGCAGCTCGGCTACAAAGTATTTAAGAGATGTTTGGCAGAGCTCGAAGCCGGAAAAATTTAAGAACTGCTAAAATGACTGGTAAAATGTGATTTAAATAAAGTAATCGTATATTATATGTGTGATAGATTAACCTCTCATAGTATGATTTTTTGCATGTAAATGTAGATTCGGAATTAAAGGTGGTGTTTATATAATGCATTTGCGAAATAGCGCGTTTGTACAGTTTTGATACTTTTTTGTTGATATTGCATAAAGTACAGAAAAGAAATGTGCGGATTATATGATTTCGCTTAGGTAACAAAGGTAGGTAATAAACCAGTATAACCAGTATATTCTCTCCCTCGGATCCGCCGTGAGGTGTGGACGTGTTTATTGTAACCGTATTTTATTAATTAACGCACAAATTTGTAAAAACCGCTAATTTGTACCTAAACTCAAATTACGAGTGATCATAATCGCGTGCAGTGATCAGCTGTTCTTCTAGTTAGTCATACTTTTTGTAACTGCCAAATTGAACTGTAATCCAAAGAGTTAGTGTACATAACAACGTGCAGTGCATCGGCTACCGTATGAAGCGCCCGGGTGAATGACCTCCCGCCTCTCACCGGCCGACCTGTATATTGCGACCTTGAACCGTACGCAGGTACTCAAACGATCTATCATCGCACCGCCAAAACGTTTACGAATTAATCTACTTATCTAAGAAATAATTAGCTCGACTGTTTCGCCCATATATACCGATTCTAATTAAAAATATGGCACTCCGTACTCCTCCTAAAAATAAACAATTGTCAAGAGGTGAATCTACGCCAAACCTAGGCGAGGATTCGGTGTCACCAACGACCAAGACTCGAACGTATAGTGACCTAACTGTTAGAGGTAAACGAAAACGCGAAACGGGAGACGAGGACAGCTCATCGTTCGATATCGCGAACGAGCTAAAGAAAATGTTCAACGATTTTAAACTACAGCAAAACAAAAAGCTAGAACATCTTCAAGACACATTAAACGAAGTTAAACAACAGAATAAGGACTTCCAGACTACCATAGAGTTCATGTGCTCTCAGTACAATGAGATGAAGACTAGGATTGAGTCTCTAGAGTCGGAGCGGAATAACGGCTTAGCTAGTATTCAAATACTGGAGGAGAAAATTGAAAACCTTGAAAAAAGTCTTAGGTCGCCCAGTATTGAATTACGAAATGTTCCCTATAAGAAAGTAGAAACAAAATCAGATTTGGTAAACTCCGTTATTAAAATAAGTGAAGTGATTAACCTAAAATTACAGACACACGAAATACGCGACGTTTACCGGACACATACTAAGAATATTAATAGTAGGCCCATTGTGGTTGATTTTACGTCGGTTCTTATTAAGGAAAACTTCCTTTCGTCGGTGAAGAAGTATAATAAACTGCATCCTAATAAACTTGACACAAGCGTCCTGCACATCGACTGCCCCCCAAAAATTATTTATATCTCCGAAAACCTAACTTATAAGGCTCGAAAATTGTTTTATCTGGCCAGGACCTTCGCCAACAACAACGGCTATTCATTTTGCTGGTCCGCTCACGGCAAGATATATATGCGAAAGAGAGAAGGTGAACCATTAATACATATTTCAAAGGAAAGTGATCTCGCCAAGCTGAAAGGCTCGTCCTGACTAGCCAATATACGCATATTACTAGAGCAACTCTTCAAGCCCTGCTTTAGTTATTTATTATTATTTTTATATTCATTACTTTCTAGAAACGTAAATTCATATATTGTAATTTTAAATAATAGCTTGCGGCGTCTTATCTATACTAAATCAAAACTAATACTTAGTAAAATTATTTTACAGACTATCCACCCTCACACATACCGCACATACGTCACACTATACACACAATACACTATCGTAATCCCAGTACATTCAAATACACAAAATTTATTAACAGGTTGGTTTCTTTGCTACAAACTTATAAATCATACCCAGTGTCCTATTATTTTATGTGGTTGGAACAGAGCAAGTTTTTACTGCATGACTTTATACCTACTTGCAAAAGTATCGGGCAAATTATGTTGCTTAGCGTTTACATACGCCAGTGCATACTGTGATAGCTCCCTGTCATATCATATTATTCTTCCCAATGGCTGAGTTACGAGACATAATATACGATATTAGTAATGTAGAAATATCAAAAGCACTTATATGTAGCCCCAACCAGTGTCGCGATCATATAAATTGTAATTCTAATTTTATAAATTTAAATATTTTACACCTAAATATTCGTAGTATAAACAGTAACTTCGACGAAATACATGTTTTACTCAAGTCTCTAGACATTCCTATCCATGTCTTAATATTGTCAGAATGTTGGCTAAGCAAATGCAACAACTTACCCATTCTACTAGGTTATAAATCTTTTAAATCGTCATATAAAAATCAAAACGATGGTGTTGTAGCTTACATTAGCTCCGATCTTAGCTTAAATTGCCTAGAGCCAAATTTTTCTGATGGTAACTGTTTGGTTTTGTATGGTAGTGATAGCACAGCTTTGGTAGCTATATACAGATCGCCATCCTACCGTGACATTAACAACTTTGTTGAGAGTTTAGATAACGTCCTGGGCTCACTTTCATCGTACAAAACAATCGCTGTCTTAGGAGATATGAACATCAATATATCTCGTGACGCCAAAGATCCTAATGCAGACAAATATCTTGATATGCTTTCCCTGCATGGCCTCCTGCCAGTACACGACCTCCCCACTCGCGGAAATAGTTGCTTAGATCATATCCTGTACAGAGGTAATAAAACGACCACTGTCTTTGTACTGGACACGTTTGTTACTGATCATGCTCCTACAATGTTGTGTCTGCAACAGAAAAATTTGACAGAAAAGCCCATACAGTTACACTCCCGTACGAATATTGAAGCTGCTTTAAATGACATCAAAACTATTAATTTTGACGATATATTAAATGACTTTAAAGCTAATTCTGCAGCAACTACCTTAATTAATAAATTATACACATGTATTTCGTCACACACTATTGTTATTAAGAAATCACGCAGACGTAATAATATTAAACCTTGGATTACTGAAGGGCTCCTTAGATGTATAAGAAATCGAGATAAACTACACAAAAAATCAAGGAAAGAGCCACTAAACATGATTCTAAAAACTACGTACTCTCGATACCGCAATTTTTGCAACAATCTGCTTAAAAATTTAAAACGCGCTTTCGAACGTTCTCAGTTAGAACAGGCAAGGAATAATAAAAAAGCGACTTGGGATGCTATAAAAAATATCACTGACCTTCGAAGTCAAACTTCTCCCCCAAATGAACTCATAAATTGTATCAATCCTCAAACATCTGTCAACAGTGTTAACGGACATTTTGTTAGTATTGGTAAAACATTAGCCATTTCTATTTTATCAAAGCAAACTGCTTCAAATTTACTACCAGCAGATATTGCACGCCCACCCTGTGACTCCATGGTTCTAAATGAAACCGATGAACTAGAGATCGAGAACACGATAATGTGTCTTCGAAACAATTGTGCAACCGGTTGGGATGGCATAACAGCCACAATACTTAAGAATAGTCGTCACATACTCATTCCGATAATAAAACATGTTCTTAACCTCTGTATTCTGCAAGGTTGTTTTCCAGCTGTTTTTAAAAAAGCAGTGGTTCATCCTATTTATAAGAGTGGAGTCAGAGACAAAGTAACTAATTATAGACCAATATCTGTATTAACTACTGTCTCGAAAGTTTTTGAAAAAATAATAAATAAGCGTCTGATCATGTACTTAAACAAAATAGATTTTGTGTCAAAACATCAGTTTGGATTCAGGCAGGGCAAGTCCACAGAAGATGCGATCCTGGAACTAACCACTCATGTCACACAAAACCTACAAAGTAAACAGAAAACGGTTGGCATCTTCCTGGACTTGTGTAAAGCTTTTGATACGGTCTCTGTCCCCATTCTTATAGAAAAATTGGAAGCAATTGGCATACGAGGTGACGTCCTGAAATTATTTAAGGATTACCTATCTAATCGATGTCAGTGCGTAAAAATCGGTCAATACCTAAGTGACACTGAAAATATAGAATACGGAGTACCTCAGGGCAGCGTTCTTGGTCCTACTCTTTTTCTGATATTTATTAATAGTCTATGTCAGCTAAACATTCCGCACACGAAAATAATCTCATATGCTGACGATACTGTTCTACTCGTACAAGGCCGAACCTGGGAACAGGCGCGTACCCATGCAGAGTTTGCTTTAAACCACGTTAACAATTGGCTACTAAATAACCTATTAACACTAAATCTCACTAAAACTAAACTTATTACTTTCGATACAACTATATATACACAACCAAGTGCATTCAGTATAAAAGCCCATACCTGTACTCAGAATCTTGAAGAATGTGCATGCCAAGAGTTAGAGAAAACTACGGATATAAAATATCTTGGTGTAGTAATAGATAGCACTCTAAGTTGGAAAAAGCATATACATACTGTAACGAAACGTTACATAATTTTATTCTATTATTTTACTTAATTAAATACAATTTAATTGTATGAATATTAATAGATTAAATTGCTGGAAACTCAGTAAACATTCTTTAATTGCGCCGGCGTTTTGGTACAACCGAACGTAGTTTTACCGTTAGGCACACAGTCGACCTTCAACAAGTCAGTTGTCACCGATAGCTATAACAAGCGGTCACGCCAAATTGTCTCGTTTACTTTAATTATTATAGCGTGATATTATTAGCTTATTAAATCGGATAATATTTTCTATTGTGTTATCTTTCTATATGGTGTTATGCTAATTATTTTCCCGCTCTAGGGTAAGTTTTGAATGGCACATAAAACACTATTTATATGTAATTTGGGCTCACTTATAGCTACTTCACATCATTTCATAAAAACTTCAATTAATTATTTTTTAAATCTTAATAATAATATTATGTTATTCATTCATTCAATATTTCTGCTGCAGCATTTTTGTTATTATGGTTTCTTAAGGTTTTATTGTATTGCGTCATGTTTTAACATCACGATTAATTTTACTACCTACCTACTGTAGTTACCGTTCTGAATTCAACCACCCATCGGCAATCCTGGTAGCTATGTTCGTACAAATCTATCATGTTGCCGGTGGTGGCAAGACGGCACGGACAATACTTGGAATACATGTGGTGATGATGATGTTTCCAGGAACGAACCTACGTTTACGTTGCTCACCGATTCACCGCTGGGCCATACCACCATTTACATCAGCTGAGGACGGATTTACGCCTTGGCAGAGTTGCGTGTTCCCGGCACCTACCTACTTACAAGTCGCACGCCCACGGCCTGCTGAGTCGGACCATTTATTCACCGCTGGGCCGGACCACTGATGACAACAGATGAGTACGAACAGCGGAAGAAGTTTAAAGTAGTTATTAAGGCTCGTACCCACGATATATAAATTTTGTGCCCCGCTCGTTTTCTTCCTTTTATATTTTGTTATTAAATAATATTTAACATAGCAAACTAAATTTTCATTTTTTATCTTTGCCTACCTTAAATAAAAAAAGGCGGGACACTGGCGCCCAACGTGGGGCAAACCCCATGAACTAAAAAAATTTGTTCTTCTGATATTATCGTTAAAATTTTAGAAGAACAAATTTTTTTAGTTCATGGGGTTTGTCAAACAATTATAATGGACAATGGCCCCCAGCTGATAAGCAGCGTTATAAAGAATTTTTTAAAAAAATACAATGTACCTAATGTATTTTATACACCTAAATATACCCCCCAAGTGAACACTGTGGAAAGGTATAATAAAACTATTATTACGTGTCTCTCTTCTTTTGTCGATAAGGATCACCGAACCTGGGATACTTTTATACCAGCAGTTCAATTCGCTATTAACAACTCGGTCAACGAAGCTACTGGATTTACACCATCGTTCCTAGTTTTCGGCCGGGAAGTAGTTATTTGTGGTTCACACTACCTTGACAACGATGTTGGGGATGAAATCGTGTTTATGCCAAGAGACTTGTACGCTGAAAATCGTGGGTGCATGAGTAGGATATTTGATGAAGTACAAAAATCCTTATTCCATGCACACGTAAAAAACACGCAAAAGTATAATTTACGCAGAAAAGCTTACGAATTCAATGTAGGAGACATTGTGTATAAAAGAGCTTATGTCTTGTCTGATAAGGACAAGTTTTTTAGTAAAAAATTAGCGCCTAAATATATTAGGTGCCGAATTATTGAAAAACTATCACCGCTTGTTTATATACTGGAGGATATGTCAGGTACTAATTTAGGAACGTGGCATATTAAAGATTTAAAAATAACTTATAATAATTAACCTATACTGTACATTGTAGTTGTAAATACGAGGTACATAACGCGGATTTTATTCTTAAAATAAAATCCTTCTGATGGGCCGGGGGGGTAATGTAACGAAACGTTACATAATTTTATTCTATTATTTTACTTAATTAAATACAATTTAATTGTATGAATATTAATAGATTAAATTGCTGGAAACTCAGTAAACATTCTTTAATTGCGCCGGCGTTTTGGTACAACCGAACGTAGTTTTACCGTTAGGCACACAGTCGACCTTCAACAAGTCAGTTGTCACCGATAGCTATAACAAGCGGTCACGCCAAATTGTCTCGTTTACTTTAATTATTATAGCGTGATATTATTAGCTTATTAAATCGGATAATATTTTCTATTGTGTTATCTTTCTATATGGTGTTATGCTAATTATTTTCCCGCTCTAGGGTAAGTTTTGAATGGCACATAAAACACTATTTATATGTAATTTGGGCTCACTTATAGCTACTTCACATCATTTCATAAAAACTTCAATTAATTATTTTTTAAATCTTAATAATAATATTATGTTATTCATTCATTCAATATTTCTGCTGCAGCATTTTTGTTATTATGGTTTCTTAAGGTTTTATTGTATTGCGTCATGTTTTAACATCACGATTAATTTTACTACCTACCTACTGTAGTTACCGTTCTGAATTCAACCACCCATCGGCAATCCTGGTAGCTATGTTCGTACAAATCTATCATGTTGCCGGTGGTGGCAAGACGGCACGGACAATACTTGGAATACATGTGGTGATGATGATGTTTCCAGGAACGAACCTACGTTTACGTTGCTTACCGATTCACCGCTGGGCCATACCACCATTTACATCAGCTGAGGACGGATTTACGCCTTGGCAGAGTTGCGTGTTCCCGGCACCTACCTACTTACAAGTCGCACGCCCACGGCCTGCTGAGTCGGACCATTTATTCACCGCTGGGCCGGACCACTGATGACAACAGATGAGTACGAACAGCGGAAGAAGTTTAAAGTAGTTATTAAGGCTCGTACCCACGATATATAAATTTTGTGCCCCGCTCGTTTTCTTCCTTTTATATTTTGTTATTAAATAATATTTAACATAGCAAACTAAATTTTCATTTTTTATCTTTGCCTACCTTAAATAAAAAAAGGCGGGACAATACTCTTGTTGCTCGAACACGTAAACTAATTTTTATTTTAAGAAAATTAAGAACGGTGGCCGACCAAAAAGTGATGAGAACCGTATACCTAGCTCTAGTGCAGTCTATCCTAGGCTATTGTATCACAGTTTGGGGTGGCGCTAACAAAACAGATATGATCCGTCTTGAACGTGCACAGAGAGGAGTTCTAAAGGTGATGGGTAACCTACCCCGTCGATACCCCACATCGAAACTCTATCAAGACTGGAACGTGCTTAGTATCCGCCAGATGTTTATTTCTCAAGTTATAGCACGCAAACACTCGGCTATCAGGATACAAGCTCCGGCGGTAGCAGGCCCATCAAAAAGACGCAAACAAAAAGCTTGTGATATTCTGCCTCGCAGTACAGCCCTTGCTGGTCGGCAATATTATTTCCTCAGCTCGAGATTATACAACAAAATCGATGATCTTCTTAATATTAATATATTAAATCACAAACGCTGTAAAGACTGTATCATAACTTGGCTCAAAGGACTAGACTACTATGATGTTGAAACATTAATTAATGAAATTAAATCATGAACCAATCATACCATCAAAATGACATACCTACCACCCTTACCTTAACACAAATAATAACACCACACCCGCACACGCGCGCACACACACACACACACACACACACACACACACTCACATACACACACTCACACACATACACACACCCACACACACGCACACGCCTCACCATACCTACCATACTCCCGTTTTATTTGAAAACTTCTGTCTAAATTACAGTATGGGATCCGTAGGAAGGCTACGACGCTCGTAATACAGGTCTTCCTAGTACGAGTGTCCAAGCACTCCTTAAGACCTTTTTTGTACTTGTACCGTAACTAATGTAACTGTGTTTAATTTTAAGGAGTATATCAAATGTTAATTTTAAGTATGTTCAATAAAGATATTATTATTATTATTATTATTATTACTAGTGAATATCTTTTTTTAGGTAAATAAATTAATTAATTATAAACCTGCTAGATGAAAGCAGTAGTGACACATCCGAAGATAGCCAGCAAAGTACTGGAGTTCGCTCGCGCCAAGACATGGATGAAGAGTTATCTGGCGTGGAATATTTAGACGAAAGCATTTTTGATTCTGATTAAATATGTATAATTGTATGAATACAAATTTTCTGATTAAAAAGTGCATTACCATCCTTTCATAAGTTTCATTAATTATTTTCCTATCCTAACCAATATTATTGTAAAAGTGTGTCAGTGAAATCACTTAATTAAAAATTGTAATTAAATCTAAGTATCAAAACCGTTATTGTCGTGCTATATAGAGTGGCCACATGAACGATAGTGGCGCCACCATTATTTTCACGACTTTATTGCCAAGCTGTAAATAAAGATCTAATGTTTGAATAAAATTTGTAAAAAGAAATAAAACAGGGTTATTCTCTGTGGCATGTGTACGGTTTTTAAATAAATTTTGGCAAAACATTTAATACTGTACTTAACATTGACATATAAATAGTACTATGGACTTCGGGTGCAATACAAAATTCACGACAAAAGTGTTCCAAGATATCTTATACATACTAGGATGTATTTATATTTTTATAAACAAACTAAAACATTGTAATATATGTCTTATGTTATTGTCATACAGTCTAATTTGCAACAGTCTAATTGCTTGCAATATGTAATCAGCTTCGACTGACGGTTGCCATGGCAGCCTTTTTTTGACATGGCAGCTTCTCGTGAAAATAGGACAACATAAATGGTGTGGAGTAGGTAGCACTGAATTTTTTTTGGCATCTTTTACCTATATATTATATTTACAGCAAACTTTAAATATATCTGTGACCTCTATATGCTGGGATAAATCTTGTACCAAATGATAATTGTTGTAATTACCTTGTATAAAATATTAATTAGTTGTTTTAGAATATACAAACCAAATCCACAAATGTACAAAATTATATGCCACTGGATATAGTTCTTTACTTTGAAATTACAAGTTCTCGATTTTTCCCTTTTCTAATTCAACTGAAAATATTTTTTTTACTTCAATGGCGTTAGGTCACTAATTTAAATAACTGATCCTAATTTAATGTAGATAATTCTTATAGTTATCAAATTACCAGTATGGTAAAACTTATTTGATTAATATTCATGAATATTATTTTTAACCTTTAATTTAAATTATTTTTAACCGACAAAAAAAACGTCTTTTTTTATGTATGACCACGCATAACTTTTTTACAGAGTTATCCGATTTTGATAATTCTTATTTTATTAGAAAGGGCACACTTCCAATATGGTCGCAGTCATCATGTTAGGATCTGATAATGATATCCTGAGAAAATTAAAGGAAGTTTTGGGTCGGTTCTATTTTTGTTTAAATTTTTTTTTACTTTTTAGTGCGTTTTGAGTCGGTTCTATTTTTTGTTAAAAAATTTAACCAATTCGAAAATTAAGGATTTAAATTATTCAAATATTAAACAACAAAATAACTCTACGCAGTCCTTGTTCTAAATCATTCTATTGCTCACGGTAGATCCGAACTATAAAAAAATGCGATTAATTAGATAAACATATTGATTGCACTCCTTCTATTTCATACGCGGGTAGCGTATGGGAAAAGGACAGATATATACTTTTGTTAATTTTGGCTGGTTATGCAATTTGTTTCTAAATGCGATTAATTACATAAACATATTGATTGCACTCCTTCTATCCTATACCCGGGTAACGTATGGGAAAAGGACAGATATATACTTTTGTTAATTTTGGCTGGTTATGCAATTTGTTTCTGAATGCGATTAATTAGATAAACATATTGATTGCACTCCTTCTATTTCATACGCGGGTAGCGTATGGGAAAAGGACAGATATATACTTTTGTTAATTTTGGCTGATTATGCAATTTGTTTCTAAATGCGATTAATTAGATAAACATATTGATTGCACTCCTTCTATTTTATAAGCGGGTAGCGTATGGGAAAAGGACGGATATATACTTTTGTTCATTTTGGCTGGTTATGCAATTTGTTTCTGAATGCGATTAATTAGATAAACATATTGATTGCACTCCTTCTATCCTATATGCGGGTAGCGAATGGGAAAAGGACAGATATATACTTTTGTTCATTTTGGCTGGTTATGCAATTTGTTTCTAAATGCGATTAATTAGATAAACATATTGATTGCAGTCCTTCTATCCTTTACGCGGGTAGCGTATGGGAAAAGGACTGATAGATACTTTTGTTCATTTTGACTGGTTATGCAATTCGTTTCTAAATGCGATTAATTAGATAAACATATTCATTGCACTCCTTCTATCCTATACGCGGGTAGCGAATGGGAAAAGGACAGATAGATACTTTTGTTCATTTTGGCTGGTTATGCAATTTGTTTCTATAATTTATTAAAATTTTAATACAATAGCCTGCTTCTAAGCAAAATAATAATTTTAAATCATCAATAAATATTTACTCACTGAAGGTATGATACACCGTTTTCTTTTCACACCTTACTCGGGTAGTTTTTACAAGTTTTTTATAACACATTACGACATTATTGACGTGTGGTCTGTCAGTCAGCTAATATGAAACTGAATGCGATTGGAAATCTTTTTCGCGTTTTAGCTCTTTTTTGTTCGTACACTTTTAACGCTGACCCGAAGTCCATAATATTAATATGCCAATGGTACTTAATTATATTCTTATCTTGCAATTATAGTGAAGAGTATAGTTTAAGACACCGGGCAGACAACCCATTATAACTTGGGGTTTTTAGTGACCTCGTCCACAGTAGGTACAATTTTAATTTAAGTTTTATAATATGAGTGTAAAAGTGCATTAATTGCAATTGGTTAAGAGTGCAATAAATATATCCTCTAAGATCGTATGGCGCGGCGGTGCAGGTATGTGTGAGCGGCTTGCGTCCAGCCTACAGAAGATGCCCATGCTGATGAGCGCTACGTTAGTTTGCGTTGTGCCTTTGGCCTGTGGGGCCTCATTAACTGTTAACTATTAACATATTATGCTCTAGGATCGTATGGCGCGGCGGTGCAGGTATGAGTGAGCGGCTTGCGTCCGGCCTGCAGAAGGTGCCCATGCTGATGAGCGCTACCTTAGTGTGCGCTGTGCCTTTAGCCTGTGGGGCAGCCTCTTTAACCGCCGGCGCTGCTTTCTACGCTTTTCTGGTAATTTTATTACTTCCCATTTTTCCATAAAAATATCTATAACGTAAAGTATATATTCATTGTTTTAACGCATTTATATTTTCAGATATCTAAGAAGTATGAGGAATATCTCGAAGACTACATTTACCGGTTGGGATCTAAAGTGGCAATTAGATTTTTTAAAATGTTTATTCCTAAAAGAAATATTCCGGCAAATACTCAGGGGGAGAACGTAAACGCTTCTACGGGAACTAACGCTGACAATGTGAACGATCATAATGCTGACACGAGGGACAATGGAAATGGTAAGTTATCATCATTAGTAGCCTACTAACAGCCCACTACAGGGCCAGGCCTCCCTCCTCATAGGAGAGGGGATATGAAGCGTACACCCACCACGCTGCTCCAGGGCGGGTTGGCGGGCTTAGGGTGATAATGTTTCATTTATTAACGATCACTATCAGGTGTTGATGATAGTGACCGGGACCGACGGCTTAACGTGCTCTCCGAGGCACTAAATGGTAAGTATATGTTTACAATAACTATACTCTTATTTTGAATCTGTAACAGCCTATTTTTAATAACCCACTACCGAAATCAGCCTTTGTATCTCCTATAAGACCTAGGGTTATAACAAAAGTCTCTAAAAGTCCTGGTGACCATGAGTACAAATATAACATTGAATAACGCTCAGAAGTAATAGGCCAGTGCCGATAGCCTTAAAAAAATTAAAAAGTAAAAGAAAATCGCAGTAAGTTGAAACCTATTGCAAAAAGAACAGAATATCATAAAAATGAAAGGAAAAATAAATTACGGGTAATCTGAAGTCGGGAAGGGGTAGGGGGTGAAGGTTTAGGGGTTAAAAACGGATTTTCTCGATTTCCGGCAAAACTGAAAGTCCTATGGAAAAGAGTTATTTGGCAAAGTTGTAGGTAATAAAAAGATCTAAAACTTTTGTCTTTACGTTTTTTTCACATAACCTCACAATTTTTGTAAAAAATTCAAAAATCCTACTTTTTGTTTTTTATTGGTTTTTTATTGCCTGGGTCGCGAATCGCTGGTGTCTGGGTTTAGATCATTTTAGTACCTACAACTTTGCCATTCAACTCTTTTCCATAGGACTTATAGTTTTGCCGGAAATCGAGAAAAGCCATTTTTCACCAACCACCACCTAAAACTTGACCCTCTACCCCTTCCCGACCTCAGATCGCCCGTAATTTATTTTTTCTTTCATTTTTATGATATTCTCCTCCTTTTCTAATGCGTTTCATTCTACTGCCATTTTCTTTGGTTTCAAAAAATATCGGCACTGGCCTATAATCGCAAGTTTGAAATAATATTAACAATTACAAACACTAACTGAAATTTTGGAGAAAAAAGATTTTGTAAATTAATATCTTATTGAGATTCAATTGTTATATTTATTATAAATTTATGCATTTGAAATTTTAGTGTTACAATTAAACTCTTAGTGCATCACACTTGTATACCAAACTTATTTAGCTGCTTTTTTATTTTAGAAAATAGAGATGAATCAAACACAGGCGAAACATCAGAGATAAACGCTCTAGTGTCCAGTCGACCAAGAATACCTAAATACCCGTCGCAAAGTGACGAGGACTTGAACGAGATAAACTTCCACATGTCGCTGTTCTCTCTGTGGGCGATGGTGACGATTGTCAACGTTCCCGCTTTGCTGACGTGGGCGCATAACTTCAAGTAAGTATAACGATTTATTAGAGCTCAATTTTTAATTGCGTGGAATACGCACAGCATAATGACAGTCACAGTCCATCTCCATGTAAAGTTCTTATCAAGGCAAATTAGTCAAGCCCAATCACAAAGTAGCTAGTGTAAACCGTTAAGGAGCTCTCTTCAATGTCCTTAATCACCAGACCCCTTAAAGACAGTCACAGCCCACGTTAATGTAAAGTTCTCATCGAGGCAAATCAGTCAAGCCCAATTACAAAGTAGCTAGTGTGAACCGTTAAGGAGCTCCCTTCAATGTCCTTTGTCTTAATCACCAGATCCCTTCTTCTTCTTCTTCATTTCCTGGGTATTTTCCGCACTTAGCCAGTGAGTTGGCCGTTGTGCGTGGGTCCCTTGGTGTAGGCTCCCGCTGACTCACTCCAGCCAGCCGAGCTCGCTCCAGAAGCTTAGGAGGCCTCCCAGGTCGCCAATTGCCTCATGGAGTGTTGCTTTGGAGCCAATGTGTGTTTCACGTTCCGTACAAGCCCTGCATAATGGGCTGTCGGTCATACCTAGAAGTGAGAGGTGTTTGTTTAATGGACAGTGGCCTGTAATCAGTCCTATGACCGTTCTGAGTTTTGCGCGGGTTAACCGTGTGAGTTTTTTGGTTAGTTTTGTGTTTAGACGTGGTATTGCCTCCTTGGTGTGTTTGCAGTCCGTAGTCTGTGTCCAAATCCTTGTGTGTTTATTGTGGGTGTCTTTGTGTAACCAAGATTTGTTTTCACTGAAGGGTATTGGAATTATGGGGTTCGGCCCCATGACCTTCAGTGTTGATGCACGTCGTGCAAGTTCGTCTGCCCTCTCGTTACCGTGATTACCGTCGTGTCCCTTGACCCAAAACAAGGTTACTTTGTTTTCTTTAGAGAGTTTTCTGAGTGTATTGTGGCCACCAGACCCCTTAAAGATAGTCACAGCCCACGTTAATGTAAAGTTCTCATCGAGGCAAATTAATCAAGCCCAATCACAAAGTAGCTAGTGTAAACCGTTAAGGAGCTCCCTTCAATGTCCTTAATCACCAGACCCCTTAAAGACAGTCACAGCCCACGTTAATGTAAAGTTCTCATCGAGGCAAATTAATCAAGCCCAATCACAAAGTAGCTAGTGTAAACCGTTAAGGAGCTCCCTTCAATGTCCTTAATCACCAGACCCCTTAAAGACAGTCACAGCCCACGTTAATGTAAAGTTCTCATCGAGGCAAATTAATCAAGCTCAATCAATAATAGGAAAATTTTTCTAACAAAAAAAAACATTAATATTGATCTTTTTAACAGATACAGCATGATTTTAAAACCAGATGCGTCCTACCTGATTGGGATTGTTATGTCTGCTTGTTCAGCGGTTATATGGCAGATGGGTGCCCCTCGAAAGAATTTGTAAGTAACTTGAGTATATTCAATAATTCCATTGCTATAACTCGAGACCAACGGAGTAAACAAACTACTATACATCACACTAAGCGAGCGCGCCCCACCTTAGACCGCATGTACACTTACCATCAGATGCGTGAGAGGTAACGTTTTTCGTTACCTCTTAGATAAAATGTCTCAGCCCCACAGGATCCTATCGTCATAGGGCCCTGAAAATCAACAGCATGATTTTCATCATTATCATTAATAACACGAATTAATTAAATATTGTTATTCTAAATATGTATGTAGGAACAATTTTTTTATATAAAATGTAATTTTTCAGGAGGAATTACGAAACAGTATCAACTTTACTTTTCACAATGGCAGTACTGATGCTAGCTTTGGGGCCGTATACTATGTTCATTGTCAACTACGGTTTAACGTTTGTATACCTGGTTATAACACTGCAACAATTGTATGACCTCGAGTATCCTATCGATGAAGTCAATCTCGATTACCTAAGCACTGACGTTGACACTGTTAGCAGTACTCTGCCTGATGTGAACGTATCCAATGAAAATAACCTCTCAGATAGTGATCTTGATGAAATTGCTTTAAATCAACTCAGAGAAGAAAGCTTTACTGAACGTAATTTATGTGACGAAAGCAAATTGTTTGATATGTTAAGAAGTATCCGAGAAAAATTTGGTGTCGATGATGATAATTAATTTAATTAACTAAAAAGGAGGCAAAACGGGTTGTTTTTATGTTGTGATTACAGGCATGCCACATGTTGAAAACCAGCATATTGTAAAACAGTATTTCTAGATTATGCACACTAATTTCTTGATTAATTTACTTTTTATTAGCTTATTTTGAATGGCCTACTACAGACTTATGTCATAAGGTATTATACAGATCAAGTCGCACCCAGGTTGGAAGGCTTGGAGTGAAAATGAGTTTGCAACAATCACTTATGTGCTAATATTAATGACAGACTGATAGACTAGAATGATCTGCGAGGTCCAGGTGTTTAACACCACCAATTTCCGAACCTTGGATTGCTAGAGAGAATTTCTTTAAAGAAAGATAATCCTGATATTTCATATATGCTGTAACAATTTTTTACATTAATTGCATTTTACCGATTTAATTATAATGAGATTTTAATATCTGAATGTCTATTAAATACTCTTATTTAAAGATAGAATATTATAAGATTAAACCATATTAATGTATGCAATGAAAATCTGTTTCAGCAGTAATTACTAATTGTATTTAGATTTAAAGATATTGTTGTTCGGCATTCAAAACTGTGAATGTAAGAATTTGTCAATATTATATTTTTATTTTAAAATTGGAGAAAGAATACATTACAGTATGTGAGCTAACTTATCCTAATAACTATACAAATTATGGAATGGCGGCAAGAATACTGGCTGCTTTTCCGCATTGGATAGACAGGCCAGGATTCCTATATATAGTCTATATAGTATAGTATGCTATATATTCTATATATAGTCAGAGCTAAATAGACGTCTGGGTGTTGTTTTCTGTACCACTTTACCCCTTTTGTGCTGCCTGAAGGATTAAAAAACACTTCTGTTTCAAAAAACTCTCTCAAATTTTTATATGTGAATTATTTATTCGTATGTGAAATTAAAAGTTTTTCATTTAGTTTTTTTATAATTTAATTCAATTCTTCTTTATAGCTTTCATTTGTGCCAACTGGGCACAACTTATCTCGCCAGTGTCACGTGGATGGAGAAGGCACAAAGGAGATATTGTAAAAGCGACAAGTTTAATTTTGATGGAAATTCTAAATTGTTGATATTTATATAATATAGCAGTATGTTAGTCCTTAACCTAAAACAACACAAATAACACAGATATAATACAATATATATACAGTAACTAATTATATATACAGATAATTATAATTTAATTCTATTACATTCTATATATTAACATAAAAATCTACAATAGGGACTGGACACAAACATCACCAGACACTTAACACTAATAGGACGAGGAACTTTAGAAGGGAGAACGTCATAAAGAGGATGAAGAAGTCTGGGACAGTTGAAAAGGAGATGAGTAACAGTGCCTTCGTCTAAGCCACGTCAGATAGAGTTGTCCCTAATCCGGAGCTTATGAAGGTGCAAGGAGTACATAAATGACAAAGATGCAAACGGGAAATAGTTGTTAACACCCACCGTTCAGTCAGTTTCTGAGTAAAAAACCATGGTTGTCTTGGTATATTTGGCTGGATAGAAGAGTAGTGTTTACCTTTCACCGATTTAGATTCAATCCAGAAGGACTCCCATGATCTATCCAGATAAGTTTTTGCAAGGGCAGTCAAGTCTTGAGATGAATTTTCAAAATGGTCTAAGGTTCCAGTTCCTACAGCTGCCCTTGCACAGGAGTCAGCAGTCTTATTTCCAGGTATACCGGAGTGGCTCCAAAGAGTCCAAACAAGCAAAATGGATAATCCTTTTAGATAACATGATAGTAGAGCGTGCCTCATGTTTAAGATAATGTGAAATCTTGACTTGCTTCTGAAAGGATTTTCTTTATAGACATTAAACAACTTAATGAGTCAGAAAAAATAACTGTCTGTTGAATGTCATGGGAGTGTACAAACAGGACTGCTATTTTCTCTATACAGCCTGAGCTGTCATAGAGGACAATATCATCAGCATATTGCAAAATATTACAAAAGCTGTTTACAGACAATTCAAGATCATGGGCATAGTTGCTGTAGAGCAGAGGACTGAGGACAGAGCCTTGGGGGAGACCTTTCCAGACTAGTCTGGGGGAAGGGAGGTAGACTGGTGTTTAACCAGAATTGATCTGCCAAATAACAGATAACATATGAGATGTACTATCCTCGGAGGAATACTCAGCTTGAGCAGTTTTTGCCTGAGCACTGGAGGAAGGACATTGTCATATGCAGAAGCAACGTCGAGAAAGACACCCACTAGGTACTCTCCCTCGTTAAAAACTAAACGAATGTCTGTTGTCAGTATGCTGAGACTGTCTGTAGTACATATTCCTTTCCGAAACCCAAATTGGGAGGAGGGCAGAATATTTCTACTTTCCACTATCCATTCCACTCGATTTTTACTACCTTTGCTAAAGTATAGTAGTAGTATAATGACAAAGCTATAGGTCTATAAGAATTTGAATTTAGAGGGTCTTTACCAGGTTTAAGTACAGGGATAACAATTTGGGATTTCCAGGAATGAGGGATAGAGCCTGATTCAAAACAATTATTAATTATATTAAGGAAATAAGATTTAGCTTTGACATTTAGGTCGGTTAGAAAGGAGTAAGGCACGCCATCTTCCTCTGGAAAATTCACCGAGTCTTCACTAACACGTGCGTCAACCAACACCACGCAAAGCGAAAAAAACTTAATTTAATTTCACATTAAAAGTTGTGAATGCCAAATGATAATATAGTATAAAAAAAATCGATAAGTATGAACCTTTTTTTATGAAAAAAATGCATCAACTAAATTTCTGATTAGAATTTAATGTATTTATTAATATTCATAGTTGTCTCTCTAGTCACAATAGAAGTACGATGTAGCCGATATTAAACTATAGATTATCGAATATAATGTACTCGAAAACTTGATGTTAGTAATTTGATATTATGAAGCCTAAATATTGTATACATACATTATACTTTGATATGGAAAGTATATACAGTAAATGTATTTTAGTTTTAAATTTGATGAATAAAACAATTTCACCTTATAATTTATTTATTTTCAATAACAAAGATAAATGAGATACCGCCACGTCATAAATGCACAAATCTATTTCTTCTTTTTGCCTGAAGACTTTTCTTCGGGATTCCTTGGGTTCTGCCAGTTCAGAGGATTTCTTCGATACATTGGCCACGGTGGTAAGGTTAATATAGCAGCCAGTATAAATCCAGCTCCCAAAATATAAACTGATTGGGAAAATTGTTGCACGATGTAGCCCCAAATGAAACCGACGATGCTAAATAATGTAATAATCGCTCTGTACAACTTCTCTGCTTTTGCTTGACCGACGTAGTCTATATGTGTTGGAATGGAAGTGAAGAAATCCATTGTTTTAACAGTTAAATGCGATAAAATTAAATATTTGTTTTGAAAAACGCCGATTCTATAATATAAATGAGAAATAAGAGAATCGATTGACTTGACAATATAACTTGTCACTCAAAAAAGACACGTCAACGTGAAATTGTACCATTTTTTTTAAAATCATTTAACGACCTGGAATCATATCGTACCAACATAAGGAATAACCTTATATTATATACCTAATCTAAGCGAATAAATAACACAGAACCGCTGAATTTCATGCTTGTGCACTGTTCTATTTCGGTCTCCCGTTCATGTAAAGATAAAATAATAACGATTGTTAAAAAATAACATGGCGCAAAAATTAGCTTGTTTTGCTGTATATTTTCAGTCAATCTTTGTTTTTTGATTTTGAATAAAAAACAATTTGTATGACTTGCTGATTTATTTTATAGCAACACTTCTTGATACACATTTTCCATCTCCGTCACTCCGTTAGTGATTAGTCGATTGTCAACATTCAGAACGATCAGACTCATTAGGTTAATTTTTAAAAGAAACAAATTTTATTTTTTAAAAAGTACAACAAATTTTAAATTATATTATAAAATGTCAACCTTGAAACAGGTTCCTCTAACTTGCGGTGGCCATACTAGACCTGTAGTGCACTTGGATTTTAGTGACGTTACAAAGGATGGGTATTTTTTGATTTCGGCCTGCAAAGGTAAGTTTTGTTAATCACCTTACTATTCCTCATCGGAGTGCCTTTTTTGCCATGGCCTACTTCTCGATAGGCGTTTGGCAAGTGCATTAGCGTAGTTGTTTGGGTTTCGCGTGACAGATGTTAAGTACCAAGGAATATTGGAAAGGCCTTCACTTTTTTTATTTTAGTAAATCGCTAAGCTCGGTTAGCTTGCGGCTTTCGTGACCTTCTCTTTCCGGACACATAGGAAGTACCTTGAAGTTCCTTTGCTGTATTTCCTCGCGCCTAGTTTACCTTGGTGTATAGTTAGTGTTTGTCGTATTTCTTTAGTCTCGAGCCTCATTTATTATTGTGAATGCAACATAATTGTAGTAGTGTGGCGTTTATTTCTTTCCTGTGGGGCTTGTTGACATTTCACTGATACAGTCTGGGTCACCTTGTGCAGCTTCAAGGTGTGAGAGTACTTGACATTAATGTTTACCTCATAGAATGTGAAGTAAACATTGGTTACTTTCATTGTTTCTTACAAGGAAAACCTTTTATATTTTTGTACCAGTAATTGTAGTTTCCTTGTCTTGTTCCAATTATTCGAGCCTTTCAGCTTTATTGTCCTTATAACAAGGGCATTCATGTTTTAAATTATTTATGAAATTTTCTTTCATTGACATTCCTTAAATCAATCAATCATTCTTTCATTGTTATTATTTAGAAAACAAATTAGCATTTGTACAGACAAATAAAGTTTCCAATCAGTGAAACCATGGATATATTTTCAATTCAAAACATCTGCTCTAATCTATTTATAAATAGGTAAAGATAATAAATTTTCTCATATTTTTCTGAATTCTTTATTTTACTTGTTTTCATTTAATGTCAAAGTGTGGGTGAAAGAAAAGGAAATATCAGCCGGCTGCCTCTCAGGATCAGACTCAATAAAGTAAATTATAGTTGGGTCAATGTGCTGCCCTGCCTAGTAATTAGAAGAATGAATGTAGATCATTATTAATGTAGGTCAGCTAAGGGATATGTACATTTGCTTGAAGAGTTTACACTTTAATGAGATTATATTTACTGAATTAGGTATAATAACTTAAGCTGATTACCAGTTACACCATATTTATATGTTTAATGTAATTGGAATGTTATTTTAATTATGTTTTGGCTCATAAATTTCTTTGGAACAGAAAATATACATTGTGGAAAACACAGCTGCAGCTGGATGCTGTTATCATGTGCATTTCAGTTATGCAAGTTCCTTGAGTGTTCAAAGAGTCATAATAAAAATTAATAGTTAAAATCATATTGAAGTCTACCAAAATGTAAGTTGAGGAATTTGTTCCTCCTTACTCTATTATGGTTGAATAAAATGATTTAATACTGTAGATATCTTTATTGATTTAGCTAGTAAAACATAACAATCATGTGTAATCATTTAATACTAACCACTTAATTTAACATTGTTAAGAAAAGTTAAAGAATACATAACAAAAACACTATGACTACCTTCTGATTCTATCAACATATAATATAATATTGCATTGTCTCTAAATAACTTATACAACATCAAGTCTTGATACACACAGAAGAAGAAAGAAGAAATATAATACTTTAATGAACACCATAAATACAATAGACAGTGACATAAAACAATATAACCTAGAAGCTATTAACCCCTGTGGGCCTGACATTCAAACCTTCTTTGAGGCCCGCAGCTACCCGGGTAGCGACGGAGCTATAATGACAGCTGTCATTATTTGCCTGACGGTTGCCAGGGGACCCCTCGGGGCTGTGAAACTTTAATGCAAAATTGGCACTTGCAAAAACTAAAATGCGATCTCTGCTAGGCAACCAATATACAAATGAGATATAAATACACAAAACAGACTCATGTGTACATACATAAAATGAAACAGAAAACACATATACATAATATATATAAATCATATTAGCTAGCAATTTTATATAATATCTTTGAAGACTTGGATAAAGTCATAAAACAAGTATGTAGGTACAGGGAAAAATTATAAAATTTCAATCTGCCTCAGTAGTACAAAAGACTACTAGTTTTTAATGTTTGTTATAAGAATTAGAACAACTAAAATAATATAGAATTAATTGAATAATAGTAATAATAAATGGTATCTCTTTATATTTCTTCTACTACATTAATTATAGGTATGGTATACAGCTATTTAATCACAATGACTGTAACATAGATAGACAGAAATCATAAATCTTTCATTACATCACAATTTTTATTGTACTTACAATAAAATAAAATAATTTTAAGCTGTAAGTTAATACTGTAATTTTGAAAGGAGATACATTCAATCTATTTCCATAAATAAAATTCACCCAAATAGGATCAGTAGTTGCAGCAAGAAGGAGTAACAAACATACTCACTTACAAAGTTTCGATTTTATAATTATTAGTGTGAATAATCATAAATACATATTCTGATAGCAATAAATACATATTTGTATTTGTATGCAATATAATCAGTGTTGATTCAACACTGGTATATTTCTTGTTCCCATTATTCACGATAACCTTGCCATGTAACCAATTGCCTTCACTATGTCAAAGTCACTGCCTATACATATAATGAATAACATTATCATTTTACTTATGTTGTGGGCAAGTGTGAGTTGTATTGTGGTACAAGGAATAATTAAGAGAGTTATTTAGTTAGATCAATTATTATTGTACTGTGGCAGTAAAGGTAAGTATATGAAGAATTAAAAGGATATTAAAAATAATGTAGGGCAATCTTTGATGGTTGATAGGATAGGACAGTAATGAAACCTAAGTAACTTGGGAATTGTATTGTTCACCCAAAAAGTGTACTGTACAAAAGGTTTTAATTTAAAAAAAAACTAATTTTAAATCCATTTAAAAACTAAAATAGGACATAATTTAAGTAAGAAGTTCAGGCAGGTACCTCGTTCGGTAGGTTTTAAACTATAAAAATAATTGTTGTACATTCTCAGCATCCAGAAGGCCTATGAAAATTAAAATTAAATTGAATTTACAAGAAATGTATATCACCTAGCAAATATGATTTGTTACATCATTCATATTATTTTAACCTTGACCATGCATTCAAAATTGTTTCTTATGATAAAAAGGTTACACTTTTCTTTTTTATATTAAAATACGTGTAAAATATAATTTTGGCTGGTGGGAGGCTTTCGCCGTGGTTAGTTACCACCCTACCGACAAAGATTTAGCGTTCCGGTGCGATGTCGTGTAGAAACCGACAGGGGTGTGAATTTCATCCTACCCCTAACAAGTTAGCCCGCTTCCATCTTAGATTGCATCATCACTTAACATCAGGTGTGATAGCAGTCAAGGGCTAACTTGTAGTCGATAAAAAAAAATACATTTTGTAAATGGGTTACAGCTTAAATATTCTAATTATTCTGGCTTTAATTATTCTATGCAGATTTATATTATGAGGGTCTGGTTTTGAGTCTGGGGTGGGGTTCATATAAGCCTTTCTTTCTGCGAATTAATTTTCAGTGGCCCAGAGTTTCATGTTAAGCTGTTGGGTGTAATGATCATAGAGCTAAACATTAGATCGCCAATCGACATAAGAGTAGCATGGTGGGTTTATGCTTCTCATCCCCGTCTATGTGAAAAGAAGACTGCGCCCATAATAAGTTATTAAAATTGGTAGATATCCATGATGTACATTCAGTGGCGTCCCTTTCTACATGCAAAAAAGCACTGCCTACCCTGACAGAAGCCAGCAAAATAATATTATTTTTTCTGGCCCGTGGTTTTGTTCTTGCGGACCGTGTTCCTGTTAGACTTTCAATATAAAAAGTCTATGTGTTGGTACATAATATAATCTATGTATATTCCAAATTTTAGCTAAATCGGTTCAGTAGTTACGCTGGAACTGAGTAGAACATACGAGGATATGTGCCAAATAGTCATATTAATAGTTTGTTCACCGTATAGAACCATTGAGGCATTTGGATTCTTTTTTGTATGGAGTATTGGCGTGAGCAAGTGTGCGTGAGAATGCGATTTGATCTTTTCTCTAAGAAAATTTGTTTAGTGTTTGTAAAAAATGATTCCGATGCCTCCCGAGGTCGTAAGGTCATTGTTACAAGCTTGAACATTTTATTTAATTTCAGCTATCTCGAAATAAATCTTACAAGTAAAATTTGACCCACTTCCCGGTTTCCGAGTAAACAGAAATTTTGCACGAAATGTATATCGTGTGAATTTACAATATTATGATCTGATGCTGAAGCGACATAACCCCATCGATTTTGGGCTCATTTGATTCGTAATGATGAGTAGTTAGATCTCATATGGTAAGCAGGGTCTGATGATGAAGCCGGAAGATGGCCATAGGAACTCCACGATAAATCGACACAAACCCCATCGACTTTGGGCTCATTTGATTCGTATTGACGAGTAGTTTGATCCTTTCTGGTAATCCGGGTCTGATAATGGAGCCAGAATATGGCCATAGGAACTCCGCGATAAAACAGCACAACCCCATCAAGTTTGGACTCATTTGATTCGTATTGACGAGTAGTTTGATCCCTTCTGGTAATCCGGGTCTGATGATGGAGCCAGAATATGGCCATAGGAACTCCGCGATAAAACAGCACAACCCCATCAAGTTTGGACTCATTTGATTCGTATTGACGAGTAGTTTGATCCCTTCTGGTAATCCGGGTCTGATGATGGAGCCAGAATATGGCCATAGGAACTCCGCGATAAAACAGCACAACCCCATCAAGTTTGGACTCATTTGATTCGTATTGACGAGTAGTTTGATCCCTTCTGGTAATCCGGGTCTGATGATGGAGCCAGAATATGGCCATAGGAACTCCGCGATAAAACAGCACAACCCCATCAAGTTTGGACTCATTTGATTCGTATTGACGAGTAGTTTGATCCCTTCTGGTAATCCGGGTCTGATGATGGAGCCAGAATATGGCCATAGGAACTCCGCGATAAAACAGCACAACCCCATCAAGTTTGGACTCATTTGATTCGTATTGACGAGTAGTTTGATCCCTTCTGGTAATCCGGGTCTGATGATGGAGCCAGAATATGGCCATAGGAACTCCGCGATAAAACAGCACAATCCCATCAAGTTTGGACTCATTTGATTCGTCTTGACGAGTAGTTTGATCCAATATGGTAAACAGGGTCTGATGATGGAGCCGTGAATGGCGATCCTAAGTCAAAACAGATCCTGTTGTGAATTTTTATAAAAAGGCCGCCTTTTCAAAATGTCTTACACGATATCCATTAGAATAGATCTACCAATGTAAAATGTAATAATAATTTTACATTTTGAGTCCCTACGGAAGCCAATTTCTTTCATTTTATGAGATAGAAAGGCACAAAATGTCTGCACGCCACTGAGTACATTATTATTTATAGATGGAAAACCCATGTTGCGGCAAGGTGAAACTGGGGACTGGATTGGAACTTTTGAAGGTCACAAGGGCGCTGTTTGGGGAGTGGCTCTAACACAAAACGCGAACTTAGCGGCTAGCGGAGCTGCAGATTTTACAGGTATATTACTTACACCGCCTTGGTTATCTTTTTCTACTCTATGAAATAGTTCTTCTTTCTTCCAAGAAATACTCAGTAAAAATTAAAGAGTGTTGCCAGTTCTACATCCACATTATAAATTGTATTGATTTTGTGTGCAAATAAATTATTAAATAATAATTAACAAGATTGTTATCAAAGAAAACATTATCACCCTAAGCCCACCATCATAAATTGGAACAGCTTGGTGAAAGGAAGGAGACCTAGCCCTGTAATGGACCATTAATATAGGCTGATATAAGCAAATGAGTTTTTTTGTCTATTGTGTATGTGTTCATGCAATCAGTCAGCAGATCATTTAGATCTTAAATTGAGGATTTGTCTGTTTAATCGTCGTATCGCCTGTGGTATTGTCAATTGCACTGCCAAGTTATTCAGATTAGTAATCAAATATTGAGATTTAACAATTAATTTCCAGCTAAACTGTGGGACGCGCGGTTCGGCGAAGTGGTTCACACGTTCGAACACGAACACATCGTGAAGAGCGTCAACTTTAACTCGGACGACTCGCTGCTGCTCACTGCCAGTAACGAGAAGATCATACGAGTGTTCGACTTGAACAAACCGGACGCAGGGCGTGAGTGTTACCAATAATAATTATTATAAATGGTTGCCAAATAAGGGTTATTAAAGCTCGAGTTTAAACACTCGAAAAAACTTGAGTGTAAAACACACAATTTTTAAAGTAACGAAGCTCGTTTCATAATATTGACAGAGAGTTTAATAATTATTAAGTTATTCTTCAATGTAACTTCTTTTCAGCGGTATATATCTAATTATTTGTTGTCACGCGCAATCACTTCATTCGGTCTATAAACTGGTTTTGGAAACGTTTTTATTTTCTACTATTATTTTTGCTTTTATTTACCAACTGTGTATTAACAAATGTTACAGCTCTGGACAAAATAACGGCGCACACTAACAGTATACGGCACGCCGTGTTCCTGCATAACTCGCGCGTCGTCAGTGTCAGCGACGACCTCACCATGCGCGTCTGGGACCGCTCCAGTGGACAGGTGACCTTTGTTTGTTTGTAGAATTCTAACTTCGAGACATAGGATGTGTTGCTAGACATCGCTATGAAGGTGTCATATAATTATGTCCTATCGCTGCGAAAGTTGCATATAAATATGTAATATTGCAGGTACTTCACGGACGTAGCTAAGCATACATAGTTGTCTCCGTATTTTTGTGTTTTAAAAATAGTTAAACGCTGTGCTTAGTCAATAAAAGCTTTGTATATTGTAAAACTGGTTGTTGAAAGCGCACTAAAACGTTAGTGCGCTTTCAACAGTGCAATAAAAGTACTGTTACGATTTCGTTACAAACGTGTTGCAATCGACAATAATTATCGAACTTTGAAGTTGTGTTTTAGGTTTTTGTGGACAACTAACTAACTAACACTATAAACCATATTATTGCGAATGTCGCTTGTAACCAGTGACTCATTTTTGGTTGGGTTTTATTCGTTTTAAAAGTAAATCTCAAACAAATCGATATTTGTTTATTTAATAACGCCATCTAGTTGATAACCGTTGTGCTCTTTGGTTTCTCATCTAAGTGTGCATGGCTAAGAACTGTTTACAATGCGGTCGCTTCGTGGGGTTAACGGAGGGCGCTAAGTGTCAAAAATGCACCTCATTGTATCATAAGGAGTGTGCTAAGTTGAGTCCTACAGGCCCTAATCCCAAGAAGTGGGTCTGCTTGTCATGCAATAAACAAAAGCCTAAGCCCAATGTTGGTTCCAGTACATCGCCAATTGCACCAAATCCTCAAGAACATGACCAGCCACTATCAGCTTCTACAGTGAGCCACACAGTTGTTATTGCTAGTACGTCAGTGGACTCGGAGATCGTAGTTGAGCTCAGGCTTCTGCGATCTGAAATGCCTAGTTTGAGGAATAAGATGGCGAAACTTAAAAGTATCTTATTGGAATACAAAAGTCGATTGGACAACGTTGAGGACAGGATATCGCACCTTGAAGACCAGTCAATGTCTCGTAAAACTGACGGTGGCGACTTTAATAGTGTTATATCTCAACTTTAAGTTCAGCTCAATGAAAGGGGTCAGGAGCTTCTTCTGAACGATGTTGAGATATCTGGGCTGCAAGAACTTCCTAATAAAAATTTGATAAGCATAGCAAGTCTGTTGTCAAAAAAGCTAGGAGTTGAAATCGATGATCGCGATATAGTTTCTGCTCAGCGCTCGGGACCACGGCGCGCGGCGGTTGATGGAGCCGGCGGGGAGGTGCAACGACGGCCGCGGCCGGTGGTCGTACGTCTCGCTCGGCGCGCGGTGCGTGATCACCTGCTAAGCGCTGCGCGCGTACGCCGCGGCGTGGATTCTTCCGGAATAATATCTGCAGAGGCGCGTCGTTTTTATGTTAATGAGCATTTGACATGGATGAACAGATTACTATTTTATAAGGTGCACGAGGAAGGCCGTGCTACAAATTGGAAATTTGTTTGGACAAAGGGTGGACGGATTTATATACGAAAGTCTGATACTGCGAATGTGCATCGCATACGGTCGGAAGTCAATATTTCGAGATTTTTTACACAAGCCTAATTTTGAATATTATAAAGAATAGAATTTGCTTAATATATTGTAAATATTACGTGTACGAGAGTTTTCTGTTATATGCCTGCGGTCAGCTTTTATTGTTCGTATTTATTTCTTACTTGTTTTTGTTCAAACGTTGTTTTTATGACATATTATTCTTACATATTGTTGGTAATTGTGTATTTATATAATTTATTTGATTGTTCATACACACATTTTTACAACACGTATTTTATTAATTCATTTATTTTCTATATGCTTGTTTATACATACTATGTTTTTAATTATAACATTTGATAGTAATAAAAATTCTTTACGTGTTCATGTCTTGAACCTAACGACCCAGGTTAGGTTCAAAACATGATGAGTTCCTGGTCGCTATGGACCGATTTAAGGTTAATATCATGGCTATTAACGAAACCTGGTTGCGCGCTGGTGAGGAAGGTCGTGCTCCATCAGTTTCCGGATACAGGCTGCTACATATTCCACGTCCGGACACTGTGCGAGGTGGTCGCGGGGGAGGGGTTGCCTTTTTTATAAAACGAGGTCTTAATTGTAGAACTTGTCCATTTCCCCGGCATGAAACAGTCGAACAAAGTTGGATTAGTCTAAGCGTAAAATCTATTAGAATAGCAATAGGTACAGCATATAGACCCCCGTGGTTAAACATTGACGTATTTTTAGATGTTCTAACTGATAGTGTTCAGTCGATGTCGGCACACGACCACATTATTCTATTAGGTGACTTCAATGCAAATTTATTAGACAACAATGATTCCAAGACAATCAAACTCAACACTTTCTTTAAATTTAAAACAAATAATAACTTCTCCTACACATTTTACTGAAACTATTGAAACTTTAATTGATATTTTGGCAACAGATCTTACATGTAGGTATGTTAACGTAACTCATGTTCCTTCCTTAGGCAGGCATGTGTTTCTTGATTGTATATTGTGCGTCAAAAAAGACAGAATCCCACCAAAATTAATTGAGTTTAGGTCAGTTAAAAGTATATGTCAGGATAGTTTTAATAGAGATCTAAATGCAATGCCCTAGGATGACATTTCTTCGTTTAGCTGTGTCAATCAAATGGTATCATCATTCAATAAATTCACTTGTAATCAACCCTTCGAAGTCAAAATACATTTTGTTCGGTACGGACAAGCAGTTAAAGAAATCCAAAGCGAATTTAACAATGAAAGGTGACAGGTTAGAGCGCGCATTTAAAGCACGTTTAGGTCTGGTATTGGATTCAGGGCTTAAATTCGAGGGTCATATAGCAGAGGTAGTTAGGAATTGATTCTACAGGCTAAAAATAATTTATAAAATTTGAGATTATATTATTATTCCGCTTGTAGAAACATTAGTTTTATTCTAAACTGAATTATGCCGATGTTGTTTATGGTCCCCGATTATTATTGTGCCAGAACAAAGCGTCTTATCCAACGTTTCCAAAACGCTTGTGCACGGTTACTCCATTTCTGAATAATTTTCGTTTATTGAAAATGAGATCTAGACGAAAGTTACTTGTTGCTGGATTGCTTTTTGGAGTCTTGAAACAAGGACCCACTACATCTCCTTAATAACCTCAATTGGGTGAGTGAGGGTGATATAGGTCATCGAAAATGCCGCAGCTAGTTACGAATAACTCTGCACCGTACTGCTGCTTTTAGAGGGTCATTCACATACTCTGCCACTAAATGTTGGAATAATATTCCTCCCCCAATAAAACAAGCTAAATCAAAATTTATATTCAAGAAGCTTCTGAAAAGATTTCTTCTTCATAAGCAATTCGAATTGCAGTGTCCCATATACATATAAATATATATAATATATTTATTTATTCATTTATTTAGGCATTGTTAACAAAAATCAATCAGCGTTACCAATAAATTATGATTATCTAGATGTATGGTGTATAAATCAAATATAAAAATTTATTTTTATATGTATTTAATGCATAAGACAATATGTAGTATAAACAGATATAATTTAAAAGTCAGTTATGTTAAATTTATTTTAGTTTTAGGTCTCGAAGTGCACATAGTTTAAATTATCTTTAGTTATCAGTCATTCAGTTTTAGAGATAGACTTATTCTGTTTCTTATTTTTTAATTTTTCTCATGTGAGTTTGTTGTTTAGCTTTTCATAGCAGAACTTTAACTTAAGTATTATGTAGTATTATGTAGCAAATGCTAAGCTGGACCCATTTTGTAGGTTATGCTACACATCGCAGGGGTATAACGGCAAAATTGTGATATGTGGCATAATTTATAAATAAAGATATTTTTCTTTCTTTCTTTCTTTCTATATCTCATTGCTAATTGGGAAATTTTGTACTTGTGATTTGTGGTATTTGGGCCGTTAACTAGAAATCTTATTATTAAGTTATTAAACTCCATGTCCATTTTAATTTTTTTTATATTTCTTTCAGGAAGTACAAAAGGTGGAATTCACTTCAATCCCAAACAGTTTAGAGCTGTCCAGAGATGGAGCTGTATTGACTGTAGCCCACGGTAAGTTATAGAAATTTAAAAAAAAATTGAAATTATCTTTTAGTGTGGGATTCACTTTTCAACAAAAATATAATGATAAAATCATATGACATATTTGTTTCCAGGCACAAACGTGTCGTTCTACTCGTCGGACACGATGCGCAAGATGCGCGAGTTCCCCGTGCCCACCAAGTGCTACTCCGCGTCGCTGGCACCCAGCCGTGCCACCTTCGTCTGCGGTGGCGAAGATCTCAAAGTTTACAAGTTTGACTACAATACTGGCACCGAACTTGGTGAGTTGCAACTAAGTCTTTTCACTTTAAGTCCCATCTCAATGAAAGCGGTATATTATAGATAGACAGCATCATAATATAATTATGTCGTATCGCAAAGTAAGCGTCATATTATTGTCAAATCGCAATTAAAGCGTTATATAATTACGTCCCATCGCAACAAAAGCGTGATATAATTATAAGCTATCGCAACGAAAGCGTCATGTCATTATAAGCCATCGCAACGAAAGCGTCATGTCATTATAAGCCATCGCAACGAAAGCGTCATGTAATTATAAGCCATCGCAACGAAAGCGTCATGTAATTATAAGCCATCGCAACGAAAGCGTCATGTAATTATAAGCCATCGCAACGAAAGCGTCATGTAATTATAAGCTATCGCAACGAAAGCGTCATGTAATTATAAGCCATCGCAACGAAAGCGTCATGTAATTATAAGCCATCGCAACGAAAGCGTCATATAATTATGAGCCATCGCAACGGAAGCATTATATAATTATGTCTAATACACAAGCAGAAATATTATTAAATTTAATGTTACTAATTTTTATATGATGTCATTTTATATTTTTATGATGGTTTGACAGGCATACGATGTCACGCTATATTATATTTTCAGAGTCCAATAAGGGTCACTTCGGGCCCGTGCACTGCGTGCGATGGTCGCCCGACGGCGAGCTGTACGCCACGGGCTCGGAGGACGGCACGGTGCGGCTGTGGCAGGCGGTGCCGGGCCGCGTGTACGGGCTGTGGCGCCGCAGCAGCGACCACCAGCCCATCGCCAACGGGTTCAAGGAGGTGGCCGCCAACTGACCCGCCCGAGACCTACCCGTGAGTAGTACCGTGAGTAGAGCTGCACGCCACGGGCTCGGAGGACGGCACGGCGCGGCTGTGGCAGGCGGTGCCGGGCCGCGTGTACGGGCTGTGGCGCCGCAGCAGCGACCACCAGCCCATCGCCAACGGGTTCAAGGAGGTGGCCGCCAACTGACCCGCCCGAGACCTACCCGTGAGTAGTACCGTGAGTAGAGCTGCACGCCACGGGCTCGGAGGACGGCACGGCGCGGCTGTGGCAGGCGGTGCCGGGCCGCGTGTACGGGCTGTGGCGCCGCAGCAGCGACCACCAGCCCATCGCCAACGGGTTCAAGGAGGTGGCCGCCAACTGACCCGCCCGAGACCTACCCGTGAGTAGTACCGTGAGTAGAGCTGCACGCCACGGGCTCGGAGGACGGCACGGTGCGGCTGTGGCAGTAGCAGTAGTAATAGTAGCTAGCAGCAGTAGTATAGTAATAATAGTCGTGGTAGTATGGCATAACAGTGGTTTAATTGTCTCTGCTGGCCAAAGAGGATATATTGTCTGGGAGTCCAGCTAAAAGAAAACTGTGTTCTACGTAATCTATTTCGAATATAGATCGCGTAGAGTAAACACATGCGCGAGCGACCTAGACAGACCATCAACAAGGGTTATCGCATATGAATTTGCCACTAGGGGCGCTAGTGTAGCTTGAGGTCTCCGAAATGTCAACTGTCAAATGTCACTGTTTACGTGTTGGTTACACGGGTTTATGTCTGTTTACATTAATATTTTGAATAAGTTATATTAATTACACACCAGTGCAGATAGCTTTAAAATGATAAAAAGTAAAAAAAATCGCAGCAGGATGAAACCCTTTGGAAAAGGAGTACAATATCATAAAAATGATAGGAAAAATAAATTACGGGCGATTTGAGGTCGCGAAGGGGTAGGGGGTGAGGGTTTAGGGGTAAAAACGAATTTTCTCGATTTCCAGCTAAACTATAATTCCTATGGAAAAGAGTTGAATCCTTATGTTGTAGGTAAAAAAAAGATCTAAAACTTTTGTATTTACACTTTTTTCACATAACCTCAAAATGTATGTGAAAAACTCAAAAAAAACAAGTATTTTGTGTTTTATTTTTATCTTTTACACATAAAATTTTTAATTCATGAAATTTGGTGAAAACTCATTATGTCCCAAACACGCTATAATTTATTTGCTACAATACACTATGTCAGGTCTATTGGCTACAATATATCTATCAGTTAGAATCGTTCGATCCCAGTAGAGCAACGCACCTTCCTACCTACCTCCCTACCTATATACCTACCTACCTATAGTAAGGCATCTCAAAATCGACAAGGCCGGACTGAAGAGCAAGTTGTTGGTGGATTATCTTGGCTACTTGATTATGTCTTTGCAAGTATTCGCAATTAGCAAGATGAGAACACCCGGAAACTATATGTCTGAGGGTCATAGCATAATTATTAGAGCTAGGGCTGGCTAGCAAATTTTATTTGTAAATCACTTTTGTTCTTTATATTTCTATTTTAATACAGTTTAGTTTTTCGTCATGTTTATTATTTGGACAAACAACCTTCCACAAATTGGTGACCCCGAGTGATGTAAATACGCAACCTACTGATGTATAGTTCTCTAGTCTATGCCTTTTAAGCAGAGTTCACTATACTGCTAACAGCGTATCATTGTTTCAGAGTGATGAGGAGTAGATAATGCGCAATCAAAGTCGATCGCTTGGTGTTGATACCGCGCGCCGTCGCGAAGATAGCAGCCACCAAGTCGTTTGATGTGCATACAACACGCCGAGTGCGGGACGAACTAAATATCTAGACTTTTACCTTTTGTCCAGTGTTTGTGTTGTTTATTTTTTACCGCGAGACCTTTTTTATACTCAAAATGAAATAAATGTATTTATTGTAAAAAGAAACTGAATAGACTTGATAACTTTACGGAACAAAATAAATTTGTAAATACTTGTGTGGGTGTTTTATTATTTTGATCTTTAATATTCACCAACATCAGCATCAGTCGACGGACGTTCACTGCTTGACCTAGGCATTTTTTAGGAACTGCCAAACACAATCATGCGGCTTCCTGTGACATGTTTCTCTGAAGGATTGACTACATGTCAGTCCATCTAGAGGGGAGTCGATCAACACTACACTTTCTGGTGCAGGGTTACAATTCCAGCACCTTAGACCCCCCAGCGTCCAACAACTCTTCAAACTGCCCATTACCACTTTAGTTCCGCGACTCGCTAAGCTATGTCGGTTACTTTGGTTTTTCTGGGGATCTCCTTATTTCTGAATCGATCACGCTGAGATACTCCGATCTCTTTCCATCGCCCGCTGAGTGACTGAGCCTTCTTAGGAGGCCTGCAGTTAGCGATATTTAATATTAGAAAAGCAAATACATAAATTACGACAGACAAGATGAGACAATTTATTGAATTAATGCTAGATAAGTATACAGTAAATAGGAATATTAGACAGACATCGTCATGTGTTACCAGAAAAACAATATGGTAAATGACTCAAAATTGTTCATTATTTTATTATAAAGTAAAATGAAAGTAATAACGTACGGTTGCAATAAAATTCAATCCAAAAAATAATGCAAGGTTAAGCGCTTAAATTAGGAGTAGGGGTATTCTATCTCATTCTTGCAAAATGAAAATTTCTTCGGCACGCGCTACAGCCTAAACGGCTGAACGGATTTTGACATAATATGTAATATATCATACATATTATAGGGTGTCGTTGAATTCGTAAGAATTATGATAGGCTATATAAATTTTCAAAATGGCGGCAGTAAATGTAGTGAAAAAGGGGGGATGTGTATATGTGTTTTCTTATCTTAGCAAATAGTGGAATCCAAGGAAAGCCCAATTTGCATTGCGCGAAAGCCCTACCTTGCGGCCTGGAATTACTATCATATCCCGCCAGATCCCGTGTTACGACTTCCCGACCCGTCTCATTTCTGTACCATAAACTAAAACTAAAAATTTTCAAATAAAATATTTTTAATTAAAAAAAATAGAACTCGTATAATAGTATATTATATGGCACTTGTAGCCAAAAAGTTACGATACTTACACAAAAACCGAAATCGCTGCAAGTGTGCCCATAGAATTTGAAGAGTTCCTTCAATTTACCCAGGATATCAATATCAGATCCTAATATAATGATGACAATTGGACCATCTTGGAAATGTGCCCTTTCTAATAAAAAAAGAATTATCAAAATCGGACAACTCTGTAAAAAGTTATGCGTGGTCATACATAAAAAAACGTCTCGAATTGACAACCTTCTCCGTTTTTTATTCGTCGGTTAAAAAACCGAACTGCTTAAAACTGAACTCATAAGAGAAATATTGTACTTTACTTCAAAGCAGTCGGGTTTTTGTTTTTATAATAATAATATTTTTTTTATTATCTTTGTTTTGAGTGAATACAAAAACTTGAGTCCTTGCTTTCTTTCATGCTGACCTTTCATGCTGTTTATCGGCGGAAATTGGCTTATAAAAATGCAAGTTGCAATGGAAATAATCATTTGATTAGGCTTGAGTTTTAAAAATGTCATCGAGTCTTACACAGACTGACTCGTCCATCAATTAGTTCTCAAGCGCTCGATAGATGGCGCTGTATCAAATAAACTCGCGCTATCATTGTGTTTTTTACATAAGATATAAGCTCGAAGCACTAGTTCAATAACTTGTATTCAATCAAGAACGTGTGAATACTATCCCACTTCTGATGTTAGAAAATTTTTGAATTTCGGACGGTTTCGTTCGAATCCAGAAACTAAAAGTAATAATATCAAACGACTAGGGAGTTACGGACTTCGTCCGCTTGCGACACGGAAACCCGAAAAAGTGTGGAATTCCTTCCAGCGTCAGTGTTTCCTACCACCTACAATCTGAACTAGTGGTCTAAAGAACTCGAGTCTTTCAATTATCAGGGCTAAACAGCCCTGATAATTAGGACTGAGTCTTTTTCAGAGTAATGGAAGAGGTTTAATTATGCGCGAACCCACAGGAAAAAAGTATATTAATTAAGAATCGAATTAAGAAACTCCTTTTTTGAAGTCGTTTAAAGAAGACTCAGTCGTAAAAAAGGCTCGAGCCCTTTCTAAAACCAAGCCCTTGAGCTTTTTAAGACTCATGTTCATAGTTAGGACTGGACGCCTGCATCAAAACCACAACAGGGTCGGAAACGTCGGTGTTTGTCGATCGGTCAAGATGATGACCTTGCTCTTTTTAAAAACGATTTAAAATCTATGATGGTAAGTTTTATGACTAAACAGGATATCAGGTTACACAAAATAGAACAACATATAATTGACCTCAAAAAACAGAACGCCGAAATAAAATTAACAAATGAGGAAATGGAAAAATCCACCAAATTTTTATCGGAACAAATTATATCAATTGAAATTAAAATAAGTGATATAGAAAAAGATTGAAAAAATATTATTAAAAATATTACACAATTAGAGGAAAAAATTGTATATGTATAATGATGTATTGAAGTTCGAAACATCCCTAAAAAAAGAAATGAGACCAAACAAGAGTTGTACAAATACATTAACAAACTTTCTACTAAATTAAGGGTGCCACAATTCCAAAATAACCTACGCGATGTCTACAGAATCCAAAACAACTCTAATAAGTCCAGCTCAACAATAGTAGTTGAATTTACTAGTACACTATTGAATTACAAACTGTTACAGGCCAGCAAAACCTATTACAAATCCTCTTCGCGACTGTAGACCCATCAATCACATTAAAAACAAGACGATTATTCTTCCTAGCTCGAGACCTCAAAAAATCCTTAAATTATGCCCACTGTTGGACCTCAAATGGGAACGTCTATTTAAGATAGTCCGATGGTGCAAAGTACATTTTCATTAAATCAGAATCAAAATTGAATGATATCAGAGTATCAACTAAATAGCCTAAATATGAATATACTCAGTATTGTTATGCATGTAGGTAATTATATTAATAATCATAACTTTAAAAATATATAATTATAAATTCTATCACAATATACATTATTGAAAAATTGTTAAATAAATTGTTTAACGATCTTCATAAATGCATGAAATATTATTTTTAGCTAATATTTGTTACACCCAAAAACTTTCAAATGTATGTTATTTACATACTACACACTACACTGACAAACTTCAATTATACACTACACAAAACTATATCCATTATTCGTCATCTATCACACCATGCTTTTATATTCTAATCGTTTATCAGCATAACATTGTATCATTGATATGGGGAAGACACTGCCTCCTGTAATACAGTAATAACTAGCACAGGAGGTAGGGCTTCAAATCTACACTGAATGTACTTTTGATTGATAAATAAAGATTTATTATTATTATTATATTTTTAAATTGCCCTTTTAATTTTAAAGACAGACTTTCATATAAAGTGTGCTCTTTCCCCGTTACCCCTCTCAATTCAATTTTTTTATAGTTTCCCGTCAAGCAATATCCTCCGTCCCGTAGAGATGGGCGACGGGTAATTAAATACCCGGTAAAATGGGTTAAACCCCAAAATGGGTAAAAAAAAACGAAAATTCCCAAGTCATGGGTATTTTCGTTTTTTACACCTTTTATTAATTTTTACATTCGTATGAACAAATGTAATATAAACTATATCTTTATTATTTTGCGAAGTATGAATAAACTCAGGTGTGATTAAAAATCTGTAAATAATAAGATAAAAGGAAATATAAAATTTTTTAACAAAAAATAGAACCGACTCGAAACGCACTAAAATGTAAAAAACAACTGTGTCATTTAGTTGCTTTAATTTACTTAAGCATATCTATGAAGTCGGTGCCAGCAAGTTTAAGGAACATTTATTTTACGCAGTAAAGCAGTTTGTGGGTTCTAGGTAACGTCCTTGAAAGTAGAAACCTTGGCTGGCACCGACCTCTAGATATGCTTAAGTAAATTAAAGCAACTAAATGACACAGTTATTTTTTACTTTTTAGTGCGTTTTGAGTCGGTTCTATTTTTTGTTAAAAAATTTTATTTCTTACTTTTTAGTGATATATCGCCACGTACCGTACTCGTACTATACTGTCATAGTATATTATATGGCACTAGTAGCCAAAAAGCTACCGATACCGAGTCAAAAACCGAAATCGCTGTAAGCGTGCCTCCAACATTTGAAGAGTTCCCTCAATTTCCCCAGGATATCAACAGCAGATCCCTAACATGAGGACAATGGGACCACCTTGGATGTATGCCCTTTCTAATAAAAAAAAGAATTATCAAAATCGGACAACACTGTAAAAAAGTTATGCGTGGTCATACATACAAATATACGTGTCGAATTGAGAACCTCCTCCGTTTTTTTTCGTCGGTTAAAAATAAAACCAATATTGTTTAAATATAATTATTTAACAAAAGAAATGTACATTTTTCCATATTAAGTGTTACGAGCGTTCTGGAGGGGGGGGGGGAGGTCATGACCCCCATGACCCCCCCCCTCGCTAGAAAACAACAGCTTTTCTTGTTTACTAAAACATATTTTACACTTGCTCTTAGTGAATCTTCCGAACTTTGCAAACGTCTTTAGGTAGCGTCAAAATCGCCGGCCTGACTTTACCTGATTGACCGCGGTGAACTCGTATTGCGCTTTACCACTGCGATGCGTGCTAGATTTTATATGATATTCGTTAATTCTCGGATAATCGCGCGTGACCTTCGGCTGCGTCAAATCCTCCGCCCAGCACCTGATGGAGGTGCTATCCTTTCTTTTGGATTACGGCCTGCACTTGACAACTGTGATGCCCCCATGCCTGTCTCAATTTCAATGTAGAATTAGTGAATCCCCAAAAATTAGCACGCGACCTTCGGTCGCAGACAGCCGCTCTCTCAGGTTTCCTCTCGTTTTCTTTCGGATACTACCTTGCATCAGAGCTCTACGATGCCCCGTGCCCGACTCATATTAATGTGGAATCCGTTAATCCCCGAATTGCGGTCGGGGGCTCACTTATCTTTCTTTAGGTTTTTGCCCTGTGCCTGACAATTGTGACACCCCATGCTTATTTCAATTTTAGTATGAAATCAGTAAATTGCAGAGTATTCGCCGTTTCCTATGGTCACGTGATAGGTTCCACCCATGGGTCGGAAGTTTGCTCTCTTTTTTCGGATTTCACTCCACGTCAAACACTTCTGATGCTCATGCCTGATGCCTCATGCCTTCTTGACAGGGCCTCCGGTCATTTTTGATGTGAAATCCTATAATCCACCAATTTTAGCGCGCGACCTACGGTTGCGTGAAAGCCTCTACCCTGCTGTTAGGGGTTTGTCTTCTCTTATATCTTTTGGATTATTTGCTGCGCCAGATAACTGAGATATCTGTAATCAGTTACTTCCGATTTTGGCACGCGGAAGGCTGAAATCAGTGATTTGGGGTTTTTCTGTTCGTTCTATCAAACACAGTTGTGCGCCTGAGTTCTGCGATGCTTCCGTCTTATAAAATTACGTACGCGTTGAACGCGTTGACTTGACCAGGCGTGAATGAGTGAGTGAGTTAGTTATTATAATAAAGTGTTATGTACCATGACTATGTGACCCCCTCCCCTGAATTGAAAGCTGGATCCGCCGGTGAAGTGTAACATATTAATCACTGTGATCACTTTCAGCATCACAATCTTTTTTTTTTACACATAATTACGAGGTTATGATTAAGGAGGTATACGGAGCAAGGTAGGGCGGAGTTGGTGGTTTGCTTTTGTTCGGCGACAACTAGTCTCTATTGTTAAAATCGATTGCGCCGTTTGGGCGCTTTGTTGTTGGCAAGGCGACGCTGAAAGTCCACAAAAGAAGTGCCGGAGCCCGCATAAGGAGCTATGGATAGCATCAAAGACTCTGCATGCGCTGTACAGTCTCAGGACACGTTGATGAATCAAACATTAAATTGTTTTAACACAAAAATTTTAGAATCTGTAAAAAAATAGTTCAGGAAGCAAATTTGAAAATACCCGAATATTTAATAATAACCCAATCGGGTATTTTCCCGGGTATTTACCGGGTAAAATCCCATCTCTCTCCCGTGAGACGACTACTAAAGATCTATATTTTCGTTAAACATTGTACGATATTACAGTAATTAACATTAACAATATATATTTATGGCAAGCTGATGTGTATAGCTAGTATTTAATAGTCTATTTCAAATCTAGTGATTAGCCCGTTTAAACAAACGAACAAACTTTTTGGTATATTATATAAATATGGTCTGCCATGCGGCATGCCAAATAAATTTAAAGAAAAGATCAAAGATCGAATTCTCAAAGAATATCAGTCCCAAAATGTGAGCTGATATTTGGCACGTATGTTTTTTAGGGGGAGTACGCAACCACTAAGAGAGGATTTTACGAAATTCACCGTAATTGAAAATTTTAATTTCTTAATGAATTCACTTGAAATTTTGTAAGTAGGTTCCACCACCACTAAGACAGGATTTTAATCCACCGATTTTAGCACCGATTTAAGGCCGCCTTGCTATCAGAGAATTGTTCTGAATTACGTCCTACGCCAGACAACCATGCCTTTTTCAATTTCAATGTAGAATCAGCAAATCCCCAAACTTTTCGCGCTCGATTCGGTCGCGCCAGTCTCCTGTCTCGAGCCACAGGTTTACTCTCGCTCTCATTCTTATTTTGGTTCTTTTTTTGTATCACGATTTTGCATAATTATGTACTTAAATGGAGGCTATACATGAAACTATAAACTATTTAGATAATATAACCTTATTTAAGTCTATAAAATGTACTCCGGAAATATGCCCTTAGCACATTAACTCAAACAATAAAATCTCAAAAATAATTATTCAGAACATTCGAAGTATATCACGTAACATAGATAATTTCCAGACTTTACTTGCAAGAACTAATACGGTACCAGATATAATTGTGTTCACAGAAAGCTGGCTGTCGTGTAACACAATTTTACTCCAACTGGGCGATTACAATTGTTACTTCACGACAAATAACCAAAATCAAAATGATGGGGTCGTCCTATACATAAAACAAAATATTATATGTAATACATATGAACCACCGTTTCTGGACGCAAACTGTCTCGTTACAACATTAAATAACTTCATTACACTTATCAGCATATACAGATCGCCATCAAAACGGGACCTCACTATTTTAATGCAATTATTGCAAACCCTCCTAAACACAATTAAATCAAAACATATAATCATTGTAGGTGACTTTAATGTAGACATCAAACCTGAATCTTTGGACAATAGAGCTGCAAATAATTTAATAAGCGAACTACAGGTGATTATAAATAAAAATTGCACCCGGCATATCACTACTTAAGCATATCTATGAAGTCGGTGTAAATTTAAGTAAATTTAAGCAACTAAATGACACAGTTACTTTTTAGTGCGTTTTGAGTCGGTTCTATTTTTTGTTAAAATTTTTTATTTCTTACTTTTTAGTGATTTATCGCCACGTAACGTACTCGTACTATGCTGTCATAGTATATTATACGGCACTTGTAGCCAAAAAGCTACCCATACTAATACAAAAACCGAAATCGCTGCAAGTATGTCTACTACAAAATTTGAAGAGTTCCTTTAATTTTACCAGGTATCATCATCAGATCCTAACATGATGACAATTGGCCACCTTGGAAGTGTGCCCTTTCTAATAAAAAAAAAAACTATCAAAATCGGACCACTCTGTAAAAAGTTATGCGTGGTCATACATAAAAAAAAATATACGTGTCGAATTGAGAACCTCTTCGTATTTTTTTTCGTCGGTTAAAAACCGATACTCACGATATAATTTCCATAATAAATTCTCTTAAGAACACAAACTCTGTAGGCTATGACGGTATATCGGCCAAAATATTAAAACAAAATAAAGAATTGTTAGCAGACCTCATAGTTTATATCTGTAATTTATCTTTTAACTCTGGCATTGTCCCAAATATATTTAAAAAATCAATAGTCACGCCGGTCTTTAAACAAGGTGACAAAAACGAAATATCTAACTACCGCCCAATATCTTTTTTACCATGTATATCTAAAGTACTAGAAAGAATTATAAATAAACAATTAGTTGAGTATCTGGAAACAAACAACTTAATATCTAAAAACCAGTATGGTTTCCGTAAGAAAATGTCAGCATCAGACGCTGTTTACAATCTTGTGGATTGTGTTGTAAAACACTTAGATGAAGGTGACAGATGCCTGGCTGTCTTTTTAGACTTAACAAAAGCTTTCGACACCGAATGCTTTCGATACGAAAATTAGAACTAGTAGGAACTAGAGGCTTTCAACTACTACTTATAGAAAGCTACCTATCAAATAGATGCCAATCAGTTAGGATAGGTAATACCACTAGCAAAGCCCTCCCAATTACACATGGCGTCCCACAAGGAAGTATTCTGGCTCTGACACTTTTTCTAGTATATTTATGAACTAGCTTTGTAACCTGCAAATTAAAAATGGAAAAATTATGAGCTTTGCTGACGATACTGCATTGATTATTTGGGGGAAAAATTGAGAAGATGTATTTGCGCAAGCACAGCTAGAATTTAATAAGATTATACAGTGGCTTACGCTAAATCGCCTTAGTTTGAATGCTGACAAAACCAAATATGTTACTTTCTCTATGACAAATAAATCACAACCAATAATAGATTTAGATTACTGTATCTATGCTCATACTAACTATAGACTAACAACGTAAATGCCCAAAACTAGAGAATGTACCTTATGTGAGATACTTAGGAATACTGATCGATAGATGTCTGAATTTTGATCATCACATTAAAACACTTGCCAATAGATTACGAAAATTAGTGGCCATTTTCAAAAACTTGAGAGAAGTGACAGATACCAAACTAATTAAAACTGTATTCACTATGTCAATCACTAATAACATATGGAATGGATACATGGGGTGGCGCGGCAAAAACACACATGTTATATCTTAAACTAGCACAAAGGCTTCTACTTAAAGTAAGTCGCTTTTTACCTTATCACTACTCTACAAAATTGCTATATTCTGAATATAAAATTTTAACAGTTAGACAATTGTATATTTATAAACTGATACTAAAATATCACAATTGCTATGAAGACAGAAGCAATTATATAGGAAAGAGACGTCAATACAATACATTCAAACCGAAAAGTTTTAAAAAATCATTCACAACTAGGTTTCCATGCTTCTTTGGGAAACATATTTGTATATATGTTTCCCAAATAATTGATTGATTGATTGAAAGAGATTGCCAATAAGAAAGTAATAAACATAGATAAATTGGATAAACATCAGTGCAAAAACCGCCTATTTCAATGGTTACTTAATCTAGACTACGATAGCACAGAAAATCTTATTATACAAAAATGATTCCGATTATAATATAGATATTTCAAAAACACACACACATACACTCACACACAACATAAACTCACAAAATACACATAACACTTATATATTTACACAATAACACATACAGTCACACATTGTTAGGATTAATATTAACCCATAAGGTGCGGGGATAGGGCCTGGTGTCTTGCAACACAGGTTTTTACCCAGTCTCCATCCCCACATTATTATATTGTCAAATAATTATAAGCCTAACACATTAAATTTTGTAACATAATGTGGAGAAAAATAAATAATTTTCATTTCAATTCACTCGTGAAAAATTTGTATTCTTTTGTTTCTTTTGTATTTTTTATGTTTCCGTAGTATATCGGATACTGTTTTTATTTATGTCTAGTTTTTAAAGGAGACACAAATTGACCGGTAAATGAGAATATAATTAAAAAATAATAGTTAGCTCATGGATTCGGGTTATGAGATTCTGGGTCCTGGTCAGGCTATTAAATATTGAGCTTTTCTTTTGTCACTATATTTTACATGTCTAATAAATTTACGTTAATTTAAATTATAAATAAATTTTTATATAATTTCGCTATAAAATAAAAATGTCAAATAGGAATTGCAAATAGGAATGCATGAAAAGTGGATATGGTCCAAGACAGACATGAATAAAGTCAAAGTTTGCCCCGACCCGGAAGCCATCTTTAGCCAGATTCAATAGATATCGTTACCGTACAATAGTAACGATATACCTATTCGTGGAAGTAGCGCACTCGCTGCCTCTGTTTTAGCAACAAATCATATCATGAACTCTGTTGTCCTTGTACTTCGATGAATATCTCGGATATTTTAATATCTATTTGAAACTTACCAATTTCTAAAAAATACCAATACCTTTTTAAATATCACCGTCTCTATACTGCAGCCATTTTTATTAGATACGTCACAAAAGGAAGCCTTATTGCATAGTGAATATTATTTGGAGGCGTGAAAGTCGCATATGCAATTGTGACTTTATCATTGCTAAGGTTGGTTAGATACAAACCATAATTCTGTTCTCCTGGTAAATAAAACTACAATGACTAGACTATTTGTGAGATTTTATTAACTATAGTAACTTAAGTACTCGTTAGTAAAAAAATGTACTTAATTATATCTAAGCCAATATTTTACAAAAATAATTTACAAACTCTATATAACTAGGGACGTAACTAGGCAGTGAATTACTAATCGATAAAAACTAAGACAATAATACATGGATCCTTCTGTTTGTACGTAAAATGGTAACATTGAATGGTAATACGGTATTAATGGAAAAATCGCAAAGGACTATAAAAGTAGTTTTAAATAATATACCTACTTAGGTTCAATATTCTTCTTTAAACAGTATTTATTACTTGTAATCGATAGACAAGTTGCTATATTGCTAAGCAACTTTTTTCAAAGCCCTATGTAAGAAAACTGATAATGTTGCTTGAAAATTACTATACGAGTATTCATAGAGATAACAATTTATTAAACGGCTGTAAGTGGACAATATTGTGTGAGACTAATCTTTTTATTCTTAAATTATTTTGTATCTTTTTCAATTAAAGCTTAAGATGGCCATAAATGCGCAATTTGTTTAAAAATATGTTGATTGTAAACTTCAAATGTTGTTAATTGTATTAAATGGTTTTATCTATGTAATGGGTCTGAAGTAAGATATTTTATCATTATTTATTTTTCATTTAATTTTAACTTTGACTTAGTTGTACAATTGAATCTATGAGTAACTTTTAAGAAATTACATACTTATTGTATTTTAATACTAGTACATAATCTAATGATTTGTGTTTTTAAATTATTTTATTTTTAAATTATGTCTTACAATAACGATATTATTAATATCTTCATTCATACATACATACAATAATTCTTTAAAGTTTATTATTGTTTAAAATTAATAAATAAATTTCATTAAAGATTCAACAGTTTCTATTAGCACCATTGATTGTAGATACAAATAGAATGACAAACGTAATCTCCAACTATCTACAGTAGTGCGGGGACTTGGAATGTTTTTATCTTTTGCTAAACCATACGCATCACTGGGTTTGTAGACACATCACTAGAAGTATTGCTACGATTGTTAATAACATTCTCGGATGCATATTTTCTCAATCGCAAGAGACAAACTAAAAATATTTATCATCATTAATTAATGTATCGATATCAATAGAACAGCGATGGAGCACCACACTATGTTATCATAAAACCTGTGTTATATTTTTAAGCAAATAGCTAAAAGAAGTATCAAAATAATTATCTAAAGAAAAACCAAATAACATGTTAGAATTTTCATCTAAGAATGTAGGTAGGTACTTTAGAATGCAATATTCAGTTCAAAATTATCTATAACTATAGAAGTTTGTTTCGGAACAAATATATATATTAAATTCGCTTTCCTCCTGTTAAATTTTTTTTTGTATATTTGATAGTTTAAAAACATTTTTCATGTTCTTACCCCCATTCATATGCAAACACGGTTTTAGTATAAAATTAATTTAAATAGTAGTACTTTACATTTGCTAGTTTTGTTTTTCAGTATGAGGAAAATATGACAGAACGCTTGCCAATTTCATAAATAAATAAATAGTTGTCTCTTGCTTTGATATGTCATCAACGTGAATGTAACTTGTACTCTGTATCACTACTATCACTGTAGGACAGCAGCTCTCGCTCACTTGGCGATGAAGGGCGTGAGGTCGGGGAACTTGAAGTTGATGTTCTGTCGTCGCGGCGCGCGCTGCTGTGCGGGCGCGGCGCCGCACTGCGCGGTGCACACGTCGTCGCGCAGTACGGCCTCGCGCGGCCACTCGCGCCACAGCTGTGCGCAGTCTGTTATACGCAGCGATGCGCATTGCGCCTGTGGACGTACAAACACAATATTATTTATAGTTATACCACATTTATAAGCACATCATCAGCATCACATTAATTTTTTTAAGTTTTAAAGTTTGACTCAGATGAAGTCCCTGCCCGTTGGTCTATTGTTGTGCCTACACTGTCTTCAAGACAGAGAGGAAGGGGAGTTTTTATTCTATTTACTACATATCGCTAAAGTTACCTATCTAAAACTTGAGTAATTTCAGGATCACCTCTCTCAGCACATAAAAGAGGAGCTTTGAACCTTAGAGCCTATAGGTATAGCCCTAGGTGAAAATGTTTCGGTCTGTAACGATCATTTTTATAGATGTTGATGGTAAATATTGAGGCCATGAACCAAGTAAGAACGTATGCCGGTATGATAATGGCAGGCGTGTTAAGGGGTGTAAATTGTTGATAGCAATAGTACCTACACTTTATATGGTATATTGTTTGCACTTACCCCTTCAGTAGAACAGATGCAGGAGGTGCAAGGCGAGGGGAAGGCGGATTCCCCGAGCGGCACGTTGCGCGCGGCGATGAGGCAGCCCTGCGTCGAGCTCTCGCGCCACGCTGACAGGTCTATCTTGGGCAGAGACGAGCACGGCACACGTGGGTTCCTATAAACGTATGTCATGAAACATCGCAAGAAATATTAGAGAAAAAATTGTAATTATTAGAAAAGTCAGGCTGGTGGGAGGCTTTGACCGTGGCTAGTTACCACCCTGGTGGCAAAGATCTACGGTCTTTAGGGTTCTGGTACGATGTCGTGCAGAAACCGAAAGAGACCGTTTCCATTTTAAATTGCACCATCATTTACCATCAGGTGTGATTGCAGTCAAGCGCTAACTTGTAATCAATAAAAAGAAAAGAAGTCAAACAGTACCTATGATAAAAACAGTAAACTTTTAAGAAAGCACGATGCAAGTGATACTTTTTGGAAACACACAATTATACCGACGAGTAATTGCACGAATGTGTGAAAATGTAAGTATGCTACACTGTCAGCTGGTGTGAACGATGGGCACTGTCATATTGACCCTAACTACTTTGAATAGCAGAGAGCGAAGACGACTTAGAAGAAGTAAAACAAATCATAACTAAATACTAAGAAACAAAGCGTTAGAGCCAACAGTAATCATTACAAAAAATTCGCAAATGTCAAAAAGAAGAATTCATTCTTTTACAATGTCAGGGCTTATTACTAGTCAATATATTAAAAACTAAATAATATGAAACAACACAAAACAGTGTAAGAGTCAATAATATTAATTACAAATAATTCGCAAATGTCAAAAGCAAGAATTCATTATTCTGCAAAGTCAGGGCTTATTACTAGTCAATATATGAAAAACTAAATAATATGAAACAACACAAAACCGCGTAAGAGCCAATAATATTAATTACAAAAATTCGCAAATGTCAAAAACAAGAATTCATTATTTTACAATGTCAAGGATTATTACTAGCAAATTTATTATTTCAATCAATTATTTCTATTAATATTTTTATTATTATTTCATTCAACTAAAGCAATCAACTTGATTGTTAAATAATTTATAAAGAAATGTCAAAGATATCAAACCTCTCCGACTTCACCACGTTGAACAATCATACAATTGTACTATGGAGTATATACAGAGAAAACAGATGGCGCTGTAAATGTAAATGTAAATGTGAAAGAAGTGTTGGAAAAAGACTTATCACACTTTTTTCGGTCTAGCTCTCATCCCAAAGAGTGTTTAATGTGTGATAAAAAAACATCGGTGTAATAATAATAAACTTACAGGAAGTTGCTGGGCAAGTCAAAGGCGGCGCGTTGGATGTCAGTGGCCACGTCGAAGTTGTCGCACAATATCTTCGACAGCGTCGTCTTACGGATCTCCGACAGCTGCTGTTCCGTAAAACGAGCTGCTCTATTGTCGTTTTCGTACCTGATATTAGGAGCATAGAATTAGAACTGTTATAGTTATAATTGTAAAATTGCCACTTAATATGTGAAAAATAAAACAGTAACAAGCGGTACAAGCAAATTCCAATGAACAAGTCCTGAGGTGTAGATGTTAAGCCTCGTAATAACATCGAAAACCATACTCTCCAGAATCAACACGGTAGTTTTTATCCAGGAGAGCAAGAAAATCTCTACTGCTATAACTTAACTTACCAGTAAAGTTCTTTTACCTTTTAAAATTCATCATCATTAATTGTCTACCTAATAAACTTGACTGCTCGATGTAGGCCTCTAATAACGACTTCTAAGACGGTCTTGAACAAGGTTTTAAGATTACAAAGTTCTAGCGAAAATGGGGTTTCAAGCAAACTTTTAAGTTTAATAATAATCGTCCATTGTATTACCAGAAGCGATCACATTTTCTGAGTTGCCTGAATTGTATAGCAATGATGCAGGCGAAAGTGGGCCCCACGAGTCCTCCTTGCAGCGGCCGCTCGCTCATACCACCCGGGAATAGATCGATGTCGTCCACAGTCGCGTATATTCTCTTGAACCTGACGAGAATAAAACAGTTTAGGTTTACCTAAATTACATTTTTTCTTGGCGAACACAAGAATTATGTTTCTAGTTGCTATTTTTGTCTCCGAAAAAATTAACGGGGACATAGTAATCAACTTTTCTTTAACATTACAAGAATGACGTTTTAAATTGACATTTTTGTTTCCGTAGGTTTTAGGGTGTGTCCTAAATTACAATATAATTTGTTAATTAATGACTGCTCCGTAAAATATTTCCTTTAATCGTATGTTTGTACAACTCTAACTATGATTAAAAAAATAAATATGGGCTTATAGAATTGTTTGCAGAAGAGAAAATTAGAGTCTTTCGCAAATCGGGACTGAAATCCCTAAAAAGTATAATCCCTGAAAAGTATAGCATGGATACAAAAGCAATGGAAAGTAAAAGGAAGCAGTGAATGTAAAGTACAGACGGGACGGGTTAACGGAAAATAAACGGAGGTATAGATTGCCATCAGAATAAAAATTATGGTAAAGATTTGAAATGTAAAATAATCTAATGTTAAGGTAGTCGTAAATTTAACTTTAGCTGGGTCAATTAGGTGAGGTAAACTGCACCGCATATAGATAATGTGGAGCTCGGTTGCGATGTGTAACTGGGTCCCTGAGTTAATAACTTACCTGGCAATAACTTCATCGGGTATTTCTCTAGCTAAGTCATCGAAAGTGGTGGCTCTTTTCAGGTTGCAAAGTGCTCTGTAGTTGTTATAGCTTGGGACACCGTGATCTCTTGCTCTTTGCACGTTCAAAGCGACTAAATCGATGCCGGAGAATGGTATTTTGCGATCCTCAAAGAGATGGTTGGTTACTTCGCCCGTGATGAATTGGTCGAGGGTTTCCATGGGTGTGGATGACAGGCCTCGGATAAGTTCGTCAACCATTGGTGGGTGCTGAAATAAAATTTAATATTTACAAGTGGGAAGGAAATTATATATTAAATTTAAAGAAGAAGAACGTCCTTTATCAAAGTAGAATAATTTAATTGAGAATTGAAGAATTTTTGATGAATAAATCATGAATATATAAGATTCTGGGACTGTGGCATTGTAAATCTATATCATAGAAGTCCGTTCATGGATATAGTTATAAGGTGTACAGATAAGCATCTGACAGGCGATAGTGATGTCCACTTATCGCTACATCCAAAGCTAAACGAGTTTCCAGGAATGGGTTGACAATACCTAAAATATTGGGAGATAACTACTACCAGATAACACTTACGTTCATGAACATGTCAGGTCTGAAGAATCCGTCTCTAAGTAGAATTGGAGGATCGACTGGTTGATAGTTCGGTGACAGGCGAGGTAGATGCGGTCTCAGTAGTGAGTGCCCGAATCTAAAGGCCGCTGCTGCGAATTCCGTTACGATGGCTGGGTTGCAGGTCGGTGAGTATTCTTTGTAGTAACCTGAAGAAAATAAATGGGTTAACGTAGTAAACGGCAAAACGTAGTAAAGAAAGTTACTACGTTTTGACAAGTTTTTTATTATATAATTTAAGGTTAGTATGCAGCCGACTGGATACACAGAAGCCAGTAGTGTCGCTGCAATACGTCGCCTGCAGTTCTCGCCTGCAGTCAGTGACGAACTTGCATCTTGGCTTTCAAATCTCCTTTATCCCTTCTTTTCAAAATTTACTTACCAATTGTTTATTTTTTAGTTGAGTCACTTTCTACAACAATTAATATGTTTTTGTTTTGTACAATATCAGCAGCTCCGAAGATACATGCGATCTGGCCATTTTCCTGTCCTCACAAGCTCTTTATTTATACTATGTTAATAATTAATTACCAGAAGGCAACAGTTTGAGTCCGTATAGGTTGACAGCGTTCCAGGACAGCAGCCTAGGCAGGAACTCGTTGTAGATGACGTGGGTCAGCTGCGCGGCGACGATACGGCGCGCGTGCTCAAACAGCAGGTCGGCGTCCCAGTGCGGGTTGACGCCTCGCAAGCCCTCTACTACGCGGTTATGTTCGCGGAGGAAGATCGTGTGGATGGCAGTTAGACCAGGTTGTTCGGATGCTCTGCCATCACCTGTATACAAACAAGGTATTAGGGATTATTTTCAAATAGTTTTTTAATATTTCATATCAGTTAATATATGCGGGTAAATCTTATAATCTAACGCCCACGATTTCACCCGCGTAGTTCCTGTTCCCGTAAACAAAACAATGGCAAGAGCCCATACATTTTACCTAAAATCTATGTAGAAAAAATGTAAAAACCATAGTGGTTCTATTACAGAATGCTATTTTTGCAATATGCTAATTTTGTTGCCACTGTAAAATCCAAAAAAAATCTTACCGGCAATAAAACAGAAGCCACTGGCAGCTTTGCACTCGGGATGGCTGTCGGAGCGCGGCAGCAGGTCGCGGCCGTTGAGCGGGTTGGCGGTGGCGTTGAGGCGGCCGTTGAAGCCGCGCAGTTTGCGCACAATGCAGGGGTTTTCGCCGTAGATCACTGATGCGTCAATGAACGCTGTATTTTGGTTCACTTGCTCACGAGGTCCTGGAATAAACGTGATATGACAATAAATGATTTTTTAAGGTTTGGTCAGATAGCGGGTTTGTGTCACATCAAGACATCGTCTTGATAGTCTTTAACATGTCTTTTTCTCTATACGAGGTATCGCCATCAAAAAGGTGGCTATATGTATTGTTGCGTTTTGCGTTTTTAAGCTACATTTTTCTGTAGTCTTCCTCTATTAATTCTTAGTCCTAGTAATACTTTACATATAAAAGTTATATTTTATACTTATCTATGCATAGTGACACTATTTCAGAGGTTTCTTCCTACCTAATTGTTGCTGTCCAGGTAAACTTCTCATGAAGGGGAAGCAAAGTCTTTCTCCGGATGTGATGTTGACCTCAGGGTAGTAGTGGTCTCCGCGCGGCACGGGGAATGGGTTGCACTCGGGGTGTACCGTCCGCGGCGAGTCGCATGACCGACAGTCGGGGATTGATTCGTGGAAACCTGCGGAAATTAAAATATTTTTTATGATTTCTGGGTCCGTTAGTGTTTTAGAGTTAAGAACCACCTCAAAATACGCACCGTTTTAGGGATCATTGCCGTATCTGACTCTTGATACAACAAACCAAGCGAAAAGTTCTTAAGGGATTGGTTTTCGAACCTTTGACTGAATCGAGCAATTTTGTAAAGCCGTGTGCAATGTTGAGTCAACCGGTGACTCAACATTGCACACGGCTTTACAAAATTTCTAAAAAAAGTCGAAACTACTACAAAAAAAAATGTTCAAAAATCGTCCAATTTCATTGCGATATTATAGCCTTTTAGGTAATTTTCTCTGCATAGTTCTTGCCAACATTTTTTACTTCTTCTATTACTGTTTATTTACTACAATTTTAACTTCAACATATCTTTGCTATGGTCATCAAATATGATTTGAGTTTACCTTTGTGAATTGGGGTCATAGTCAGCTCGTGGTCGAGGAACTGCGCGAACTGCATCACCATCAGAGTGTATCGAGTGTGCAGATTGGAGATGTCGGGATGGATCACTGTGGATACTATGCGCGGAGATGGCAGCGGGGTGCCGGTCACTGAGTTGATGCGGGGACGGCTCACACCTGGGAACATAATGATAATTAAATTTATATTTTTGTGTTCAAATAGATGATTACGTCTTAACGTAGATGCTTAATATAGATGATAGCGTTGCTGAATGCAATAATAAACAATTCAAGATTTATTGTAATCACAGACATCAATTCTATATTTTGATATAGGTTTTTCGAGTAACTTCACAATACTTATATTCTTCCTTGATATTTTAGAAGTCAATTTACAAAAGGTCCATATTTTACAACTTTTAGTATTATTCATGCATAGATATAAACGGGTTTGATAGGGACACAGATATATCTCTCACCATCCTCATACACTGGAGGCAGTAGTCTCGCGAACGTCGTCAAACTCTTTCCCAAGTTAGGGTTCCTCAAGTTATTGCAGAAGCCGGTGTAAGTTCTGAATGGGCTGTCAGGATCGCAGTTGCCATTGTCATCGCACTGGGGTTCAATCACCGGTCCCAGTTGGTCCTGCCCGAGGAAACTGCTAACGTCTACAGATTGTAGGGAATCCACGAAGTCATTTGCTGAGCCGAATCCGAGAGAATCGCTGAAGATTTGACGTTTGCGACGACGTCTGTAAGCATAAGACGTTATATTTCATTGATAACTAAAAATAATATAGGAACAAGGTGGTAGGGATAAGTAAACGAAAGCTGCATGAAAATGTTACCGATTTTGAAATTTCGAGCACACAATATATTTCGAAATTAGATACATATCTATTGCTGTCAAACTGCCTAGTAAGGCTCTTAAAAATAGTAGGTCACGCGTGTTTTGAAATTTACATTATTAGGTTCATGAAAAGATTGGTCAAACTTTTCTTGTACCTATGTCTTTTTATGTATATTTACGCTTACCGATATAAATTATACCCAATTTGTAAATGTTGCTTACCCGTTAACCGAGTTCAGTAGCTCGTTGGTAGCAAACTCAAAGAATAGTGAAGTATTGGCGAGTTTCAGCGCATACTTATTGGCTTTTGAGAATGAGGCTGCAGTTCCTACTGGTGACTTGGGATCGGCTCCTCCATCTAAACACATGATCAAATAATATTTTACAAAGGTAGTAGTTATTAGATAGCAACAAAACTGATGTAAAATGATCAGCGTCTTCGATGATAATCTGCGGTACAGTGTGTTTACATTAATTTAAGGAATTGTTTATTAGGTCCTTAAATAATCCCTTATAAAATAGTAAAGAAAAGCCACAGAAGGAAAGTATTTATACTAAAGCCAAATTCGATGGAGAATGCTTATAAACAGACAAATTTAAAACGAAGGTAGATAATGCAACACATTTTATGCCTAATTTTAAAATTATATTTTATTTTTTTATAAAATCTATTTAAAAGATATTGAATATACTAATTAGTTTTAAGCTTACTAATCTAACTTATTGTCATGAATTCGTCATTAAAAAGTTAATTAAAAAAAAATATGAGGAAATGACTAGTGATTTTTTCCTTCATTTTTAATTTTGATTAATTTTTTCATTGAGTTTGGCTTTAGTTAGTTCCATAATTTGTGTGTACCCACACACAAATAAATATAATTGCTAAATACGACTTTTCAAGGTGGTCGGGATGGAATTCATTATTAAAATTACATTTTGTTAAAGAGTTATTTTATAATATTGGTGGTAAAATAATATTACGACACAAGGTAATATAATTATTGACCTTATTAATTAAAGCTTTACCGATTGAACGTATTCCTGAACCGACATTGCGGTTACTGCAACTTCCTGATATCAGAGTTATACTGTCATATTTTGATTAGCTTGAAGGTCACGAGACACCAATTTTAAAGTGAAACGTTTTTCCATCGCCCCAAAATGTTTCGTTCATCTACGTTATGTCGCATTACGGACTAAAGCCAGACTCGTTGCGTAGAGCAGCCACCACATATTAGATACTAGATATGGCAGCCAATGCTAACATGACGGCGTAAAGTTTGACTTGTATCGTAGATCGATGAAACTACATAGTGTTTTCTTTCATATTTTATTTGTAAAAAATAATATTTGTTCTTACGTGCTTCCCACAACATATATTCAAGTTTCTTTCTGTCAGCCATTTCTTGTTTCGCCTTCTGTAGCGCAGCGGAGAGCATGTCCTGTGAGAGTCGCTCGGCCGCCTTAGCGCCGGTGTCGTCGCGCCACGCCGACAGCTCCAGGCTGCTGTGCTGAGAGCACTGTTGAGCTGCGTTCCTCGAAACAGAAACAAGCAAACATTAGTATAAAATACGAGTAAAGCGAGGACATAACTAGAAATACCCGGAAACTAAAATTTTTCGAAGTGGAGTAATAACCAAAAAATGCTGTCTTGCATTGAACGCATTGCGTGACGGCATCATCTTATCTCTTTCTTTCTTCCCAATTCGGAGGGTAGATTGGTTCCTAAATCGCAGCTCGATTGTTTCTGCATTTAACGCTTTACTGAATTAAGAAATGACTACGGATCACAACGACAATTATTGACGTATTGTAAAACTGATTTAACTTACTTAATGCTTATGAGAGATAAGAGCCGAGACATAAATGGTCAGTCTGTTTTGATTGTACTTTAGATACATTTAAATATTCCTTTTTCAATTTCATCAAATCCATTAATTTTCAAGACGCTGGTATAACTGAATGGCCAAACTTATTTCTTGACCAAAGTAGTCATTTCTATGGTCACCGCTAGATTTGACAACCCTTTTTGATACTGATTGAGCGATCTCGAGTACCCATACCCACGACTCGTAACTACACCTCTCATTATTGTGTGTGCTACTACTTTGTCCCCTGCTTCAACTATCCATACACAATGAAGTTTTCAATGTTGTGTTTGACCCTAAAAATACTTACAAGTACGGATCTTCCTTAACGAAGGCTTTAGGCTGGATACCGCCGAGAGTTTCATCAGCAGCGCACAGCAGACCAGCGAGTGACACTTTCCTGATGGCTCCCAGTTGTTCAGGGGCGAACGATGATGGAGGAATGTCGTTTTCATACCAGAACCTAAAGCAAGATACTTACTATAAGGATTTTGATAAAATTAATAGTCTTTGCTTCAATTAACTTATTTATTATATTAACTAATCAACATATTACCTCTATATTATTTTCTCATGAAAATTATTTAAGTAACATCGTCAGTTCAGTCTAATGAAGGATGTTGGAGAAGAAAACTCTAATACGATTTGGCGAATTTAGGGTGACAATATTGACACTGTTACGAGTATGAGCACTATTATTGATAAGGACCAGATCAAACGGCTTATAGTAATTTTCCAATTCTGCAGCAGTGCATTAGCAGTTGCTATAGATTTCTAAATAAAAATATTGAGATTTGTATTGAGAGAGGAAATCTTAGGATTGTTAGCCCAACCCAAAACTAAAATCATCTTTCAATCATTAACCAACTGTAGGTATGTTGATACTTGAAAAAAAATATGCAACATCTTATCGGTTATCTAACATTTAGTTTGACTGTCAGTCCAATATGACAAACGTGTTTGGGAAATTCGATTTCTTTTACATCCGCTTTACAACCGTTGTACATCGGCTTCAATACTGACTTGAAATTAGAGAACAGCTCTCTTGGCATTCAAAAATTTTTGCTGAAATTTTCGGACATTTTCAGATAACTCATTAGTCAAAATTTAAACCTTTTTTCTTTTAGCATTACTAACCTGTCACTCTTTTTCAAATTGGCAAACTGCAGCGCCATGACACATGCTAGTGTAGAACCGATGACTGCGCCGGTGGCGGGCTTCTCGATAGCGCCCGCGACCGTCAGCTCAATGTCCTCAGCATTTCTGACAAATGATGATGATAAATGATAGAAAAAGTCATAAAAAGTAAAAAATAGTCAAAAACTGAAACTCCATAGAGTTTATGAGATTTATTGAGGAATATTATATAAAAATGTGATTGCTGAAATAAATGTGGTCAGAATTGAGTAGAGACTTTCCTATAATTTAAAGGCTTAGTGTTCTGTTTCGGCGTCAGTTTTACATCTTGTTAGTTTGTCAATCATCAATCTACCTACATTAAAATTCAAATAAATTTCAATAATTATCGGCCAGATATTTCCCATATAACTCTAGAAATAATAAACATTTACCTAAAGATTTTTTTTTTTTCGACTACAAGTTGGCCCTTGACTGCTATCACAGCTGATGTTAAGTGATGATGCACTCTAAGATGGAAGCGGGCTAACTTGTTAGGAATGGGACGAAAATCCACACCCCTTTCGGTTTCTACACGACATCGTACCGGAACGCTAAATCGCTTGGCGATACGTCTTTGTCGGTAGGGTGGTAACTAGCCACGGCGAAAGCCTCCCACCAGCCAGACCAAGACAAATTAAGGAAAATCTCAATCTGCCTTGCTGGGAATCGAACCCAGGACCTTCGTCTTATAAATCCACCGCCCATACCACTGCACCACGGAGGTCGTCAAGATTAATGCAACATATCAACAAATAATAATTAATATAACATACTCTTATCAATATATCTTCATTAGCATAATTTACAGAAAAAGAAACCTACCTGTACATATCAGCCAACATTTCCTGGTGAGTTCTATCAAATCCAAGCTTATCAAAGTCACCATAGGACTTCACATTAGCCATGGGGTCGCAAGTGCGGAGCACCTTCAGATATGAGGGCAGGCCGTGGTCGCGCGCTCGGTTGAGGTCCCACTGGGCTGATGATGGGAACCGGGACACTTGGTGTGCGTTGGTTTTGACTAGCTCTTGAAGAGTTACCGTTGTGTTTAACTGGAAAGAAATTATTACAAATCATTATCAACATTATTATCAGCCTATTTTACAGTTGACTACCGGGCTAGGCCTTTCTCCCTGTAGAAGAGCGGATGTAGAGAGTTGACGCTACGCTGCTCCAAAGCGGGTTAGGGTGATAATGTTTAAATTGTTAACGATCACTATCAGATGTTGATGATAGTGACCGGGATTAACGGCTTCACTTGCTCTCCGAATCACGAGCTTAAAGTATACTTGAGGAGGAAATACATCTCTGAATTATTCCATAAGCCATACCAGGATTCTAACCTATGACCTCGTGATAGAAACCGCATAGGCTAACATCTAGACCCGTTGGTCGAGATGTTAGCCTAGTTCTATATATATAATAAATAGGACACTAATTAAAAAGTAAAATATTGTTGTCATTCAAATGATTCTTACCAATTTCTCATTCATCATAGCGTTGAATATCGGCGCAACTGCCACCAGCTCAGCGTACGCGCCCGCTCGGTTGGAGCTGGAATAGCCGCGCCAGAAGCCCAGGGAAGTCAGTTTCAGTTCTGCTTTCGCCATACCTACCTGAAAATTTATAATCGTTTTACGAGATTTGAAGACCGGTAAAAATTATAATTTTACAACACATCTGCAACATTACATATTTATTTCGCTTATAACTTTTTTCACCTTTAACAGCGGTACATAATTTTATACCTATCTCAGGTTTTTTTCTATAAATGTTAGATGTTAAACGCTAATAACATTCGCAACCAACCGTCTGCGTGAAATTTTGTTTTGTGATAGTCCAAAAAGTAGCCTAGGTATGGCCTTTCTCAGGCTCTAGACTATCTCTGTACAAATGTTGTTAACTTGAAAGAGCAAAGCCTAATAATTAAAAATATCTTATATTAAATACTTCTGTATTATTAAATTACTTGTCTTGTGCAGATACACGACATTTCAGCTTTCAAAAATGAGCAATGAGCCAATCGGCACGCTGCATTATATAATAAGCGGACAAGTAGTTTAGTTAGTTAGTTAGATTTAGTATTTTTGTATCTACTATTCAAATAAAGCTTACTATTTAACCTTAACCAGTAAAATAAAATACTGCAAAATATCTCAATTACCTCTCCCAACAGAACTGGCAGGAACTCATTATAAGTAATGTGTTGTATGAGAGCAGCCATCGCTCGGCGAGCCTCCAAGAACAGCGTGTTGTCTTCCCAGAACGGATTCAATGAGTACAGCTGGCCCGCTATACGGTTGTGTTCAGCTACTAATGTTCTGTAGAGAGGAGCTGTAGGTGTGCCGTCGTTGCATCTGTTAAAAAAAAGAAAAATATTACGTTAAATAAAAATCTGTTATCTAATCTCATTATGTGATAACACTTTTGAGCAAAGGGAAATAATTTGAAATTCCATTATAACTAATTATATCATTTTTAACGGCCCAATACCGGGCCTCGTCTTTATAGGCCAGAAAGTGAGCTTATCCACAATGCTGCTCCAATGTAGAGTGGTGGGCTAAGAGTGATAATGTAAGATCACTAGTTAAATAGGTGTAGGATAAATTGTAAAACTGTCCTTTTTTGTTATCGAATACAAGTTGGCCCTTGACTGCTATCACACATGATGTTAAGTGATGATGCAATCTAAGATGAAAGCTGGCTAACTTGTTAGGAGTAGGAACAAAATCCACACCCCTTTCGGTTTCTACACGAAATCATAGCGGAACGCTAAATCGCTTGTCGGTATATCTTTGTCGGTAGGGTGGTAACTAGCTACGGCGAAAACCTCCCACCAGCCAGACAAATTAAGAAAATTCTCAAAAAATTTAAAATTAAGATCTATAACCTAATGTGGAATTTTAAATACTACAAATTTTTATTTTTTTCATTTAAACCGTTCATTATTTATGCAGGATCATTTATCTAAGATTCGCCAAGGAGTCATCGTGACTAAGTATTTGATCCATTATGTAGGCATGCTATGCTTTCCATTGATTCGGATCGAAGTTATAGCGCAATGCGAGCCATGTGAAGGTTGCATTCCCTTTGTTTAGCATACAATCCATTTCTGTGGCTCGCCGGTATTCACTCTATTGTGTACGCTTTAAATCATGGGCTTTGCTTTGAATTAAAATTCACTTTAAGCATGTCTTAGACACTTGTTAGTTTGAGAATTCGTTTCAAAATGTGCAAAAGAGCACATTATTCTCTCTTGTTTTTTAAATTTCGTTGGTCCAGTTGTTAGCCTCTATGGTCTATATTCGGCTTTAAGGTCCTGAATTTGTGTCCAGACTAGGTAGGGCTCGTAGGAATAAGATTTTTGATAATTTTTTAGAATTAATGTAATATCACGGTGAAAAAAAATTTAACATCTGATAAAGATATCCAAAGTTAAAAGCGCTTAAGTCTTGATGTAGAATTCTTTTATTCCTTTATTTCCTTCTTGCCAACTGAAACTCTGAAACTTTGTACTTTAATGTTTTATAACTTTGTTGTTATTTAATAAGTTTAAGTAAGGCACCGACTTCATAATACATAATATACCGTTAGATATGCTAAAGAAATTAAAGCAACTAAATAACACAGTTATTTTTTACTTTTTAGTATGTTTTGAGTCGGTTCTATTTTTATTAAATTTTTTTTTCAGTTCTAAGAAAGGATCTTCCCTATTATTAAGCTCTTTCTATAAGACGTGCTAATAAACGCATTTCGCAGCCCGAGGTTGAAAAGGTAGTGCTTCGCAAAGCATGTTAAGTCGTTGTTTTCGGCCATTATAGTTAGTTTCTGATAGTGATCGTTTAAGAGAATATCTTAAACGAACGGATTACCTACTTGCCTACTTACCCCAACTTTGTAATTCGTAGTTCAGAAACAAATTAACAACAACTACTTTAAATGTACTGTGATGTGAACATTCTCACGTACTTATAAAATTATTAATTACAATGGTTTAGATCAGTAGTATGATTTGAATGTACTTTTAGATGTTAATTTTATACATAGTTTAAATTATATAGGTATATCGTAGACAACTGTCTGATTAGAACCGTGGTCAGCTTGGTCTATTTTAATAAAGTCTAAGGTTATATTCTTAAATAAGGAATGGTTCTGGCTGCTGGAAGGCCACGACCATGGCTTTTTACCACCCTATCGACAAAGACGTACCGCCATGCGATTTAGCGTTCCGGTACGATGTCGTATGGATTTCATCCTACACCTAATGGCCCGCTTCCATATTAGACTGCATAATCACTTACCATGAGGTGTGATTGCAGTCAAGGGCTAACTTGTAATGAATAAAAAAATACTCGAGAAAAAAATCCTAAATGATTTTTTCAAGAAAAATTTCGATACCAGCCTGGAGTAGAGAAGTAAGTAGAGTTGGTGCAACAGCTCTTTGCCTTGAAAAGCACTTAAAACTGCCGGTCTTGTATTGCACTTAATCTCTTTACGTTCATGGAGGTCTGTTGAGTATTCGGACTATGATAGTAAAGGAATAGACTGTGTACCTGTGCTTATGTACACACTTGGCTACTATAGGTACTTGTATATTCTCTTATTCAGTATACTCGTAATATTTACGAAGGCATCTATAGGCATACCTACTTCTAGTTTACTCTAGTGATCGTAACGCCGTGTTCTACGAAGGTATTATATCATTGTTTGTCATGACTTCTTGACTTGTGAAGCTATAGTTCACGGCCGTTTGAACAAAGACTATTTGAGCTCTACGTTTAAAATACATTCGTTTGTCCGTAGCTATATGAATACCAGAGTGTTTTTATCAATCAAAGTATTGGTTTGTAGCACGAAATACGCAACAGTACAAGTTTATTACAACTACAAATAATAGTATTCATCTCAATTTTCAAATTATTAATACATTAATAATTACAGTTGTATAAATCAAATAACGAAAATTAAAATGGTGTGACGCACGCGAAAGGGAATCAAGCATCGACGCGCGTCGAATTTATTGATGGGAAAATAAAAATGAATATAGGTAAAAATCAAGACACGTTGCTTCGCTCCGCACCAAAGTTAAGCCTAATTCACTCACAATAAGATTTGAAATATAAACTCACTTGCGACAGGAGCCCACATCCATTTTCCCAGCGTCATATAACCGGAGCGATCGGAGCTCCTTCTCTGAGCTGCCATACAGAGCGGACCCATCTAACACCGACGTCGCCATGTTCATCTGCTCCCTGTGATCTGTGGACAGACACATATTCTTTATGACCTCGAACTGCGTAATATTCTCGTCATATACCCAAACAAATAAACTCATGCGCCTAAGTTGTACGAAGTTAACAACGATAGTAGGACTAATAACAGATCGCTTCAATTTCATTTAAAATCAGGTCCTTTTAATATACGTGTTATGCTTAGATGCAGTATGCGTGTAGCAACGAGCAGCCTACATTGGTTCTACAGGCAGGTAGGATACTCCATGAGGCTATCAGCGACCTAGGCGGCCTACCAAGCTTCTGAACCGAGCTCGGCTGTTTGGAATGAACCAGAGACAGCCTATACCGGTGGCATCACGCACAACGGCCAGCCTCATGGCCAAGTGCGGAAAAAGCCCGGAAGAAGAAGAAAACAAAGATACTTGAAGTATGCTTCCACACTGCGGGCCTAGGGCGGTGGCGGTACTAAAGATAGCGAATAGGCCAGCATGCCTCCCTGATAGTTTTGGAACAACCTGATGGGCATACGTCTTAAATTGTCTTTTCTTTGAATGTTTGTTCCATAAGGCTTTTATAGACTGGTAAGTAAAATATTTCTATATAATCTAGGTTCTTAGCCCCGTAAATAAAGCACGTAAGGTAAATTAGTATTATACCTAGTGCTATTTAATTCATCATTACCGTTATCTACAACATGGTAATTCCATATTTGTACCTCAAAGCAGTTCCGTAGTTTCCGGCAAACGATTTTAATATATTCACATAGATAACGCAATCGGAGGCTACTTTGCATTATCAATAAGCAATGGAAACAGGAAATAGAGTAACTTAATTAAAACAAACCATAGAGCATGTTTGTTTGTGGTACATATTTCCTATAACAACATTTCAAATTAATCAGTATTGACCATAAGAATGTGAAAAAAGTGTTAACTTAATAAATATTAATGGACATGTAGGAATATTGTAATTACCTACGAGTACCTACTACATGTTTGTACATAGAGATTGTTAATCAAGAGTAGTCTGGTGTATCGTATATGTAAGTATTTCTATTTTACATAAACAGATTTTTTGTTTTAGATCATATCGTCGCTTTGAATACAAAATCTTGAAAAAAGGCTATACTTTGGGAACGACCGAGAACGTTTCATTGCTTTTTATGTATCGCTAATTTGGTCTAAAAGAGCAGAATACATAAGTAATAGGACAAAGGAACATAAATGTAACTGAGAACCATCTCATTTTTCGTTACGTCACGTCTTATATTTAATCGATATACGCCCGCTTTCACGATTAGCTCAAAAATTCGGCAATATTCTTGTGACAATGCAGCGTAAAATTATTCGTCCGTAAGCCAACTTTATAGACAATCATTGTTTGGTAACTTACCGAAGCCGCAGTTGTCAATGTTTCTCGTAGGTGCTGAACGCATATATTCACAAACTGATCCCTCGCAGTTCTGGAATACAAAACTATATTATTGAAATTTTCTGAATATTAAGTATGTTACTATAAATATAAATTAGATAAAATTTAATGATCTTAAGTTATCGTCGGACTTATTTATGTTCTAGCCCTTGAAACAGGTATTATATATGTTTAACGTAATTAATGAGACTGGTAGAAGCCAAGGCAGCCTGCAAGGACCCTAGCAAAAGGAAGAATATAAATTCTACTTTACCCCTATGGAAATGAGGGGTAACGATGTGTATATAGGTAAGTATATACACATCGTTTAGCTTAGCTTTTGTTTTTAGCTTCATATGCCAGTAGTTATAGCTACAACCACACTTTTTACAGGAATTCAGCAATTCTGTTTAGTATAACTGAGGACCGCTACTTCCCAGGAGGAGCATAAATAGGAGATTTGCTATCTCCTAGTCTTACGATTCTACAAGAAACCAGGATGTAAAACGAGTTTCTTAACTCCGTATTACTACTGATATTTCATGATAGGGAAATACAGAAATTAAAAAAAATTTAAACTTTCGATTAGTTTTGAAAACGAATTTCTTTATTCTATTGGATAATACAATCACGTACTACGAGTATAAAACATTTTTAGCCAACAAATAAGACAGCAGAAATAGATCTTGCAATAACATTTATTGTCATTCAAATTGTTTGCTCCAAAAGCTAAATAGTAATTATTTGGTAATAGTGGAAACGATAAACGATAAAATGACACAATTTTAGTATTATAATAATATTTATTAACACATAACGGAACTGGGCTAGCTATTAGGAAATACCTAAGTTTTGTAAAAATAAGTGCGTAACAAAATATATAATGTGCTTGCTTGCTTCAGAAAGCAAGCCTATATTACAAAGATTGACTTTACCAAAAAATAAGCACAAAAATATTGAACGCAACGTGGAATAGTACTATAATAAAATGTGATGGAAAATAAACATCTGAACTTTGATATATTGTGTATCAATTTCATCCGAGGATTGTTTCCTTGATATATTTATGCATATAGATCCATCAAACAATAGACAGATCCATCTAAGTACCCAGAAAGGTTGACCAACAGACCATTTAAATATTTTGCTAAAGATGTTCTATGCTGTACGTGATTAAGGTTCGTGAGATGTTTTGAAAATCTAAAAATTTTCATTTTATATATTTTGTTTGTATTGTGTTAAAATTGGTTTTATGTAAGTACATAACATAAGATGCTAATTAGCATTGGTAGATTAACAATACAAAATACACAGCACAAAAATAATATCATTAATCTATGTATTTACATATTATGAAGAAATAACTAGCAATTTTAAACCACAATGAGAGTAAATATAAACGATTTGACGGGACACACATTAAAGCATAAAAGAAATCAGAATAGATAAATCAAATCAATTAGAGTTAAAGAGGCGTAGATATAAATAAACCAAACTTTCACATAACAAATGGATTGTAAAGACGTGCCTAATGGACGTTGGTCATTGTGTAACTTTTGTAAAAGCTTTGACAAATATGCATACACTTCCCGATTGGAGGCTGGTTTTCTATATGTAATAAAGAATTTTTTTTAAATAAGAATCAAAAAGGTGGTCATCAGATCTTAACAATCTTAGCAAAACACTTTTGACAGGAATATTTATCATGCATTGTTATCCTGAAGAATAAGTGATATATATTTTATATAATTTTAAAAGCAACGTAAATATTTAAGTTGTTCAAGGTTAGCGGCAGAAATGAACAGCAACAGTTCTGTAACGGACCAGCTTTTTCAAAAAGTGTCTTACTGAAAGCTGATGTAACAGTGTCACCTTTATTATCAATACATATGCGAGCTAAAAGATGTACAACCTATTTGTACCTTGTCTAAGACAGATGAACGAAAGCATTTGCGGATACGGATTAGAATTTACATACAGAACTTGGATACTTAAAAGTAAAATAATTAGCAGGACCTATTCCCCAAAATAACAAAATATATAGCAGCAGCCAAGGATATAAAGCAATTCTATCGTTAGCATTTAAATACATAGCAATCAAATACGATATACCTACAAAAGACGGGTGTGTTAAAGGGAAAAGTCTAAAACTAGATTAATATCATAATCACAATTTTAAAGGAAACATAATCATCAATTATTAATACTGAAAAGGATTCATAAAAGTCTAAAATTAGATTAACAAGGCTCCACACGGATAACATTTCAATCACAATTCCCAAGGAAACGTTAATCATCCAATCAAGCGTTCGCGTGAAACTCATATTTCCTGCATTCGAACGGTATTAGATGTCAGCTGATTATGACATGGGAGGGGTGCGGTATCAGGAACTGTCGTTACGTCACCGCTTTCACTGACGATAACTTGTAACCTTTCCTCACGTGACCCGCGAACTATCACGAACTACGCGTCTTATGAAATTGCTTGTTTTCATATATTTTTGGCGGTAACTATAAGTTACCGTGTGACTAAGGTTACACCATACAAAATCAAATTTAAAATTCGATTATTTTAAATTCGCTTAGTTTGCAAGCACTTTTGGAACGTCAAATTCATCTGTCTATTCTACCAACGGTTCGGAAGGCAGTCATCTGCTGAGAAGAGCATGCATTATTTTTTTAATATTCTCTGTTGATCCTGGTGGGGAACTTACGGGCTCGGTCGCAGTTACATCTTGATCAGTCGTAGACCACCACCATTATAGACTTAAAATGAATTAAGCGTTCGGATCCTATAACAGATTGTTGACCCCACTAATCGATAATTAATAATTTTATGGAACTTGGAATAAAAAGGAGAGTGTTTTCCTAAACTAAAAAATGTCGTAACGTTATAGAGTTAAATGCAATAAAATAGTAATGAACTTCTTTTCGGTGGAAGAATATTTAAGTTACACAAACAAAGCCTAATAAAGCATTCAACTTACACCGCCTTGCAACCATCATCCTGAAACGCAGAATTCAAGGCTCACATGCCGGTAATACAAGGACAAAATATGTATATATATACTCTCATAAATTAATACACTTGTAAATTGTAATAATACTTGTAAAGTATGTAGTACTTCTAATAAACTTGTAAATTACAATAAATAAATATAATTTATAGATTATAAATACTTAATATTGTAAATGATGCTTTGTTGAAATAAGCAACCACTGATTATTTTGCTGGCTTTTCAGCAGAAATCTTGGTTCCGAATCGGCGAGTCAAACAGTCAAACCTGACTTTTCAATAGCGTTTGTTAACAAAGCCCACTTCAAATAAACGAATTTAATTTTTGTTTTGAATTTGTTTAATAACATAGCGATGATGATTTCATGGCAGAAATAAACGCTTTCAAAACTCATGCTTTTGATATGGTAAATAACAATAATTATATTTTACCTTAGCGTACAATACGCGAAGGTCAACTTGTAACAATATGTCTAATAACGTGTAATTGACTCTAACATCTCGGCCAAGTTCAAGCTTAAAACTCAAAGTGTTCGCATCATTAGACTCATGATTGCAGCGCGTGCGATGCGTTACAACTTACAACATCGCTCTTCTCCTATTTATTTTGTCTATGTATAGTGTTACCATGAAATTAAAACGATTTTAAGAAAATTACACCTTGCTCAGTTTTAATAACTGAGCTGTTATTTATCAACCTCATTTTATCACAGGTTAGTTATCCTGCTACTGTATTTATTAAATTTAGCGTTGTTAGCCATCTAATATAGATAGCCTCAATTCTATGACAGACCATATTTTTCGTATACCATGAAGTAAAATGAAAATGACGTCGTCACGAAATGCCAAATTAGTGAACACGTTACGTGACTTGTTACTTGCTAACAATAGCTAGTTAGTAACTTTCGTATCTATATCTATCTACGGTAAAGATTGTGAATAGGCCAGTAGCCCTCCTATTCTGTAACTATGTTTTCTGTATTGCGTTAGACGCAGAGACTTAGAAACGATTTCGATAGTTACATGTTAGTAATAAATATATAACTACAGAATAGGGGCCAGTACTATATGTATAAATTGTTGAAAATGGTTATTAGGAGACTGCCTCGTGGGGCTAGTGTTTAGCCTATATTGCTTCAGATTACCAGTCCTAGGTTCGGATCCTGGGCCGACTAAGATTTCTTTTTTTGAAGAAGTTTTTAATTGGGATCTCTCATTTATTGACTCAATTTGCTCTCCGTGGCACGGGGGAGTAACAACAACAATTTTTCGACTAAGAATAAAAAATTCTTCGGAGAAAGAGTAATCTCAATCCTTGATTAGCACCACGTCTAAATTGGGTTATTATTAATCATGCCCTGGTTTGGCATTATTAATAACATCTGATAGTGATCATTAAGAGTACAATTTTATCAAAGATCCGCATTGTAGCAAGCTCCATACCCACTCTCTCCTATAAGGAGAGAGAGAGCCCGTGTGATTCTCTATCTCTCGACTCTCTATGTCTCTCCATCTAACGTCTATAGATATTGAGTAGTCGAGACAAATTCGGAACTTACAATGTCAAAACATATTTATATAAAAGAGGGGCTAGTCCTGCAGGAGCTCGTTAAAATAAACTGAAATAATGAATAGGAGGGATGTCCAGAAATACATGTCAAGTATGGTACTCCTATTCTAACAAAAAACTACATCCGTCGTCCTTCGCACCGCTGCGCATGCGCTGTGAAACGTTGCCCACACGACAAGTAATTGATTACCGACACTTAATAATAGACAACTCTGAAATGGTAATTGTTCTTATTGTCTGAGTTCTTGACTAGCGTGACCTATCCGTGAACTTCGTTTGTATTCGAAATTCATAATTACTGTAATTAGATACTGTTTTTTATAAATTTGATTTATGGAGCCAACGGTTAGCTTGAAGCACCTTAATCTAATAGCTTCACAGCGCAAGGAATGTGCAAAAGGAGAATGCCAGATCCTAACCCAGAAAGAACACAAATTGTAAATATGCTAAGAATATCCTATTATTATATAAATGTTCTACAATAAGTCATTTTTACTGTTGGACATCGAAATAAAATTGTGTTAAAAAAAGCAATTGAACTATTTCCTTTTAATTTACACTCTACGTATTTTTAAATCTTTATTTTTGCACAGTTGCACTTTATTGTTACATGGTTCTAGTCTTTTAAATCGTTTTTATTGTATTTTCATCAACAGTGGGCTCTAAAAAGCAAATATCCAGAGTCGTTAAGCCTATTTAAAACTGTATTTAAGGAAGCTTTGCGACTGTGATGTCAGTGTGACAAATATACGGAACAACAATACGGAAATGGACGATAACCAACGTTAGGCTCGTGTCGATACTCCGAGTTCTAGAGCTTTTAATTATAATTTATATTAAATAGTAAACAAAACGCAATAAAATGATGCATAATACGTTGTTGCACAATATGTATTTATTAGTGGGTTAAAGTCCTATACACTGTCTGGCAATCTTCTTTATAAATCAGTCTTCACCCAGCACACTAAGTAAGCCTTTGAGCTCTGAGACCATTTTACCATGTTACTCTCTGTTACGATCATGACCTAAAATATGATTTGGTTGGGATTCAAAAGTCAAAAGTCCAAATAAATCTTTTAGATTATTTTGAATTGTCAACATAATTATGTAATTCTTAGATCATTTAAATATTTATATTTATAAATATTTATATTATGGTGATGGTTTTTAAGTAAGCAAGTAGTACGTAGGTATTGGTAGGTTACGGCTTATCTCCATATCGTTAGATAAGATAAAGCTCTAAAATTATAAAGCAAACATACTTGAATGCTCGAATAAACTTTATTGTCAAAAATTTACTAAAATGATACATACATTTTTGCCTTTGTGGTAACACCTAGTCTAGTATAGGTATTTTTTTATCAACTACAAGACCTTGACTGCTATCACACCTGATGTTAAGTGATGATGCAATCTAAGATAGAAGCGGGCTAACTTGTTAGGAGTTGGATGAAATTCACACCCCTTTTGGTTTCTACACGACATCGTACCGGAACGCTAAATCGCTTGGCGGTACGTCTTTGTCGGTAGGGTGGTAACTAGCTACGGCGAAAGCCTCCCACCAGCCAGTATACAATCTACCAATGATTTACCTTGTTTCCGTTAGCAGTAGCGATGAGGTCATCCATCACGAACTGTCCCCAGGCAGCAAGCATGCTGGTGACGTAGTCGTGCTCAGCTGGTTGAGCTAGTTGAGCCACCGCCTGGATAGCCAGCGCAGGCTCAGGTACTCGTGGGGGCGCCATTGGCTGTGATACACCTGGTGACAACATGGTTCTATTTGAATATATGTATTAGCAGACAATTATATTTTTCTTTGCATCCCACGGATTTACCGATCAGGTGCTGGGTCCGTCATTGTCAAAGAGAAAAATTGCGAACGGAGCCTGACTTGCGACACGGATGTTTGTTTAAGGAGCCTGGAGCCCTTTGGGGTCAGTACATATAATTAAGTATTAACTACCTACATATTTATTTATTGGCTGCTGCATATTATTATTATTTAGAGTCACATAAAAAATATAACGCAAACATTTTTTGGGTATTTTTTTAATATAGTCATTATATTTGGAACAATATATTTAAAAAACCTCAATAAAAAATATTAAGAAAACTTTATTAAAATTCAAGCTATTCTAACTAACATTAGTATTTTCTTTTACAGTAGATTACATTTTCATCGCATGCTAAGAATTTGTGATGGTCAGGTTCTCGTCATTTTATAAAATTGATTGTTAGCCCATGGTTCTACCATAAATATACGATAGATAGGAAGCTACGGGGTTTAGAATTATAGTTGCTTTGGAAGGTGGCAGATCTTAATGTTCTAGAATATTTATTCAATTGTCTAAATTAAGAAAAAATAATTTTCTTCCAGGTAATGTGAGCAATTATATCCTCTGCCGCCACTTAGCTTTGTGTCCATCTTGCGCTAAACACTGTTAAAGATATAAACTATTTAATATAGTTCATGCTATAAGTTATTGTAAACTGACAAACGTTTAGCTTTTGTAAAACGCCGTAGATCTGGTCATTGCAATCTCTCTACCAACCACAAATAATTCAAAATTGACAACATTAGATATCATTGAATATTAATCATTCTTGATAACTTACTGAAGTTACAAAATAGCCAATATAGTTCAAGACTTTCAACTGCCCTACATATTTCTAAACAGGTACGTGCCTATGATATGCAAATTGTATTCAAGTAGATCGACTATTGGCAACTACTTTCAGCTGAGTTATTTATTAATTTTAATAGCTTCAATTATAACTAATTAAAAGTAATCTGATTTAATCTGGTGACACCCAATAAGTTACGAAGTAATGGACGAAGTATTAAGATATTATTTAGTACATGCAATAGAATCAGTTCGTGTACGTACACTGTGATACTATGACTTTGTAAAAAATATTTAATACAAGGATATTCCTAAAAACATCCACCCAACAATCTACAATAAATTAAAAATAGTAAGCTAGAGGTACTTAAGCTACAGACAAATCAAATGCAATTGGATTTGCAAACATATTTCATCATGGTATAAGGTTCTTGCGTTTAAAAATTTTCGTAATATTTCACTACATTAATTGTAGTCTCATGCCGGTTTAGTAACTAAACTCGACAGTGTGAGTTTCGATTTCGTCTCAGTCTATAGTATCGTATTAGACAGAGAGAAATAGAGATGACGTCGAGACTCGCACTGTCGAATTTCTTTATACTTTTTGCAAATCACGAAGGCGAGTGAGCTTTACTACGACCATGTACATACACACGTTCTACCACGAGTAACGCTCACTTTTCGTGAATTGCAAAAAGTATACAGAAAGCTGATTTTGCAACCCTTACAGCTCTAATTTTGAGTTTACGGTCACTTATCACCATTATGTAACTAAAATAATTTAAATAAATATCAAAAGATGTCTTAAATGTCTTTACACAAGTCGAAAAACTGGCGTTACGAGTTTCGTGCTATTTATAAAATAAAAATAACTTTGTGTTTATAATCTAAGCACATTTTCTGTTTGTCTTATTAATAGCAGTCTATTAATATCAATATGTATTCAAACTTCATTCAAATACATACAAAGTCAAACTATTTTTCATTTTATTTATCAAGATTTTGTATAAAGCCCAATAAATAAATTAAAGTTTAGTACATCAAGTCTACATTATTAGTGTGATTACCTAATTTACCAATTGACTTTTTATCCTCATCTAAGTACCTATGTGAGTAATATATATTTCTTCGTCTATGTGTTATAGATCTCTTTCAATTCTGGACTTATTAGTAGTAGAGCTTTTTGTGTTGCAGTTTTTGTTATGTAAATGACGAAAAGAGATGCGATAAAAAGTCAAGTCAAGTTAAGGGTTGAATTCCCATAATGTAGCTGGCATTTTCGACTAATTTATTAAAGTTGGTGGTTAAAGTTCCTTTGGGAATATAAGGATACGAACTAGCCTATCTTACTCGTCATGAGTTTGGCTATCATTGTATAGTGTCTAGTATAGTCTGACTGGTAATTCATGTGATTAGCAAAAACAACTACTGTACTGCTAGTATAATAAATGTTAATTTAAAATTACAAGCAGGCATCTCACAACATTTGGTGAGATAAGATATGCAAATGTATTAGGCACACGAAGTGTAAGCTAACATCATAAGTTTTTTTTGAATTTAGCCTGATTTCAATGACACTCTGGTCAAGGTCATCAGTTAACAATGTTGCGATTTGCATAATAAATATAAGATGTGTAGTCTATATAGTGTTTTGTATACCTAGGCACTGAATACATTACATAACAAATACTTCGTTGGTGCAGTGGATCATGACGGTCTGAGGTCTAATACAGGGTCTAAGGTCTAAAACTGTTATTCTTTATTCATTAAAATTAAAAGCCCTGAGTCGAGAAAACGGCGGTGTTACAACCTCGAAGAGCACGTTAAGTCGTCAGTCGCGATCACTATCATCAACATCTGATAGTGATCGTAAATGAATTAAACTAATGTTTAATTCATTAATTCACCTTAAGACCGCTAATGAATTGTAGTAGCATGCTTCGATAATACTTTACACTTCGTTATAATTGAGACCATTATCTGTTTATCAAGGTAAATAAATAGCTGAGAAGGGCTTAAGAAAGAGGTAAATATTTGGCTGAAATGGTGGAAAGAAACTTGAACCTCGCTTTCTACTGTGTTTAGAATTCAGTTCGTTAAATTTTTCACTTACTATCAAAATACAAAAATGAGGCAATAACTTAGTTAATAATACACTTAAAATTATGTGGAGTTAAAATGAAGTTAAAACTCTATAGACATGTTTTAAGCTCTAAAGAAACTAGGCTTCTATTTACTTACTACATTTAATTTTTATGTCATTTGTTTTACGTCCTACAACCACTTACATAATTTCCTTGAAAATCGCTTTTGCAATTATTGTTCTTCTATAAATACAATAGTTTGATTGTTCAGAAATTTACTCACATTCATTAAAACGTACGTTGAAATCGTTGATTTTAATTGATATGACAACAATTACTTTACGTAACCCATGGCGTGACAAACTAACTGTCCCTGTTCGTTTATCCAAATTGATGTGTATCTGTATATATACTTAGACTTAATTCACATTGCAGAGGAGCGTCGCGTCGCGTCATGTTTCGCCCTGTCGCATCGTATCGCGTTGACTCTGACCCTTAGTTTAGGCTATATACCCCAGTGCAAATAGCCTTGAAATTAACAAAAAGTACAACAAAATCGCAGTAGAATAAAACCCATCAGAAAGTGAGGAGAATATCATAAAAATGAAAAGAAAAATAAATTACGGATGATCTGAGGTCGGGAAGGGTTGAGGGTTTAGGGGTAAAAAACAGATTTTCTCGATTTCCGGCAAAACTAAAAGTCCTATGGTCCTTGTCCTTGAAATAGTGGTACCTAAATTGTATCAAAGTGACAGGATTTTTTGCGGGTTTGGAACTTTTTTATTATTTTTGAGTGAAATTCTTGAACGTGGAACATTCTTCTACATCGATTTCTCCGAGAGCATTGAACTGATTTGGTTATTATTTACTATATATAACATGATAATAAAATCTGATCTCAGAGCTGAAATCAGATGCCACAGGTAAGTATAAAGGCAACAACCCTGATAAAACAGAAGCAGAGAATCTGGACCTTTGTCCTACCTACCGTGATACTCAATGCATACTTGTCTCATCGTACTTAACTATAGTAAGAGTGTGGGCTCACAAAGTTTCAGCTTTAAAATGACGAAGTACTGTCCTTCACAGGCCTTAACTCTAAACTTAAAGTAATTGTTACCATCGGCATAGTTCGGAGGCAGCAGCCGGATGAACACGTCGCCGCGTCGGCCCCACGGCCGGTGTCGCACGTTGTTGCACTCCCCGCTGGCGCTGCGGTACTTGCTGGGGGGACATGGCGTGTTGCTGACGTCATCCTCAGAACTACAATTGTATCTATAAACCAATAGAATAAAAAGATCAATAAGTGCAAGCCGAAGATTCGTCAAGACTACGTTTAGTGTAAACATTGTTAGTGTTTAAAATTTTTAACAAAAAATAGAACCGACTCCAAACGCACTAAAAAGTAAAAAATAACTGTGTAATTTAGTTGCTTTAATTTACTTAAGCATATCTATGAAGTCGGTGCCAGCCAAGTTTAAGGAACATTTATTTTACGTAGTAAAGCAGTTTGTGGGTTCTAGATATGCTTAAGTAAATTAAAGCAACTAAATTACACAGTTATTTTTTACTTTTTATGCCCTTTCTAATAAAAAAAGAATTATCAAAATCGGACAACACTGTAAAAAGTTATGCGTGGTCATACATAAAAAAAAAAAAAAAATATACGTGTCGAATTGAGAACCTCCTCCGTTTTTTTTCGTCGGTTAAAAATGTAAATTGGTTTGAAATTGAATGATGGGAACTTATTTCTTCAATACGAATTTTGATAAAGTAAAAAATTAAATAAACTAGTTTGGATAACTACGTATACTGACTCAATTATATGAATCACTTGAAGAATTGTTTCTCTTTATCACTACTACAAAAAAAGCGAGAGCATATATATCCTCCGTGGCGCAGTGGTAAAAGCAGATTTATAAGACGGAGGTCTTGGGTACGATTCCCGGTGGACCGATCGAGATTTTCTTAATTGGCCCTGGTCTGGCCGGTGGGAGGCTTTGGCCATGGCTAGTTATTTTAAGTGATCTAGCGTTCCGGTACGATGTCGTGTAGAAACCGAAAGAGTATAGTTTTCATCCTACTCCTAACAAGTTAGCCCCCTTCTACTTTAGATTACATCTTCACTTACCGCCAGGAGTGATTACTAACTTATAATCATAAAAAAAGGATTACGTTCATTGTGTTGGTGTTTTTTGAAGGTTGTAACGCACTATTTACCACGCGGCCGAAGTCGCGGGCGTCTACTAGGTGAAAATAAAATACATAATACGTACACATCGTTTGCTCCTAGCAGGAACCTCCTCTCAGCAGTGAGGGCTTCACTGACAGCTCGCCTCAAGTCGCTAGGAACAGCTTGTATATTGCTGTCTTCTATTTTGTTCTTTTGGGCCTGTGTCTGTAGCGACACAATCGCCAAAAGCCATATACTTCGTCGTAATCTGTAACAAGGAAAAATGGTTGAACGTGACGCCTCAATAGCTACGACGGCTTGGATTTAAATCATAATCATAGGTTAGGCATTTTTTTAACACAGTACGTAGTAACACAGTAACAGTATCCTAAACCGAAGAACTTGTATGAAAGGATGAATGAGATTGGATTAAGCTAAGGAAGTATGAAAGGACCGTTGCAATTGGAAGAATGTAGTCTCTGCCTACACCTTTGGTAATGAGGCGTATGTACGTATGTAGTACGTGGTCAAATTTTAGAATCGGAAACTCGACTTAGGATGGTGTTTGCTAGCTCCTACAAAAAGCTTATGTTCTGCAGTGCTCGTATTTTGTAGGAATTGCAAAAATATTATTGTACCCACTAGTTTTCACTTTTGCTGAATTCTCACCTGAGCTTTTTCGTGAATAGGTAAGTTCAGAATTCATAAATAATAAATAATTAAAGAAATAACATTATTATTATGAAAACAAAAACCCAACTGCTTAGAAGTTATGAACTGAAAAGAGAAAAACAAGGATCACTATATCTGTATAAAATTCTAAATACTTTATGGTGCTGCAAACAGGGACAAAATACTTTAACCTGCGGGGAAAGAAAGATCAACCAAAACTACGTTTGTCCCCGCCTGCAGCACCAAAAAGTATTTAGAATTTTATACAGATATAGTGATCCTTGTTTTTCTCTTTTCAGTTCATAACTTCTAAGCAGTTGGGTTTTTTGTTTTTATAACAATAATTTTATTTGAGACTTTTTAGTTTTAGTTTATGGTATAGAAATGAGACGGTACACTTTTTGCCATTTTTTGTTGAAAAAGTAAAATGTACATGATATGATATTTATATTTTTGAAATGGTCTTTTTGTGACCTTTCAATTGGTACCCATATTGCTAAGATAAGAGAAAAAAATACACACACCCCCCCTTTTTTCCCCCATTTACAGCCGCCATTTTGAAAATTTATATAGCCTATGTCACTACCACAATTTTGACAAACTCAACGACACCTTACATGTCAAAATCCGTTCAGCCGTTTAGGCTGCAGCGCGTGCCGAAGAAATGGACATACATACATACACAAAAAAAAACATAACCCTCCTTCTGACGCAGTCGGGTAAAAAGAATAGAATTTCTTAAATAATTAAATTAAAAAAAATAAAGTATCGCGGTCCGCCTGAGTAATACGCAACGAAATAAATGCAATCTTCATGAATAGATAGAATGATCCATAAGGATTTTAGTTCGTTAAAGAATATCGTGAAATAGGCTTTCTATGCATCGTCACTGGTATCTACTGGATACATGTTATCATTTATTATAACAAAAATAACAGAACATTATCAAAAAACTTACATAATACACTTTTACTTTGTCTATATGAATAAAATAATTTTAATTGCATGCAATTATTCGTGTATGTTTTAGTAGTGCTAATTAATGTAAATGTAATGCTATTAAAGGTATCGTTGTAGATGAATGACCGGCAAGATTGAAAAGTACTCGACCGGGAGACCTTGGTGTAAAAATTTCCTAGTTCAAAGCCGACTGACCTACGCTTTCAAACAGAGAAGTGTTGATTGATATGTATGTATAATATTTACGGTATCTTCTTATAGGGTTTTAAATTGCCTGGCAAAGACCACTTGTTAATTAACATAGTATGACACACGACCACGGAATTCTTTATTAAACTACTAAAGGACGCGGGCGTTTTCACCCGCGTAGTTCTCATTCCCGTGGGAATTTTAGGATAGAATGTGGCCTATGTGTTATTATGATATGTAAGCTATATTATCGTGAAGTTTCAACAGAATCCATTTAGTAGCTTTTGCGTGAGAGAGTAACAAACATCCATCCATGCACACTTTCGCCTCTATAATGTTAGTAAGGATTCGTATAACTTAGAAAATAAGAATATATATTTTTTTGCATTTTATAAACTGTAATGAGTTTATATATTTGAAATTAAAAAAAAACTCAAAATTGGATCATTAGTTTGATGAAGCACATAAATATTGAAACGATTAAATATGCCGCCATCAATGAAGTCATAGACACATAATCACTTGCAGTCAGATTAATCAAGCGACTGGTTTTGGGCCCAGGAAGCGATTAGGTAAATACCGGTTTAGTTTCACGCTGTCCCGCCCACATCATGGCTACAGTATGCCAAAACATGCCACTCTGGCCAGGAATTATTGAATCTTTTAAATCTTGGAGAATTTAATGATATATTATAAAGCGCGAGTTGTGATGGTCAAGAGATACACTGTTCATTATTATCAAGCTTAAAATATTTTTACTTCTAGCAAATGACTGCCAAGACTGTCCTGAAACATTTAAAGACATGATTTCTCCTATAATCCAGACAAAATTTAGTTTTTAACCCCCGACGCAAAAAAGACGAGGTGTTATAAGTTTGACGTGTCTGTGTAAATGTATGTGTATGTGTCTGTCTGTGGCATCGTAATTGCCAATCGGATGATCCGATTTTAATGCGGTTTTTTTTGTTTGAAAGCTATATCAGTCGAAAGTGTTCTTAGTTATGTTTGGTGGAAATCGGTTCAGGTCTTCAAGGTCATCAGCCCGTTTGTTAGGTGTGATAGAAATGTTACATGCTCAGTTTGCTTGAAAGCATGTGTGTGATCTGACATTTGAAACACTAATGTCTTCTGGAACCACTGAGCTGGTCTGATGATAAGCCTCGAAGGTAGGAGACGTAACCCTGGTCTACCTTTTTAGTAAACCCATCGAGTTTGGGCTCGTTGAGTTTGTCTTGACTGGTTCATTTTACCCGACTGCGTCAGAAGGAGGGTTATGTTTTTCGAGCGTATGTATGTATGTATGTATGTATGTATGTCCATTTCTTCGGCACGCGCTACAGCCTAAACGGCTGAACGGATTTTGACATGTGAGGTGTCGTTGAATTTGTCGAAATTGTGGTAGTGACATAGGCTATATAAATTTTCAAAATGGCGGCTGTAAATGGGGAAAAAAAGGGGGGGACGTGTGCATTTCTTTCTTTTATCCTAGCAATATGGGTATAAAATCAAAGGTCATAAAAAGACCATTTCAAAAATATAAATATCATATCATGTTCATATTACTTTTTTAACAAAAAATGGCAAAAAGAGTACTAAGTGCACCGTCTCATTTCTATACCATAACCTAAAACTAAAAAGTCTCAAATAATATTATTATTATAAAAACAAAAACCCGACTGCTTAGAAGTTATGAACAGAAAAGAGAAAAACAAGGATCACTATATCTGTATAAAATTCTAAATACTTTATGGTGCTGCCTGCAGGCGGGGACAAACGTAGTTTTAGAAATCTTTCTTTCCCCGGAGGTTAAAGTATTTTGTCCCTGTTTGCAGCACCATAAAGTATTTAGAATTTTATACAGATATAGTGATCCTTGTTTTTCTCTTTTCAGTTGATAACTTCTAAGCAGTCGGGTTTTTTGTTTTTATAATAATCATGTTTCTAATTGACTAGGACCTGATGCTGGAATAAAACGGATAAACCGATTTGTATTTTTGCTGAAGAATGACCAAAGTTTAATCTTTATTTGGGTCGGGGGTTTTTTAAATTTTTAATTTAATAGTTATTACTTGAAAAGTAACGTAGGTCAGTCAGTCATAGTTTTTTGGACTAGTAAATAACTTGAATTCCTTTTTATTTAGTTTTTTTATGCTGCATTAAACAAGTCTTCCGATATTAGTTCTTGTTCAGCTATTTTGTGTAATTGCTTATGCATAAGTGTGTATGTATTTTATATGTATTATTCACCACCTGCATGCTAGTGTCCTAATGTTTTCATATTTCTAAAGTTGGCTTGAAGAAATCGCTGTTAGGCGAGCCACCTTTTTGCCGGCTCCACTATTGTATTTTGTGTGTTAAGTTTTTTGTAGAATATCTTATAGGCTATGTTTATGATACTAAAAAAATGTTAGGTTTTTAAATATTGTATTTTATTAAACACATTTTACCTATTTCGTATTTTATATTAAGAGCTATCATAAAAACGTACACAACATGCGTACAGTCAAATAACAAGGCTATCCGGTAGTCTCGTAATTATTTAGACAAGTTGTAGAAAGTAAAAAACAAGCCGTGTATGGGAAAATGCCTAATTAGCAAAACAATTCGTTCGAACAAGCACAACGTTTAGAAATCTACTTAGCTGTCTTCAAAGATTTTTCTAAATATTACTAAAGTGAGTGTGTTTTGTTTTGTTAGCAGCTCTAAAGTGTCTTATGTGTCCGCATGCATAGTTTAGAAAATTTAGCTACTTGTAGAGCTATTCTGTTGCGATGTTTTTATAATTCAACAGTATGAGTTTCAAATTCGTCTCTATATCTTTATCTATAATAAGGTGTTAGGAAGAAAAGGATAAAGGCAAATTTTAAACTCACACTTTCAAGTTCTAAGATCATCGTTACAATTAAAGACACAGTTATCGTTACGGTGATTTATTGACATTTATTTTCAGAGAAACTTTATCTATATATCTAGATTAGAGTAGTATGAAATGTTATTTCAAAGTATCAAACAATTGTATTTAATTGATATTATATTGCTATATTTATAAACAGTTTGACTGAAGTTTTCTGATCAAATTATCCTGAAGTTAGTATGATAATAAATATGGAAGTTTATAGGAATATTTGAAGGACTCGCAATAAGATATGAAAGTTTGCACAAAAGTTTATATGTAAATATGAATTCGTATATGAATTACCTATTCAATGTAAAATGAACTCGACTTCGAAAATTTAACCAATAAGGGAGTCAAAATACTTTTTTTACTCTTCTATCTTTTTAATATTGCTCTGCAGACAGTGTATTATTGTTGACTATATTAACTTACAATCTATGTAGGGAAAATAATTTTAACTTTGTGTTTTAGTAAAACTCAACAGCCTTGAAGGCCGGTAGATTACTTGCAAGCCTCGACATTCGCAATGTCAAATTACTACTTTCATACAGTCAGGTAAAATATCATACTATTTTTAACCACCACTGTAGCTAATGATATAATATCCGTTATTAAATAACAATGAAGTGTAATGCAGTCTATTATAATCTTAATGGATTCATATCATAAAAGCTATTTTTGATTGAAGATTTTTAAAAATAAACGCTTAGAGTTACTCGTATACCCTCATGAAATAATTATATAAATAAACAAATAATATAGACGACAATGTCTCTAACAAATTGAATAGTATATGTGCCTAGTTAATAAGTTTTAGGTTGCAATATTTTTGTAGCGGTTTTACTTTTCGGTAAATGGAATGATGTATTGAAAATTTTGGGTTATCTAAATGTTTATTACAAGAACTCAACACGCACAATAAACTTGTTTACAAGTTACAGGACAGCTGCTTAATAAATCTAAACAGTTCAATATATAGTGCGAACCTGACGTAATCATTGAAAAAAGTGTATTTCGTATAAGCTGTCGGTTTGTACTTTACTGCGATATTGTAAGTTAAGAACTTTTTGAAAATAGCGCAATACACAAATACGTAATGAGGTATTTGAAATGAATGGGCGTAGTCAGGTTTTAATTTCTGGGAGTAGGTAGGTACCCCCAGAAATTAAAACCTGGCTACGGGTTTATAAAGAGTTTTTATTTTGCGTTAGAGTGCGAGTTGAACTCGTATTACCTAATTTATTTATTATCTTAACATTTTGAAGGGCTTGAACCTCACAACCTCTAGCTATTTGCCCAAGACTTCCCCCAAGCTACACCTATGAATTTTGATATTGTCAACAAAATAAAACGAGTACATAAATATAATTGTAACAGCTTATACAGTTGCTGTTTTCTTTATACTAACATTTAGAAAGAAAAAGTAACAAATAAAAGTTACTTCACTATAGATATAATCTACAATTAAATCTTTAACTCATTCATTATTTATAGGCACTTAGGCAGTTCAACGAACCATTCAATATACTTTTAGTTACAGATAGCAACATTCGAGTGTTTTATTTCGTTATATCACGAGCGGCTGTGACCTGATTTACTTAAATTGTAGTACCAATGTCAGGATTGCAATTAAAATACTAATAAATGCCTATATAATTTAAGATGACAGTACAATTTTACATTGATAAGACGGCAATTCATTATTCTAAACGATACAAATTATGAAATTTAGTAGAAATGATATATATTTATAGTTAAACGATTTAATCCCATTCCTGAGATTTGATCTATACAGTCGAATCTTCGTAACCTTAAAGCCATAAAAATTGTACAAAAGTTGCATGCACTGAATCACATAAAATTAAACTCGGAAAAAATAAAATAAGTGTCCACAACACACAAGATTTAAAGGTTCAAATCCTGGGTCAAGCTATGATATACTAGTAAGGGTTTCTTTCTTCTAAGAAATTATTGTACAATCCTAAGAGAAGTTGGTTACGTTACATTTTCATACCACGAAGAGCAAGCTGTCGGCCACGGTCATTCTCATCAACGTGTGATATTGATCTAAAAATAATCAAACCTTAAGCCCGACAATATGCATACGAGCAGAGTGGTGGGTTAAAGCTGTATCGCCTCTCACATTAGAAGAGACCTGTTTATTGATAGGCTGATAATAATGATCTGTCACAGTTGAAGCCGAAGTATGTCAAACGTTTAGGTATCGGCCACGTCTGAGACTCGTATTCAAATACGTAATATTATGAAGTAACGATACAGCGGTTGTACGACAGTGTTAAAATTCTAGGTCGAAGTCAAGTGGAATCTAGGATGTTTGAAACTGCCTATTGTTTGCTCGGGAAGGTTACGAAAACTTTACACAAAATTACACCTTAAAACATACACGAATCTTTACAAGTATTTTGCGTAAGGGCTATTTATTTGTCTGTGTTTGGGTTCCAACATTTTTTTATAATATACAAAAATTGATACTAGCGGACGCGATCTTTCGTTTTGACTCGTCCCGAAAACTTTAAGATATTCGGTTTTTTATAAAAACACGATTACGTAGGGTGTAAGTGCATTTAAAAAACATCTCGGGATATGTCAAATATACCTACAGAATACACAAAAGCTTATAAATAAATCCAACCGTTTCTGTATTCTCGTATCGTTGGATAAAGTGACAAACATTTGTTTTAATGTTATTAATCCGACTTGTTAGACAAAAATAAATTTTAAGTAAAGTTCATAAGTATAGCTTAATGTTGATAGCTCATGTTACTCCTCGAGAGTGTAGGTATAATAGAATTTAACAATCTGACTGGTAGACCGCTTTATAATCATCATTAGAATCAGAATATTAATGGCCCAATACAGGGCCAGGCTTCCAATCCACCAAGATGCTCCAATGCGGTTTGGCAGGTTTAGGGTGATAATGTTCCATTTATTAACGATCACTATCAGATGTTGATGATGACTGACAGTTTAAAATGCTCTCCGAGGCACGGGGAAGTGACACCAACTTCCTGACTCCGGGCTTGGAATTTCATGATTGAATAAAAAACTCGGAATTTTCCGTTACCCGACTCAGGATTCGAACCCAGAACCTCGTGATCGAAGTCACATAGACCAACGAGACGGTAATATTAGTATAGATAGGTAAATATATAGAATTTACCTTTAGTTATATTCTGCTCCTATATATTCAATTGTATTGATTAAAAGGAGTTAAGTTCATCGCTACAAAAGCGGATATAAAATACATTGTAATCAGGGACTATAAATAAAATCTTATCGATGATTACTGTGCTCAGTTGGCCTCTGCAATTTATTACTACCTCACCATTTTAATTGTTGTTTGTATAAATAAATGTATCTTAATTTCATGGATACGTAAAACAACTTGGAAACTTTTCATATGTACTGTTTAAAGTAAGGTTACGATGTGAATCGATTCAGTTATATGTTGAGAAATATTATTGAAGCATGGAAAGAAAACTTCAGTACGTAACTCACGATTCGTATATTCACGAGTTGATTATACATATATGATTAATAAAGACTTATTCACAAAGTACATTGTCAAGACTAAATACGAATATTGCTTACATTAAAAAACATGTCTAGGCAAATTACTATAATTTTATAATTCATTCAAGATTTACAACCCGATCTGAATTCGCCTCGGGCGTCAAAAACAAGTGGAAGTCACGTGAGGATGACCTCACGAGCCGGACATTATACGACCTCTGAGGCGGAATACCTAGTTGTCTATACCTATTTGAGTATTTGTATAGTAAACTTAGATCGTTGACGATTAAAATTCGAATTTACACAACACACTTCAATACACAATATTGTATGTTTTATAGTACTAACAGAACAGGCGACTGTCTCGCCACTTAAGAAATCGAAAAACTTTTAATACCGTCTGCATTGCGTCTAAGAATTTAAAATACATAGATGTGAAATTTTTTATACTATTGTGTCTGTAGTTTTCTCGTCTAACGTTGCTTTTAATATAAACTTTAATGTGTACCATAGTGGAGCGCTAACTTTAAATCCCTGACCAAATATGCTGCTCTAATTAGCGGGCTCAAAGATATTGCTTAAATCTTGTAACGATCGGGATTGACGGTTTAACGTGCTCTCTGTGGCACGGGGGTTGGTACCAGCGCCACCGGAGCCGGACTCGAATCCAGGAAATCAAAATCCAAACCCACGTGGGTTGACCAGTAGTCCAACGAGGCAGTTTTTAATATATATGTGTGTATTTCTGTTTATAAAATAGCCAACTTGAAATTATGTCTGGAAAACGTTGGCAGCTGTTAGACCATAAATTGGTATACAGCGGTGAATGGTACTTTCATTGAATTATATGATTACAGTTCCACAATCCACGTTCTAATCCTTTCGAAGATCTAGGGTGTATAAAATTCTCTTTCGAATTTTAGGGTTAATACACTTAATAATTATAGTTTAAATTCAAGTTTTTGTTCAACACTATAATATAACAACTAACAACTAATAGTATACTACAGGGCCAAACCTACTGCCTTATGGAAAACTGCGATATGCATCACGCTGATACAATGCAGGTCGACGAATAGAGTGGTAATCTTGATTTTAAGTATAAGATGTTAAAAACAATGACCGGGACCGAAGGATCCTCTGTATTGACATATTGAACTACCTATCAACTTCTAACTTACCATTTCTGGGCTAAGAAGTTCACTGATAATTTCTAAGGCGAAAGAAAACCTCAATATTTTATCCAGAACTCGGGCCGGGACCTCGTGACCCAATACACAATATACGTAATTCTGGGTTTTTAAGTACCTACATACTTAACTGTGTACCAACAGTTTACTAGAACATTGCATATATTAGAACGTAGAGTACATAACTACGCAATATACTTAAAACAGTAAAATTAACATTTAGTACCATCATTTGGATGCAATTTCGCAAACATTAGCTTGATAGTTTCAGAAACATAGTAATTAGGTAAGTATGCGTGAAGAATCTGCACGCAGTACGGCTAAAAATTATAGAATAAACGATTACGGTTTGTATAATATTCTCACATTTATCAAAGTTGTCAATTTGTTTATTTGTTGTCCTTTGTTATACACAGCCGACGTACGTTTAGTCCCAATTCTCATCTGAGTACTTTGTACGTACTTAGATGAGAATCTTACTATTTGACTGTAAAGATAAAATACAAAAATATATATTTCGACGTTAAATGTAAACAGATATATTAACGTCAAATTATTCTTATGAATTATTAAAAATTTTGGTTTGGGTTGGGTTTTGTATCACATCAAAGTTGTCAATTTGTTTATTTGTTGTCTTTTGTAATATGCAGCCTGAATATGCGTAGTCTCAATTCTCATCGGAGTATTTTGTTAAAATTTTGACAGTAATGATGACTTACAAAAATTTTAACATATTTCGACATTATAAAACAAATACCTAAACTAACAGATGTGAGGTTTTTGAAGCTGAAATTTTTAAAATATATCAAATAAAATGATTAGGGTTTGAATTATACGTACTTAAATGAGAATTTAAATATTGTCAGCTTCTTTATAATAAAGAGGAAATTTAAAAAATATAGCAGATGAAAATGATGTTTAAATTAAATAAGTAATTATGTTAAACAATTCATTAATAATATCACATTGGTGTTTGGATGGATTTATGACGGAAAATTTGTTAGCAAATGAGTATTAGAAACATAGGTACGAATAATTAAATCAAATCGATGACTCGTTCCGAAACCACAAATAAAAACGGATTTGAAACGCGAGAATCTCCGTCGATATGCTCGTAGAATTAAAACTCCCAGTTCTTTTGTTTTTATTTGTATGATTAGCTTATGTAGAAGTTTATATAACAATAAATATAAATAGAGGTATGTACAGATTCTTATAAAATGTAACCCATATTGACATTTGTAGAATCGTTCAGAAATTATAGTTGAGTAAAATAAGGCTTATAATACAATCCAAAACTCATGTTTTGTATTTATTTACTAGTCAGTTTTTTATTGATTGTGAAGATCAAGCATTTTTTCCCATACAAGTACTCTACAATTACGTATACAATGCCGTTGAAAATGTTCTCCACGGAAACCGGTGATAATTATTGATCTGTCATGGTTGATTAACCCACCAATTACGGTCTTGGCACAGCGTCGATCGACGGTATAACCCTACCGTATCAAATTGAATGTTAAGAACAACACAGTGAATACTCAATCTGGTACTCTTGTCTGGGCAGGTTAATGTGACGGCTCTTGATGTGGCAACGTTAGGACTTGCGAAAACCTACCGGTGCGGAGAAAACATTACCTAATACAAGATCTATGCTATTCTGGTCTCAAACAAAGGCGTTGTTAGTTAATTCAAGTTTATTGAAGTGGCAACAATTTAATTTCGTAGTAATTATGGTTTCTAGGTGCAAAGTGTAGGTATCTATAATACAGCGATACCTACGTATGGTTTATTTGATTCTAAATATTACAAATGGTTTATTAATTTGTGTTTAAATTAGTATGTTGCTGTTGTTTAAAAAAATAAGTGAACTTAAAAACTTTGGCTTGTTCAGTTTTAGATTTCTGATGTCCATCTTCCGATTGACTACCTCATTGGTCTAGTAGGTTAGCCTATTCGGCTACTTTCACGAGGTTCTGGGATCTGAGTCAGATTGTGAAATAATTTTGAGATTTCCTTCTAAGAAATTTTCAGTAAATTCTAAACCCGTAGTCAAGAAGTTGGTAGGTTATACCCCTGTGCCTCGGAGTGCACGTTTAACCCTCGGCCACTAACATCAACATCTGACAGTAGTCGTGAATGAATTGTCATTATTAAGCCCGCCAACCCGCATTGGTGCAGCGTTGTTGGTCTAAGCAACATATCCCCTCTCCTGCAAAGGAGGAAGGACACTGCAGTCTGTTGTTATCTTCCGACTCTATCATCAGACACGCCCCTTGTTACCATATTTACTGTACCGATAGTTACCAAAGATACGTAAGGATATCATGAATTCCATGGACTACATTCGATTTCGATAGAGAATATTCTATCAATTCGATCACTAAGATGTTTTGATTTATCTTCAAAACAGTTGTTAGGGTAATTTACATCAAATTTTGTATGACGGCACTCCATAGAGTTCTCTGTATCACGAGTAACATCGCACTCTTGACCTTTTAGTGTGATTATAATTCAATTATGTCTGTCTTCAAAATATGACGTGTAACAGAAAGCGTGCCTGCAAGGTAATTTCCGTTCTTTTGTTATTGTTTCCATCGGTTTTTTATCTGCAGTTACAATTGACTCGTTTATACCTAAGATGGGTTGATTGCTCCTTACTTCCTAACATGTAGTACTTGTTCTTTATTTATAAAGATCAATAAGATATGTGTTTGTTACGAAAGAATAAACAGCTGATTATCTTTACCAGGGCGTAGTATTACATGTGTTTAAAGTTACATTGTAGTTTATATAGCGAAACACCCTAGTGTTATATACAATAACTGATACGAGATACAATAATTGATACGAGAACTTTAAGTCAAAATTTGAACAACTAAGAAATGTTGTTTTTAATCCTGCCAAAAATAAACTTAAATTTAATATCATTTATTTCAAGTAGGCTGTTATACAAGTTTGTCAGTACGTAAAGACTCTACTATCGGTTTGAAAGGTAGATCCTGCCGAGACGAGCCGGCAAGGAAAGCTCAGCAGTTGCTTTTTTAAAAATTAATGTTGCCATTTGTATTGTTTTTTAATTTACAATTTAGGTTATCCCGACTTGTGTGTACAAAGAAAAGTCGTATTTTGTCTTGAATAAAGTCTTTAATTTTATAATAACCTCTACTTAGTAAAGGGTTTACAAAGACAATTCCAACACTCCCTTTGGAATGAGATTATAAAATCGTTTTGAATATATGGAGTATAACTTATTAAGCGCAACTTCCTGTATGAATCCTCTTCCCGAGTCTCTATAGCAACTAAAAAGTAAAAATTGGTGTTTAAAGTTTCTTGTGAGTGAAAAACGTACTTAACTATTTTAAATTAAAGTATTTAATTACGTGAGATAGGTAACAACATTATATCTAAGCTAGCGGACGCGACTTTATCCACGTAAAAACCCTAAACCGCGACATCCTGTATTAACCTATACGTATAAACCTACATCAGAAATTCTTTGCGTCGGTAACAGTTCGAACCGCACTGAAGGGACCGCAGGAAGCAATTTTGTTATTCTAATTATTTTTCTTAACGAGTACCGAAGTAAATATTAAGTCGAATCTCTTTTTCACGGTGTTTTTTTTTAATTCAGATGGATGTTCGTTACTAATTCACTCAAAAACTACTGAATGGATTTGGATAAAACTTCACAAAAATATAGCTTATCTACTTATCAGAATAACACATAGGGCACATTTTATCCGGAAATTCACAAGGAAACCAGAACTAGGTACGCGGGTGAAGCCGCGGGCCTCCTTTAGTACAATGTAGCTTTCCTAATAGATTCTGTTTCAGTGATTTACTTGAATGTTATGATAATTATCTACTAATTGCAACAATTAATATAAGTTATGATTTCCACCGACTTTATATTATTATTTTATTAATAATATTGAAATCGATTGCAATAATCATAAGTATTATTACGTTACGGTATTTCTATAATGCAGCCTCCTGATCCATATTCATGAGTTTTGAGTTGTTGTTCCATACAGACATCTGTTCGCGACTTCGCCTACGTGGCTTATTAAGGTTGAATGAATACTTGAACTTTTGAACTTGAAACAATAATGAATGGTGGGATTTAAGGTCGCTGGTGCAAGGACAAATGGTAGGGAGGATGTATGTTAACTGTTTTTTAATTTTAACAAATAACTTAGTGTTCGTAATGTCTTTTGTATTATGACTATATGTATGTTGGACGGCCTCCGTAGCGCGTATGCACGGTGGATTTATAAGACGGCGTCCCGCGTTCGATTTCCGGCAAGGCCAATTGAGATTTTCTGAATTGGTCGACCACCAATTGACCTGGTTGGGATTATTGCTGTACCCACCCCTACAACAAGCAATTCACTTTTTCGAGGGGGAAAGGGAATATGGTCGTACATATTTAAAAATAAATATTATTAATTCGAAAATAACATTAAATAATTCACAAATAATTAAATATCCCTCGAATGCATTTATCCCTCGTAAAATAAAATTGAATGTAAGTATTTTTTGTCGATTATTTTTTGTGTACGAGAATGTATATTTAAACTGAGAGCTTACATGGCCTTCAAAACAAATACCAAGTTACTTTAAGTACTTATAATTATTTCAGTTCGATCAGTCTACTTCCTTGAACTAACAAATTGTCTTCCGTATTCTCATGATAGCAATATGTGTGTAATTGTTTTAGAAACATTTATTTTTATCGATATGATGAAGTCTGAAGATATGCATACAAGAACTGATTTTTATTTTAAAACGACTTCCTATATCTCAAGGATGTTAATAGAATTAAAATGGAGCTTCGGATATTACATTTAAAAAAATGTTTATTTCATACCTATACATACCTAAGGCTTTGCTTACAAGCAGTTTTGAAACGTCAAGTTTGATTTTTGTACTAAATCTAGCACCGATTCGGAAAGCCGATCTCTACTGACAAGTGCCGGCATGAAACTCCATAGTTGCTGCGGTAATGTAAGTAAATATAGTTAAAACTAACAAAACTAAAAAAATGAATGAACGATTCTAGAGTCATAAAAAAGTGCTTATAATAATTAAAGCTACAACAATATGCTAAATAACAATCCATTTCATTTGTCTGAATTAACACTTTTTTTTAAACCACACGAGTTAGAACACGTGCAAGATAGTGTTAAATAGTAATTTTTGTAAAAATATTTTTTATATTTTTATCGCAGTTTCTGGAAATACCGTATGTTACAGATGGAATCTATGATTATTGAGGAGCTTTTGATTGTTGTAATAATTCCCTTCCAAATACTATAAGTGTGATAAGTTCGCGAAGCAAGTACTTATCTAAATACAAAATATTGTCAAAAAGGTCTCACCCATTTCTGTAATGGCAACACTAAACTAAAAATTGATTAAAATTAAAAAAAAAATGCTCGTTTGTATAGGTACGTACAACTACTATTACGTATTAGATATTTATCGAAAGTTTAGAGTAACAACTTGACCCGAATGAAGTATAATTTTTCTAAGCCAGTAATTATTATAATATGACAATCGTCTTATCTCATGAATCATGAGAGTAAGTTCTTTGTTTCGTTGCTAATGCAAATTGGAATGTCGTGAGTTATTTTATTACGTAACTTCGTATAAGCTGAGGAATGTTTGAGGTTATATGTTAGATTTCAAGTTTTAGGCTAATCGTCCGTACAGCCTTCGTAGTAACTATGAGGTCAAAAGTATCAAAGTAAATTAACTTCAAAATGGCAATAGCCGCGTATTACACAACATTTATGATGATAAAGAAATATTGACGTGATGAATGATTATTATAATTCAGCGTCGATAATTTCAGCGCATGATGTTGCGTTCAAATCGAGCCGCACATTCTCGTTGTTTGTAATTTTAGCGCATGATGTTGCGTTCGAATCGAGCCGCACATTCTCGTTGTTTGTAATTTCAGCGCATGATGTTGCGTTCGAATCGAACCGCACATTCTCGTTGTTTGTAATTTCAGCGCATGATGTTGCGTTCGAATCGAGCTGCACATTCTTGTTGTTTGTAATTTCAGCGCATGATGTTGCGTTCGAATCGAGCCGCACATTTTCGTTGTTTGTAATTTCAGCGCATGATGTTGCGTTCGAATCGAGCCGCACATTTTCGTTGTTTGTAATTTCAGCGCATGATGTTGTGTTCGAATCAAGCCGCACATTCTCGTTGTTTGTAATTTCAGCGCATGATGTTGCGTTCGAATCGAGCCGCACATTTTCGTTGTTTGTAATTTCAGCGCATGATGTTGCGTTCGAATCGAGCCGCATATTCTCGTTGTTTGTAATTTGTAGACTTTAAGAAGATTTTCTAATGTTATTTAAGTACAGTTTATGATTTTTTTTTCAATTCAATTTCAAAAGTACAGCTGTGTTTCGCTGGCATTTTGAAGGGTTTTTGAATTCTCATATCAATGTCTAGTTTAAGAAAGCTTACAGGATAAACATATAAAGAGAAATAATTTTTATTACCATGTTTAGACATACTGTTACTACTTACAATGAATGTTGTTGTATAATTATCGTAATTATCCGTTATAAAACATGCCTAACATGCATTAACTATGTTTTGTATTATGTTTTAGTAATTGTAAACTATATGTAATACATTAACAAAGTTTCAATAGCAATAGTTCTACGGTTCTACGGTTAAAGGATAGTAGTAAGATATATATAATAAGTTCCTCGGACGGGCTATTAACAAAAGCTCTACGTTTTAAAAATGATCAATATTCCCTCTTTTCTCTCCAGGTCTAAAACCATGACCTCTCGGTTTTGAATCCAGCCACTTTACCATGGAACTTGATGCTTAAATAAGTCGTATTCCATATTCGGAACGTTTCTTCAGCAAGATTCTAATCAGTTGTTTACATTACGGTTACATCGTATTGAATCAAACGAAATAGCGTGCAATGTTGCAATAGGAAAGGAAGGAAGAATATGTATCGTACACAGTTATGCGGTAATGAATCACTTGTTACCTAACCCGGTTCATGCAGTGGTCGCGGTCAATACGCACTCGATTCGCATTATGTTATGTGTTGTACATTTACATACTTATCTGTAGATGTAAGAGTGAAGAGTTGCCGATTGCAATCAGAATAACCGACAATCGTTATCAACATGTCTGAAATATTAAATTCTGTTCTATGTTATGCAGATCATGTTCTATGAGACTAATATCTTAACATTTCATGGATTCACCGTGCGGGTGCTGGACTCATCGTAGAGATAAAAACGCCGAACAGGGTCCGAGAATTGTGACACGGGTACAGGTTTAAGGTTAACCTTTTCGACCAGCCGACCGTCGCCTTCTCTCCTCGTATTATATCCCTGCCCAAATAAACCTAGTAGATTTAGATTAGATTAGTCATTACTTAAAAAGAGCAACTGAGCAGGAAGCTGCTTTCCGAGTCAGTGGTAGAGTCATTGTCGTTTCAACAGTGCTTGTAAATAAAACCTACTAGAAATATATTTTTAACCCGCGTAGAGCCAGATCTCGTATCTAGTATCGGGAATTAGGTTCTTAGTGCACGCAAAATGAGTAACTGTGCTAAATTTCAAATCAATCGAGTGTATAGGAAGACATCTCGAGACATAGTTGAGAGAACAGCATTTTTGCATAGAACAACATTGCATTTGAATTTGAAGTCTATTTAAAGTTACTTTTTATCGGCTGAGTTATTTGATCCGGAGTTTTAAAAGCTTTAAGAACGTATCATATTTTATATTTAAAGCAAAAATAAGTTCGTCAGACACTCTTAACAAATTTTTATTTCATTTGGTCTTTTAGACCCAGTTCAGAACATGATTTTGCCTCAGAATTTAATTTATATATTTCCACAATTTACATGACACATCAATTATAGTTAAAATATGTCAATATTACAGTGGAATCATGTAAGGGTGTCGTAACTAAAGAGAGGTGGGACTTATTATTTTTCATTTAGGAATTCAAATATCTTATAGTACCTATGCTTTCTCAACTAAAGGTTTTTTTAAAGTCGTAATTAAGTCTTTCATTTGTTCCTTTATCCTCATATACAATAGTAAATATTTCAAAACAATTGCTTTGTTTATATGAAGTTTGCGCCATATTTGCACATGTCATCAACGAAAGCGATTCCGGTTCGGGCGATAGCAGTTACTCGTCTCGTAAATGAAATCGAAAACACATTATGTAAGCGAAAGCAAAGGTCCCGTGTTGCGTGCTACTTTGCTCATGTAGGTAATTGTCATTTGAGTATGAGAAATGATTGCTCAAAATATCCCTTTTTTATGTTTATCATTATCATCCTACCTCGTATCCCCTCTCCTTAAAGGACTAGGACTCCTTAGCGGGCCGTTAAAAGTTTGTAGTAGTAATCCGCTTTCTTGATTCTATATAATAAAGAATAATTAACCATCTATTAATAATATTGATGCTGATGTTTTATTAGACAGAAAAACTTTTGATTGCAAAATTAATGTTGAAAAAGTAACGAAAACAGGCCAACTGCAATTCCGTCAACAAAAGTAGATACCGGTCCAGCGCAATCATTCTCAAAAACAAAAAAAAACTTTTGTTTTTAAATTAAGTTTCGTAGATTTATTAAAATAATTTTATTACATAAGTTGGTGATTGGTTTTAAATACTACTGATTTAATATAAACCAAAAAAGTACATTATTGTTTTTACGTAGTAAGTTTTAGTACACTACGTACCTACTTAAGTTTAATAATAGACTATAAATAAATAAAAAAATAAACCATATAGAAAAAAAGAAAATAATGTTATAGATTAAAAAATTGCGATGTCATAGCAGATGCAATAGTGGCAAAAAGCGTCAGTTCTGTAGTGTGCACATACACTGTTGGTAACTCTTGGTGACTAAAAATGCGAATGACGTCATCAGCACAGGTCGATTGCATAGCACGTGCAAGACAATTTCGAATGACCTTGGCTTGTCAAATGCGGTCTACAAACAAACTTGGTAGAGTGTATCAAGTTTCAAAACTTTGAATAAAACAAAAAAGAGTTTGATAGTAGTGGACCAGTAGTCTGTTGGTACGCCATTTTTTATTCAACAACTATCAAATATAAGTCAAACGCGATGTGGAATCTATATTAGCAAACAAATGGTAATAAATTAGATTAATAAGCTTAGAATAAGTAGACATAATTATAGTTAAGTCACCAATGGGCTGGACCAAATGAGAATCTCTCTAATTAGAGGTGTCCACGAATGTACCCCAAGTACGGGAGCAATGGCGACGGGTGGTGGAGCTTGCCTTACTACTCCTTCAGTGATGACCACGACCTTCTTCGTTAAAAACTTATGTTCTTAAAATTGTGTTTATGTAGGACCGCTTCACTTAATTTTGTACATTTTAGTTTTTTGATCGCGGAAGCAAAAATGAAAAAGAATTACAAATTTACGTTGCAGTCACAAGACAATTACGAGAAGAAGGCTGATTTAATTTTAAAGTTAATTTAAGGCAAGTTTCACGTTGAAACAACAAAAAATAGTTTTTAAATAATAATTTTAATTTTGGCTGTATGGGCCTCGAGGTTAACCCTATCCTTCTCGATTGTTCCTTCCCGTTAGTGTTGTTCGATTTATTATACCAATTTATAAATAACTTAAAAACTGGGTAAGTGCGAGTCGGTCTCGCACAAATAACAGGTTCTGTATAAGACAGCAAAAACATCACGCCCTTAAATATTTATTTTAGTTTGTTATTATCTATGTGTTGTTATATTGGCATCAGAAATACATGATCAATTTCAACTGTCTATTATGGTTCATGAGATACAGCCTGATGACAAACAGACGGTCAGTAGAGTCTTAGTCATAGTGTATACTTTTGCATTTCGGATACGGAACTCTAACAACAGTCTAACCAAATTTGAATGAATGTAAACCTTTTGTTACGTGTGACATAACCCTCTCAATTGAGACATACAAAATGGTAATCCGATGACAATTAGGGTCCAAGTCAACGTGGAAAGTAAAAATAAAGTCACGTAAAGTCCATTCAGTGTCGTCTCGTTACGCAATCGACTATTTGACGAATCGAAGATGGCTTCTGCTTCGTGCCCGTTGTTTTAATGGCGACCTGCATTACAATTTAGTTATTGCGTCACTTGGTGTGTAACCCGATTTCTGAAGCTTTATAAACTACCTAAATCTTTATAAATAGCCATATAGCCTTCGTAACCAACATTATCTTTATTATAATGTATTATAATGATTACTTGTTCGCGATCATGCTTGATTGTGTGTAAAGATGATGTTTAAGAATTTTTACTCTAGAATTTTTCAAAATAAGTAACAAATAACACATTTGACGAACACAGTCGATGCCTTATGTTACGTCACCCTTGACTTGAATTTGAACAGAATGAGATTCCCGAAAAATCTCCTACTAAATCCGAAACATATAATAATAATAATATAACTATAGATAATAACTATAGGTAGACCAAGGATAAACCTTGCAAATATTCGAAAGATTTTTGCCGGTGGGACATCGCCCCTATTTTTTTTTACCTCAGCTGGACTTAAATAACAATTACGGTCAGAGCAGCTAATCTTAGGTGTTCCGCCCACAAATCTCTTATATACCAATGTCCTCCTAAGGTGAGGGCTGAGTAGGTATCTCGCCGTTAACAATCCGTTTCATAATAGTTCAAAAACTTAATATTTTATTATGTCTTAAGTAAACTCGGCCTTTGTTTTTATTTTTAAAATATTTCTAACTGAAAGCCTATAAAAACGCGGATCTGTATCAAGGCTGTTGGACTTAGTACCCATTTTATAATTCGTCACGAGTTTTGCTTGTTTTATATTACTTAGTAAGAAATTTGAGGAAAATTGATTGTTTAGACAAATTTTTATACATTTTTTATATTTAAGTGTCATATAGGTAAATCCCTCTAAAGCACTAAACATTTAACAACTTCAGGTGATAGATACTACTACTTCGTAATCAAGAGTTAAAGTTATAACTATTAATAAGAACATTCAATATCTCACATAAGTAAATACTTGTACAATGGAGTAGTTACATTGAAGCAGGGCTTTCCAATTTTCATGCGACTATGACGAAGCCTAAATGCCTAAAAGCAGTCTATGTAGTAAGTAAGCGCGTTCATTAATCATTTGTTTGACGACCTCCGTGGCGCAGTGGTATGCGCGGTGGATTTATAAGGCGGACGTCCTGGGTACGATTCCCGGCGGGGCAGATTGAGATTTTTCTTAATTTGTCTTGGTCTGGCTGGTGGGAGGCTTTCGCCGTGGCGAGTTACCACCCTACCGACAAAGACGTATCGCCAAGCGATTTAGCGTTCCGGTACGATGTCGTGTAGAAACCGAAAGGGGTGTGGATTTTCGTCCCACTCCTAACAAGTTAGCCTTCTTCCATCTTAGACTGCATCATCACTTAACATCAGGTGTGAAAGCAGTCAAGGGCCAACTTGTAGTCGATAAAAAAAAATTGTGCCTATTGGTGCTGTTGTCTTTTATTTTCTTAGAATGCGAGTATAATATAATATGTGCCCCATCAGAAAACGAAAAAGTATGGTTAGTGGAAAAATGGTTAGGATAGAGATTGGGAATCGCTGCACTAAAAAATTTCAGCAAGTCGTTGTGGTGTCAGCGTTTTATATGATTTAAAATGATTGTACATTAGTTACCACGTTCTTGCATTACTTGGTTTTCCTCCAATAATTAAAATATGAAATCAACATAAATAAATGTGATATATTATATCATTCATATCAGGATTCTAAGATCGCGTGCATTTATAACCAGGAGGTAATCTAATGTTATGTTATTAAATATACACATTATGTTTTGTAGTTACTACTCCATCAATACAAACATCCGCGTCATACGGATGTAATATTTCTAGTTATGATTACTAATAATGCTAAATGCTTCAGCACTAGTGACAAAAAAGTGCAATGCCTCAGTATGGTCTTAACCTTTAGAATCATGGTCGGCATTTTATGATTAGATGTTTATTCATGATTAGATACAAAGAATAAGCCGGCATAGGATCCGACTGGGGCGTAGAAATGACGCATTTGCGCGTCATCACGACGGATACACATGTCTGGCCTTCGTTTCTACGTCCTTGGTCACTTACCCTTTACAGTGGGATGCGCGAGGGATACTATGACGTCCAATAATGACGCAGGCTATCGGATCCGCTGGGTATTCCGAAATATTCAGTGGATCTCATAGTCTCGACTTGTGGGCCTTGTTGCCGAAAGTAACGCGTAAACGTTATTCCCAGCGAAAAAACATGGTCTGTTATTTCTATTTCTTTTAATTTTATTAATATAGACTACGAGTAACTCTACCACAAGATTTAAAAAAATGAAATTATCTTCTTGAACTCAATGACTCTTTGATATTTGATATCTTAAATGCAAAAACATGTTCCAGAAATGCAAGAGTTCACTCAAATAAACTTTTTACATTATTAAGTAGGTATAGATAAATAGATTATGGATTAATACTAGAACTATAATACGGTGGAATTTAGTTTGTGCCCTACTTCACTAAGCTAGAACTGATGGTCATACTTAATGTTCACCATACAGAAGAACTATACAGTTTATCAACATGATTTTTAGATTTTTATACAGTTGGCAATGTTTGGTGCACCCCAGTTTCAACTTCAGCAAAGCTGTCGTCAATTTCTGCGAACTTCGAACGCTTTATTCAATGAATCTAAATATCGTTAAATGTAAATGAATGTCAGTTAGTGCTTAAATACCTATAACATCTCGATGTTACGCAAGATGCAACGATGAGGAAGCCGATGTGCACACTGCATTATTAACCTGCATAATGTAATCGCAGATTATTCAAATCAACAGGATAAATCGCCGAGGATGTAGGTAATAAAAGCCAGATGGATTATTATCCTCAATGTATTCATTTTTATCTTGTTAATTTAGTGCTGCGATGCGATGGCCCAACCTGATACCGAATACTTTGGGCAATAAATGATTTAGATTCTTACTTTGCAATTGAGTATTGTACACTTATCGGAGAGGATGCTCCGGTTTCAAGGAGAAACGATTTTTTTTCTGTTTTTTATTCATAAGTTACTCTTCATTGCGATCACACCCGATAGTAAGTGATGGTGCAATTTAAGAAGGAAGCGGGCTAACTTGCTAGGTGCAGGATGAAAATCCATACACCTTTCGGTTTCTGCACGACATACCGGAACGCTTGCTTGGCGGTAAGTCTTTTTCAATTGGTTATTGTATTATTGTAGAGTTAACATTTCCTGAAAATTATTTCCTAAAGAAACATACATCGAAGATTTATTGTTGGATCTGTTTATCTTTGTGGTTTGGGTTTCTGGGATTTCTGCGAAAAATAGTCAATATTATTATTTTATTCTTGAAGTATAATGGAAAGTTTGCGGATCCTTGAACCTTGGACTACTTTTGAAAACCTAAGGTATAAGAAATGTTTACGACATCAATTTTTTTTTAATTAATTTACCTAAGGGTAATTTTGGTAAAATGTTTGATGGGCCTGTCTTATTCTTATTTTGCAAATTACATTATATTATGATATCTCATAAATAACTAATTTTCTGATAAGCTGTTAATTACATTATGGGAAACCGTTATTATGTTCAATTGTAAATTAAATTTCCCATAAAATATGACATCATATTCGCGCTATGCAGATAGGATAAAACAAAAAATATGCTCGGGTTTTCTTCAATGACTATTCTTACCGGATCTTATTAAAAATTTTCCTTATTTCAATTTAACAACTTGAATTTCTACGTAAAATAGGTATTTTTATGGAAGATGATTGAAAATTATATTTTCAATGACGCAAAGACTTGCGTCATCAACTTAGATAAGTTCACATGTAGTTATTAAAACTTTCAACTAGGTATCATATCAATAAATGATACAATTATTTCATGGTACTATTTCTTGTACTATATCTTGTCGATACGAAGCTGACTTCAGAGTCTAATATGTAACACATTTGTTGCCACGAGGATAATTTTAGCAATATATGTATAACACGCATATTATTAAATTATTCGCGATAGTAAAGATATCTGTAAAATTGTAGTAACGTTTGCTGAGATTGAGACAGAAAGATAGATATTAGAATCGAGTGTCGGATGATACGATGTTTATTTTATGAGTTGAAATAGAAAACAAATATAATAATGTATTTCAATGGGTACGTACCACGATAAACGACAGTTTTTTGTCGATAATTCCATACAGTTACATGGATCGTGGTCACGACGGGACCACGTTACGACGTTGCAATAATTATTATGTCGAAAAACCATGAAAAGTGACTAAGTATAGTATCACGGATATTATAAAAGAATATACCAAAAAGTACGATATCATTCTAATCTTCGCATCTTAGCGAAGTTTTAACCAAATTATAACTCCTATGAGTAATTAAGTACCTAGTTTTGTATTGCAGGGGATATTCCTACAACGTGCCCCTTGACACATGCCATGGTTGTTCTATTTATTATTAATTGTTAGGTAGATAGGTCATCTGGTTTTAACGTTAGTCATTGAATCGTAAAAATATTACCAAACTTAGTTAGTGTTTCAGGTAGATTTAAATACCTACTTAAATATATCTCTAATACTGATTATATATGTACTGTATATTTTTATATTGTATCGTTTAAGATAATGACAGTGGCCATTACTTAATAGGGATATTTTGAAACATTACAGTTAACCTCGACCTGAAAACAGCACTTCATATAGGCATTTATTTAAATTGCATTTGACTTGGACACATAACAACTTTTGTTAATAAGAAGTGCCAAGTATCGTACTGAGGTGACATTAGTTATCGTGTATTTTGTTAAGTATTAATTATTCTCTACAAAGGTTATAGCATTGGAAAGCTTTCGTCAATAAATACATACATGGCATTTTTAGTTTTTAAATTTCAAAGTAATGCAATAAATAAGACAGTGTCCGTCCGTATTAATTCGTTTTAAATACGTATTTCGGTCTTTATTTTCAAAAAACTGTCAAGAATTTCTATAATATTTAAAGCATTAACACACACGAAATATCTTGTAGAAAGCTTTCAATTACTTTACTTTATAACCAAACATTTGTTAATAATAGAAAACGTAGCCGCATTGACTTAAATATTGAGACATTGGCAATTTATATATTAAGTCTAGATTATTACAAGGAGTATAGGTACAGCGAGGTAGGTGCAATATGTAATATTTATTACTTTCAACAGTTTTTTGTCAACACACAGTGTCGCTACGAGCGGCACATGTCCGGCTTGGTGATATAATCGCTGCTTAGCATCTGTTATGTGGAATTACTATTATGCTGTAATGCCTTTACATAATCTTTGAACAAAACTGGATAGCATTTCAACGTTCTATTTTAACTACTTCGCAAATATTTATATATATATCTATCTTCAACGAAAATCTGCAGAAAGCTTAACGAGAATATGTATTATATTAATATATGTGTGTGTTATATTAGTGTGTGTGTGTGTAAATAGATATCTAGCATCTTTACAAGCATGCAACTTCATGGGGTAGGTATATGTTCAGCTTCCTGTTAATCATATTCTTAACTTGATTGACAGGAATACTGCTTTTGAGCAAACACAGTTCTGGTTCTAGTTGCCTTTGCAACAATGAAACGTTTTCTTTTCGTGGAAACAGTAAAAGGAAGAGATTTGTGCATTCTCACAACCGTACCCAGTACATATAGCTTCCTAACAGAGAGTACGTAAGTAAGACAGCAGTTGAGTAGAAACTGTATACGGTATAAAGAGCATTATTTATAAAAGGGAACGCTGAGCTTTGAATATCCACCCCAGTTTCCTAATCCTGTTTCATCCTGTTAAATGTTCAATTAATACTTCTGGATCATTGCAGGTAAGTAGTAGAAATAAATCTTTATTTGCTAGAATACGCAGAGCATTATTAAAATCTGTGATGGTCTTAATTCTAGGACATTATGATTTAGCATAGTTCAGATCAGTAACAGTAGTATTCGGCACAGCTATAAATGATATTCTGCTTTACAATGAAATGCGAATAATATTCGCATGAAATTTCATTGTAAAGCATACAACCCTGTCTTTAACATGTCTTGAATATAATTGCCTATTAACAAAGTTTTGGCACAAACATGAAAGAGTACTGGTTATAGATAATGAAAAATATTTCTAATTTATGTTGCTGTAACGAAATAATTTCGACATTGCTCTAAAAAGTACCTCGTAACTAGAGCGACAGCAAAAAGTGCCTTTTATAGTTATTTACAAAAGTGACGACATTGAAAAGTGAAGAAAAATGTGAAAATATTTAATTAAAATCTATTTGAATTTAAAGTCAGTCCGACTTTAAATTTTAAAAATATAAAGTACATTTATTTGGAGACTAAAAAAATATTTAATTTAGATAGAGCATGATTTCTTTTATTGCAAAATAATTATTAATATCAGATTATTTATTTCGTTATAGAGAAATCAGAAAAAAATTAGGTATACTGTACCTATTATGCATTTAGGTCCGGAGGTTTTGAACTGACTTTAATGTATGAGTATGTGATAATATAAGTATTGCCATACCATTATTATTGCATTATGCTATTTTTAATAAAGTATGCCAAAAGGTATTAGTCAATACAATTGACAAGGACCTTTACTTATCATTCGAATTCAACTTTTCAACTCTTACTGTGTCTAAAATAAAATGAATATTTATTTAGAAGGTTACAAGCTCGAGGTCGATTGCTTTCCGCGGCTGCTTAAATTCAATTGTTAAATACCCAAGTATTTTAAAACGTGCATATTTAAATTTCGCAATGCCTCTAATTAGAATAGTAACGTACGAGTGCCTAAAGCTTAATAGAGTTGAACTTACCGATGGCATTGTCCTACTTTTGTAAACGTGAGGATACTAAACAATTTAATAATTCGTAAAATTTATATGTGCTTAAAAATATTTTTAATAACTAATTAACTTAAATTTTTGGATTTTGGAAAAATTCTATATATGTGCTTAATGTTAACTTAGAAGCTTATTATTACATATTAATTAATTAACTTACATTTTTATAGATCCCATGTTGACGCTCAAATTAAAAACTTATTGTCACTCAAAAAAAAAATAATAATCATAGACAAAACAAAACTCGTCTCGGGATATGTCACTATTTATCGATGTTCTAATTTTGAGTATCGCGACGGAACGCGAGCGCGCGCCGTTCTACCGAACGTGCTGGCCCGGTGACTGCCGCGGAGTGAGGCTGGATGCAGGGCTTCCTTCGCCTACTGCCAAGAGAAAGTTAGTTATCAAACTTGGCGGTTACGTTTGGCGATGACGCTATCATCCCCGATTGCGTGTGCGGCGACAAATTTAATTTTAGCGTCCCAACATTGATGCACTACTGAGTTACTGACACGGTGAACGGGCGCCGTTTGAGTCCTACTTATGCCGCTTGTTTGTATTTATTCTAAACATAGCAAGTTTGAGATCTTTCAAAATTTTACAAGGATGCATTATCGGTGTTTATGTAAATGAGTTTCGATCATGTGATCTTGGTTGTTGTACAGAGATGTTAATTGAAAGGCTCTATCCCCTCCTATTCCTAAAGGGATTTTTAATGGAATGTTTGACATTTTATTTCAATTATATGACCAATATTCTTCTACAACTATAGTCCTGAATGCGGGGATCGATTCCTGCTTTTGAGTCAAATGGTGGTTATCAAAAGGAGCTATTAAGGCAATAGCAGACGTTTGCTTAAGTTGTATATCCCGGAGCTGTCGTTTGAGTCGATGATAGTCATTATAAATTACTATTTATGTCATGTTAGAGCTAACATGACGTTTCCAAAGTTATATAAACTAAGCCTAGTTGAAATAAATAATCTTGAATTTGAATTTAATCGAACAAGCTATAGTTGAGTCATCGAAAAGACAGAAACATAATAAAAGATTCCGACGATTTGATAACCTCCTCCTTTTTGAAATGTTAAAAACTGACAATTTTTGCTTGCGAGATAAGGGCAGAAGCAATAGTCGTCCGTCGCATCTCCGCATACCGGTCCTTTGTGTACGCTTATTTTTTATATAAAAATAGATAAAGATTTTTCAAAAATTTGCAATTACGCACTATCGGTAAGCATGTAAATGAGTTTTGATCATGTGATCTTCGTTGTAGTTAATGTTACTTTAAAGGGATATAAAAGGAAGTCTGCTTATTTAACTTGTAAATGTTATAGGCATAGTCGACTACTAAGCAGACAATTATGTGCCTTTAGTTGTTTAGTTACCTGTACGCGTAAATGCCATTTAAACTGGATTCAATACTACACAATAACCTGTACTCTATTACGAGTATCTATTATTAAAAGCTTTAAATAAAGTTAAGAAGTATTTAAACGCTCTATAAAGATTGTTGTATTTTCTTTTAATAAGTCTATTGTCCTTTTAATAAGACCTTCTACATATATAAGGATTAAATACCATTTATTATGCAACCGGTAGAAAAGGGTTTGATAATTCGAAACGTCATGGTGTGACAATTTCGTTAGGTATGTAAAAGTAATGGTGATAACTTAACGTCGAAAACTAAATATTAAAGCTGCGAGGGTTAAAAATACGCCGCAGACCGAAATGAAACCACAACTAACATAGTCAGGATAATTTTCCGTCACCATACGGAAAATTATCACCATTCCATTTGAAAATACGTCTTGTACGCCCAAAATAAACGCAGATTTTCGTTAAGAATTTGAAGTCCTTAAGGTTTGATAAAAGTATTTTACCTAAATGTCAATGAAGTGACCAAGTTTATGACGAGATATTGAAGTTTTTTTGACTTAAATATTCTTTTCTAATGCCTCACGTCAAATTTGAGTTTTATTGCCATCGTGAGGTAGAGCACGTAAGCCAAAGACTTTCAAATCCTTGTGTAAAATGTTTAATACAATAAACAGTTAATGATATAGGTTAAACGTGGTACTTAGGATAGCTGTGGCTCAATGAGTCGTGAGCTTGTTCACTCCGAGACAAAGTACCTTGACGTATTATGATGTAACTGTTTATGATTTCTCATCAGAAATTTTTCCCTCAATCCTCAACTCTTCTAATTTTCAAGGGCCGTTATGTTTCAGGCTTAACTCAGACTCGAAGCGAAGCAACGCATTCAAAATTTATGAGAAATAAATAAGACTTATGTGAATACTAGAGGTCATTCGCGGTTTCACACCCGGCAGTTACCGTTTCCGTAAAAATTTCGTTAACTACACATTATAATATTCCTAAAAATTAAAATTAAAATTTTATTAATAAATAGAAAAAGTTTTGATACATGCAAATGCATCCTAATTTAATAACAATTATGTTTACAAAACTGCTTTTATTATCTTCTTTTTACGTTTTTCGAAAGGATTATTTAATTAACATAAGTTATTTATATGTATAACATGGTGGTACTTATTCATTAAAAATTCACCAGCACTTATTATTTCAATAATTATTTAATATTTGATATTTTTATAATAACTATTAAAATGTTAATTGTTTGTAGAGTGTAAATTAAATTTAAATGATAGAGTAATGAAAACAAACTATGCCTTTTACTTTACATTTCACGGGTGGCGTAACTAATATGATTTTTTAGAAATTCCGTTAATTGTTACAACAATAATAAACAAGTGCATGTATCCTGACAAATTTCTTTAAGGTCTACTTAATGGTTAAAGTCAGGTTCTGATTCTTCCTAGAACGAAAACCCCATTATAATGATGACAGGTTAAGTTACGGTCAAATTTATGTAATCTTGTATTCAAGTTGTAATGCTTCGTTACTTCTCCGGTCTACAATAAGTAAGTATAAATAAATGCCTTAACGAAATAAAGAGAATATTAATTTAATTTTCTCTTTACCACGTTTCAGTTTGTAGTTGTGGACTTCAGGCAAAACGGTTCCATTAAGAGCGGGAGTTCAATATGAACTGTTTTCCAGTACATTGAAATAAGTTTAGTTTTCATAAAGTTTTCATTTTACATGTCTAAACATTACTTCGATAATTCTACATCTTACAACAGAATAGATAACTTATTTAGGCGTTATTGAAAAACAACTGAAAAAAGGTCTTGAGAGAGATAGAGAAACAAACAGACGGACGGGCAATAATGTGAGAGCCACTATGGGGTAGGGTAGGTAGGTAGGGGTACCATTTTAATATATTCACACTTGAGAATCTCCATTTCAACACATTACGTTTGTTACATAAGCTAAACATTCCTCAACTAACAATAGAACATATATCAGTTACCAGTATTGCCATGCGTGTTCGCCATACAGTCTCAACTTAACCCGCGAAAGTGAAAGCTGACCACTCACAATCGAATAATATTTAACCCATGTGTTACGCAATGGGCGATCAACTTAATAGCCGTTCTTTCTCCGACCAATGTTTTTAACTCATAAAAGATAAGGTCTGTAATTTGTATCATTAAGTATTAATTGATATATGTAATGTTGTTCATTTGAATGTTAAATAGACTGCTCAGCATAAACTCGTTTTATCCAAATAATAAATAAACGAATAAATCTATGTAGTACAATTATTTAGTTCTTGTAATTATGTCTTTATTAATTTTAAACTGTGACTTATACAATTTCAACCAACCCACCAACTTATTAAAAATCCGGTGATAGCTTAATTGGTTGAGACTTGTTTCAGGTAATGGGGATTCAATTCCAGGCAAGTATTTCTGAATTTATATGCGTTTTGAGCAATTAAATATCAAATTTAATGAACCTGTTTAATCCAAATATGGAGAAGAATAAAACATGTATCATCTCTATGTATTCTAATCATTGATTTTTTCTTTTGGAAAACCAGAATTTGTTTGGTCGAGTCGAGCTATTCAAGCATAAAAAGGACAAAGCAGTCAACCTATCACCACATACATTTCTCACGCAAAAATATTTAATGGCGATTTAAAAGTCTAGCCTATTCATACAATAGGCTTATTGGAAAGATCTTTGAACTTTAAACTTTTCGAATAATACAGACGATCGTAGTGAGTAGATTTACGAATACGATTCACTTGAGTGATAATCTTAATCCATAGTAAGTAACATAATGAGAAATTCGAGACAAGCGTGTATCCAGATGACATGAGCATCAAGTGAAAGTAGACCTGCCTCGGAACCTGTATGTCGTGTCATCTCAACCAGTACTATGGATATTATGTAATACAAAACACTAATTTGGGAGTACATTTACATTTTAAGCGTGCCGGTTTTATTAGCGGTCATCCAGCTTTTTAACATTGGAGATTGTTACGAGAGCTTTTAATTAAATCATGTCATAAAAGATATTGGAAGACCTCGATGTAGTTAATTATAGAATTACTTGTACGTCATTATAGATCGTCGTGCTTATGGACAAGTACAATGTCTGCCAATAGAGTAACTAGAGGTTAATGTATATACATTACATCACGAGTCATTCCTATAGGGGTAGGTAGAGACTACATCCTTCCATTTGCCACTTGCATACTTCCTTAGCTTCTTCCACTCTCATTAATCCTTTCATACAAGTTCGTCGGTTTAGTGTACTTTTAACCTAGACGTACTTTAAAATGTCTTGAATTTGGTCCAGGAACAATCGCCTAGGTCTTCCCTTTCCTACATTTCCATTCACCCTCGCCTCATAAATCTCTTTTGTTCATATTCTTTCGCCCATTCTCAATTTTAGTCACATCTTCTTTTAAACCACACTGATCTCTTATCTTACTATTCTTAACTGTGGCTCTCACTTTCAATCCACAGAAAGGTTAAAGATTGACTTTTTTTAGTTATTTATAGACATTCTTTTTTATTATAGATGTATCTTTGGGTGATAATAATAGTAAGTAAATATTATTTAATACAAAACACAAATTTTGGTGTTGCAACATTATGATAATAATAAATTTTCATTTCATTTCAACATGCCTGTTAGATGAGTGGTAATCAAGATTTTTACCATTGGAGATATTTTAATCATGACATTAAAATGATTTGCAACATCAGTAAAGTTTTTAAAATCTTTCTTTGAGTAGGCAGTTAAGTAGCTGAATTAGGTTTAAACAAACGTTCGTAATTAATCTTATTTATATACTCTCTGTATTATTCAAAAATAATATATAAAAGCGCACTAATTTTATTGATAAAATTTAATTGTCTTCAATAATTAATAGAAGACCCGGCAAACGTTGTTTTTCTTAAAAAATTTAAAAAAGAGTTATGATGAAAATTAAATGAAACCTCAGACCTGATGAATACGCGTAGAAAATTTGGTAAAAATTGGTAAAGCCATTTCGGAGGAGTACGGTAACTAACATTGTGACAGGGAAATTTTATATATTAGATTACCTTTTAATTCCGCAATCAAAGTCTAACTTCAAAACTATTAGATTTTTATAACAAAACCAGGGATTCGCTTTATTCAGACTTTTGAAAGCTTTTGGGTATATTTTTATTATGTTCTTCAAAAGTTACAGTTACACAAAAATAATTTGTTGTTGATGAAAAATAGCGTGTAGTTATTTTATTACAAACTAAAAATAAAAAAGACGTAAATAGAAAAGGTAGTAAGGTGGGAGAACTTATGAAAAAAAATTGTATTTTGATCAATTTTTACTCTGTACCTTAAAAAATCTCCAAGATAGCGTTAAATTTTCACAAACCAACTTACAATTACTATTGACCAAAAAACAAATGGGTAAGTTAACAGTTTAGTAAGCCTTCAGCCTTGTGAATGTTCTACACATCCTTATGAAAAAATTCAATTTCATTCTTATTGCTGTAAACATATGAGTTAAAATTGAGTAATTTTCACACACTTACAATATTTAGTTCAAACCAAATATTGACCAAAATTTCACTTTCAACTGTTCTCAATGAGTTGCAATCATATTCAGAAATTAGTTAAGCTTTCTTACGGAACATTTGCAAAGGAATGCTAAACTGGTACTTTTCTGCATAAATTTTGTATATGTTTTATGTTTGAATATTTCCTTGTGAGTACTTAACAGGTAGTAAAGTTGGAAAGATCTTAGTCGTATCTTTTTAGAATTAAAGTTGCATAATGTATTGAAAATCTCTTTGGAGTGTGGAGTTGAGCCATCAAAAGAAAAAAAACATAAATGAAGACTGAAAACATTCTTGCTTTCGATAAATAAGGACAGAGATATAATACTCGACCGCTTTCATAAATCGCTCCTTTGTTTACGTTTAGTCTTTCGATGTTTGGGCTGCACTTTAAGTGTCAACAAGTTTATTACTAACGAAAATAAAACTTTTACTACTGAGTCTAACCACCTATTATTTTATACTTTTAAAATATCTTACATGAGATATGAGACACCACTTAGTAGGATCTTAAGGCCGACAGATTATAAATTGATGGAGATCAGTTCTGACGCCTCAATAACGGTTGTTAGAGTCCAAGTCTTAGTGACGTAATAAATCGAGGATGTCGTTTATGCATGCAGTGCCAGAGTTTGATTGCGTTGCCAAAAGGACGAAGTCAAGCATACAATTTTGTGAGAGACGGGTTGGGGATTCATCTAGCTCATGTAGACAGAAAAAAACCCGGCGTTTGGAGTTTTGTTTTCAGCGCAACGTTTGGGATTTTATAGCACCGCGCATATAGCAGCCGCCCAGACCGTGCTAGCAGCTATCTTCGGAGAGAAATTAAGTTAAAAACTTTACAAAGAACGTGGAACGCCAAATGCAGGACTCGGTACCTAGGTGCGCCTGAATTATTTCCGATTGCGCGAGTTTACTCGGAACGCCTGAATTCTGACACAAGTGGGAGGATCCTCGATATTCCTTGTAGTATTTATTAAAGAGTCAGTACTCGAGAGGCACCCGGGTGACGGTTTCAGTATCATTTTACCCACGTCTGATGCCTGAATAAAACAATCAAATTCTTAGGTATGTTAAAGATTATGTTCAACTGATCATAAAACCGCCTCCTTTTAACCCGAAGCCAATAGGATTGGTTACGGGTGATTTTCATATAATTGAAATAAAATTTATCATGAGTAACTTATGGGTTGTAAAAATAAAAATAAGAAAATGATTAAATTATTTATTTGTTTATGATCCAAAAATGTAATTGTGCGGTGGCAGCAGGCAGCCAAAATTGATTTTAGTAATTAACTCTGCAGGTATAAATTATGTTTCGTTCTTTGTAATTTATATAGCTGATTTTTTGGGAGTCGGCATTGTTAATTAATCTTTGATTGTTGATTTAAGTTTTTTGATGGTTTCTGTGTTACTGACTTATTAATAATCAGTTTATAATTTATCTGATTTTGATTAATTTATGATTGAAATTGGCGAGTGAATGGAAATGTTGGAAAAATAACGCCTCGGAAAATGTTCCTAGACCAAATTCAGGACGTTAAAGAATTGTCAAGAATACCCTAAATCGACGAACTGGTATGAAAGGATTAATGTGAGTGGGAGACGCTAAGGAAGAATGCAAGGACCGTGGCAAATAGAAGGATGTCTCTGCGTACCCTTATTAGAATGAGGCGTGATGTTACCAATGTATGTATGTCTGGTAAAACCGTTTATGGTGGTTTTGGCTTTGGCTAGTTGCAATGGTCAAAGAAATACTGCCAAACTGTTCAGCGTTCAGTTGATATATCGTTTTGAAACTGTGCATATATGTACAAATTGTATTTTTCCTAGAGAAATTAAGAAAAAAAAAGAAAACATTTTCGTATTGTAAAATTAAGCTACATATTTGCTTAAATTAAACATTAGGTTCAGTCAGACATTTATTAATCTGAGGCTATTTAGTTTTCGTTGTTTTTAGGCGATCAATTTTAGTCAAACATATACCTACCCGTATATGTGTAGGTAGTAATCTCATAAACAAGACTTGTTGATTTTTGTTATTTTCACATAATGGTACATCCTTGACAAGTTAACACCCGGCTGTAGGTCGTACAAACAAATTGTAGGTTAAAGTTATTTGTGTTGTCACTAAATTCATTAATGGTACTGTCAAATAGTGTAAATATAAACTTAAGGTGTAAACCCGTAGCACACCGTAGAGAACAGTACAAATCAGTAGTGTCGCTGCGTCCGTCGCACCCTGAAGGTTAAGTAGGAGTTTGGTTTTTATATTTCCACTGTTCCAATGAGGGTTGGTGGGCTTGACGTGAAAATGTTTTATTAACTAACCATCACTTTTGGTTGATGATAGCGACCAACGAGGCAGTCTAACCAATTTAAAAAATCTCAATCGGCCCAGTCAAGAATCGAATTCAGGACCACCATCTTATAAATCCACCAGGCACGCCGTGCCGTGGAGGTCGCCAAATCCTTATGCTAGTAGAAAATAACAGAGTATATTAAAAAGGATTATATAATACATTGGCTATTTACTGTCCGTTAGTAACATAATATACAGAACAGGAAGAGTTTGAGTCGCAAGGCATCACGTGCTCAGTGAAAGGAGCCAAGGCGTATCTCCGAGCAAAGCCCGGTTTTGTAAGCTGTATTACGCACTCTATACATTTGCATAATCAATAAAAAGAATAACACCGGGACTATTTGTTTTACGGAAACCTTATGATATAAGGCAACATTAAATTGAAAGTAAAACACTGAAGCTATTATTAAAATAATCTATTTTTTATTTATTACAAGTTAACCCTTACATCATCACTTCGCCATCAGTCGCCATTGATGATGATGATTGACTGATGATGCCATCTAAGATGGAAGTAAGCTAACTTGTTAGGTGTAGGTTGAAATCCACACCCCTTTCGGTTTCTACACGACATTGTACCGGAATGCTAAATTGCTTGGCGGTACGTTTTTTTCATACAGGTCCGAATCAATTTAGAAAATCTATATCGGCCCAGCCGAGAATCGAACCCAGGACCTCCATCTTATAAATGCACCGCCCATACTAGTAGCTAAGTTACACGTGGAGTGATAGATCCGGGATCTTAGACGGAAATTTTTGGTACTAGAAAATTTTCACTTGGTTGGCACCTTGGTTTTTCGAAATTATTTAAATTAATATTTCCGACATCGTAATTTGTGAAACAGATATTATTAAATAATCAAAACAAAAATAAAACTACCTACTGACTGCTATAAAAATATAGTCTTTAATAGGACTTAGTAAGACACTTAAAAACAACGTTTTAAAATGTATAAAATAATTTTGAACGAATATTTCGAGTTGAACAATACTGAGTATGTAGAAAGGGCAATACAGCCAAGGATATGCATGAAACTCGTGACCACATCTTGGCTTCTAATTGATTTACAGATACAAGCCATGGGTTTGTGGTTTTACCTATCATCGCTTAGCTATTAGCTGTTTGAACACAAACTTTATGGCTATTTACGTGTAATTTGATGTATCATCATCATCAACCTACTAACGGCCCACTACAGGGCAAGGTACCCCTAATCCCCTCTCCTTAACCCCACCACGCTACACTAATGACGCACGGCGGGGTTGTTGATGATAGGGGCCGAACGGACTCCCTGATGTACAGGGGTGTATTAATATGGATGAAGTTGGTCGTACACCAACTTCCCGACTCCGGATTCAGAAATTTGTTGAAATTTTCTTAGAAGATAGAAAAAGTCCCCAACCCGAACCAAGATTAGTACCAGGATGTCGTGATCGACACGATGATGATTATTGAGACTACCATTGCATCTAACTGTTTATACTTTTCTTTACAATAATAATTGTAGATTTTTTAATGACGAATGTTTTCAACTAGAAATGATGATATATGAAGGAGTATAATCAAAATGTATCAATGTATAGGTTGTGCCAAACTTCGAGACCTCTCTGAAGTTGAAACACGCTGAACTGCACAGGTATCATGGTGATGCGGGTAAATGTAGGAGAGATGCCGCAGTTTATACATTGCCGTATGTATAAACATTAGATTGCTTGTGTTGTATTTAAATTTAATAGGATTTTATTTCATTCAATTCATTTAAACACATGAAAAATAGATTTAAAAATCCCAAGAGCATGCGTCTTTCCTCGCCTAACGCTGGCAACAGAGTGTGAGAGTCGTCACGTTTTGTTACGATATGGCTATGGGCCGTCTACATTCCATTGTTGCTATGGGCAAGACTGTGACGTCATAGTGAACACCTGCAATCATTTTCTACTTACGGATCACATCCCAGAAGCTACTGATGTCAGATTTGAGCGAACCCCGAGTCTCTCTATTTTGCTGCTATTTCGTTTACGGATATGTACAGTTAAGGTTTACGGCCTTCGTGGCACTGTGGCATGGGCGTCAGACTTATAATAGGGAGGTCCTGGATTAGATTCCCAGCTGGGGTGGTTGGGATTTTCTTAACTCCAGGTCCAGATCTAGCTACTTGAAGGCTTCGGTCGTGTCTACTTACCTTGCAGGCAAAGACGTATGTATAAGCGATTTAAGGTTCTGAGCGATGTGTAGAAACTGAAAGGGGTGTGGATTTCATCCCGTAATAATGCAGCCCATCTAAGATTGTATCATCACTTATCATCAGGTGTTATTGCAGTCAAGGGCTTACTTGTAGTGGATAAAAGAAAGGAAGTATCTTTTGTACGAGCGATCTCTTAGGAACTTCCTTTGGGTTATCATAAATGAAGCAGTATAATTATAGAGAAGCAGTAGGTAGTAGGTATTTCAGTTCCAGTAAATCAATCAAGTATCGATGGTCAAAGTTATAAAAAAAAACGATCTATGTTTGATCGAAGTAGAGTAACTTTTAGTGATTAAATTCAACCGGGCAGGTATCGCTGCCGAATGCCGATCTTATTTCTGCCACTCATCAGCAATGTTGTAGATATAGAGAGAGAGTGAATATAAAGGCGTTTCGGGCACCAGGATGCCCGAAATGCCTTTATAAATATTTTAAGGGTTATTAAAACAAATAAATTTGTTTAGAAGACAGAAAAATTATTCATTATTTTGATTTATTTTCTCTCAAGTACCTAATTACTTACTTCACCGAAAAAAGTAGTCGTGCAAAACAAATTTAAGTGCGATTAATTTTATTGGATAACCTTGTCACCACCTTTTTTGTTTGCCCTTACATTCTCCTATGTTGTCGATCCCATCACGGCATTCACTAGCCATCTTTCCGGGTTCACCAACCCGGATCGTTAATGTCCTTTAAACTAGCTACTCGTTTCTCGTTTACAGTTCTCAAAACCGCAGGATGCTTTAATATAAGCTCGTGAGATAACATCTTATGAAACTGTCCAGGCAATAAAATTGTGAATGGTTTTTTATAGTACAGTGTGCGTCATCTAGATCTAACAGGCACGTCAATGCATAGCTACTGCGACTGTTGTCGTACCAAATACAAATACAAGTTAAGTTTTTACAAGTGGTTGGAGACAAAACGGAATAGACGTTAGTAAGGCAGACTGCGATGTTAGTGGTAGACTACAAGGCAGGACTCTGAAGGTAGGAGGGGTTTCTTATCCAGCAAGTGTCCGGTTCTACCCAGTAGGATTAGATGGTTATATTTAAAAAAGAAATATAGGTAATGATGTCTACGAATAATCTTAAGATAGTCTATCTTAAAGTACATGAAACCTACGATGTCAAAATCTATTCATTCCTATTGCTATTCAGGATATTTACCTCTTCAACCAAAAGCAAGTAACTTACCTATGTGTACTTTACTTCTTTTGATTCTACGTCAGAATTTTCACCTTTAAAATATATTTAATAAAAGGTCACACTTGGGAATCGCTTACAAATTTATAAGTTTTTTATTTAACATTTTTCACTTTGGGGTAGAAGCGCTCAGTTGCTCCACAACGAGATGAGCAAGCGCCTTAGGAAGGCAACAGGCGACCGTCAGGCAGGCAACTTTCTCGCGCAACGAATAGCGCGGAAATGCTTCCTTATGGGCACCCACCACAGGGGCAGCTAGGTTAGTTAGTTATTTTTATTAATTATTTTATGTATTAGACATAATTTTTGTAACTAAAATTGTAAATAGAATATATACAAAATTTTCACTCATTACAAAAAGTTTCTCATGCGTCCATTGCATTTACTTCCATCCTTTAGTAGTAATTATCCATCACTGAAGATTGACCTTAATTTTCATATCAACAGCGTCCTTTTAAACACCGCGCAATGTTAGTAATACCAGTCCCGGATATATCATAGCTATGATTTATAATCTTAGAATAGGTAAGTAATTGACTCCAAATGCAGTGACATTTAATGTTTCTCTAACTTTGCAAGTACAAGTTTTAGATGTTTGCTGACACAGAATTTGTTTTCGATAATTAAATCATGAACAAGAACAAATCTTATAATCATAGCTACTCCTATGATTATAAGTTGATTCCTAATTTAAAAGGTTATTTAAGTCAACGAATGTATAGATTGGTCAATCCGCGATGGCTCGTCGTTTTTTGTTTTTCAAACGCTTACAGTGTAAGTGTGCAATAAAACCTGCAAGAATGTGAGTTCTATAAATACGTGATGAGTAGCAATGTGTGCACACTCACACAAAGTGTCAAGTTAGTTAAGTCAACAAGAATGTCATGTTTGACTAGCAGTATGCTCTACTTCATTTTAACCCATTTTAAAAAAATGAATATGTCGTGTTGGTCCTGCACAGCAAAATTATATTGTGATATAGGTTAATATATATATCGGAGTATCACCATTCTCCTTGACATCATCTTTAGTGGTTCTTAATCTCTTGAGCGTTTTCTAGGGTAACAAAGACTTTGTTTATACTACATTATATATAGATATAATATTACATACATAAATGCATTTCTTTAGGGGAAGGCAGAGACCACGCCGTTCCACTTGCCACGATCTTTGCATATCTCTCTTGCTTCTTCTCATTAGCTCAATCCAGGAAATGAAAATGGACATTTAAAATCAAATCAGGGAAAATGGTTTTATATTTGGTCCCTGATGCTTGATTGTTGATATTGGCTTTGTATAATTGTACTCAGGTAGTAATTATGTTTTCGGACAAGACAACTCACATAAGTACTACTTACTTATGTGAGAGAATTTATAGAACTATTCATTGAAATAGTCTAGGGAAAAGTATCCATAATCTCGCGTCTATAAAAGTTTCCAATAAGGACATGATTTTACGAGAATGATCAAAGCATCGTCATAAACAAACGAGTTATATAAAAAGGTATATATTTCATCTAACAAAAAGCCATTAAGTAGGTATATCGATTATATTATGAGACATAAAAACACCCACGTTTTTGTTACTAAGCTATTCGAATGTTTAAAAATAAAACGCAGTGAAAAATGTCGAGATAGAAAAATTACAATACATTAGGATCCAATTTTTACATTTTTACTTATATTATGTTACACTAACTGAGATTTGTTTTGGGGGTTATGTAAATATTATGAGAATGGAATAATTGTTTTTTTGGGGTATCATATGGCGAGTAGGTAAAATACAGTCTGTCCTGTAACCGGCAAAAAAGATCATTATTTACAAATAACTAGTTTTTCATGTTTTGTCTGTTTTCTTGCAAAACTTGATTGCTGATTATACCTATCCCATATTATTTATGCCAACACGTGATGTTTAACACTATACAGAATATCTTTTGTCAAGTTCTTAAATTACCGATATAGGTATTAGGTAAAATTTTCAAAAACAATTTAACTATGAATTAAATAAAGCTGAATAAAAGAAAGCGACAAAAAAGATGTCTGTCTTGAAATAAAATAATGTTTATTTTTACACTTGCTCGTCAATTTCATTATTTGTTTGCGGTAAAAGCTTCTCAAGCAATGAGCTTATTGCAACACCTACTTATTGCTATTTATCAACAGATATCAGTCCATTTTACTTACATTACAGGGCCAGGCCTTCTGTAGAAGAGAGTATAAAATAATATTTTACTTTCGAAACATTAACATCACTATCTGATATTAAAGATAATAAATAGCAGTTACTGATGGGTAAGAGATCTTTCCGAGGCGCGGGGAAAGCTACCAACTTTAGCACAAACTACGGTCTGCGAATTTGGTACAGAAAATTTCTATGAGGAAATGAAAGCTCAATATTTTATAGCCTGACACAGGACTCTAACGCAGAACCTCATAATCTGAAGCAACCTAATCTAACCACAACACTACCTACGTTACCTACGGCAGTTACTTACCTACAATTTTTTTACCTTCGAAAAATATCAGTATCGGTAATTCGCATGTTTCTGAAGTTGAACAACATAGTTTAAAATTTAACATTCAATAACAAGAAACAAAATGAATTAAGTCCTCATAAAAGAAGTTGGATTGTTTACAGACACGTTTTGTTGCGATTGATGACCGATATGAATACTAATAGATGCCGAAATCCCTAAACTTTTTCTGTAATTTAACCTGTTGCAACTACTGTCGAGTCATGTGATTCATTGTATCATAGAATAGGTTCAGTACACAGAACGGTCAATAGGCATTCAGAAAGTTAGTCAATAACGCTATTGCCTCCCCGAAACAGGGTTACCAACCGTATTTCTATTGTACTATATTTCGTAGATGCGTACTATCTACTTTTAAAGAAACACCTGGTACGCAAAAATACTACATTTTTAACACCGAACTCTTACAAATAATCCTTTAATTTAAATTTTTATGAGCACACTTTTATAGTGGCTGATGCAATAGCCTAAATTGCATATTTTGACTATTTTTCGTTGTTAAAATATGCAAGAGGTCGACATACCTAGGCTTCTCAGAAAAAAATGGCAACAAATACTTGTATAATATTCTTGTTCTAAAAATACTATATTTTGTAAATTATGTTGAAAATTACTATATTTTTAGTTGAAAAGAAAACTATATTTTGACGAATCAATATTTGTGACCCTACTTCGAAACGACGAAATTTAACGAAGAACCGTGGTTTCGTATGTTTGAATAGTCGAAAAAATTGCCGAAAGCCACTCAAGTGTTAAATGAGATCGGTTGTTATGAAAAAGACGCAATAGCCGTGATTGATCAGCTGATTGGCTGGAATTTTAACTTGATTGTTAACTGTAATTGTTTATGCTACGGCGTAATTTAATTTTATTTTCTTCAATTGTTTTTTGGTCCGTATTTCTTGGCATAATATTTATCTATGGTATCCACAACCTAGCTATAGCACAGCGATGATGATGAACAGCATGACGAGATGCTACCTGTCTACTTAGATACAAACTAGCGGTCGGCCGCGGTTTCACCCCCGTAGTACCTGTTCCCGTGGGAATATCTGGATATAAATTACCCTAGGTCACTTCTCATGAGTCTGGCTATCATATGCAAAAGGTTTTTTTTTACAATTCGACTGCTAGTTTCAGAGATTACTTGGATCAAACAAACAGAAAGTTGTTTTGGTGGATGTAATGTAGTGTTATGTTTTTGACGACCTTCGTGGCGCAGTGGTATGCGCGGTGGATTTATAAGACGGAGGTCCTGGGTTCGATTCCGGGCGGGGCAGATTGAGATTTTTCTTAATTTGTCTTGGTCTGGCTGGTGGGAGGCTTTCGCCGTGGCTAGTTACCACCCTACCGACAAAGACGTACCGCCAAGCGATTTAGCGTTCCGGTACGATGTCGTGTAGAAACCGATAGGGGTGTGGATTTTCGTCCCACTCCTAACAAATTAGCCCGCTTCCATCTTAGACTGCATCATCACTTAACATCAGGTGTGATATGTATAAAAGATTAAAATTTAAAAATCCTTATTAATTTATGAAAGAATGACAATGAAAAATTCTAATAAATATAATCTTTAGTCTAGGTTTAAAAACGCATATTTTTTAAACTTGTGCGTATTTTTCGAATGTTTGCTGATATTTTACCTCCGAATCTAATTGATTTATTTTGCCGCCGCTTTTTTTTAGGTATTATCAAAGTAATTAAAACTGATTTATGGTTTATGGCAACCAGTAGTTATATTGTTTTATAACTTTTATAGTTTTATTTCTTACGAGTATTTCGGTCGTATATAATATTTTTGCCTGGGGACTTCAAATAATATTAATAATTATTATGTGATAATTTTTAGTACCTAGGTACTACGTGTTTTCTTTGACATAGATACGCAGTTAGCAGGATGCGGTTCTTATGTATGCCCTGCGAATTTGTAGCTTTGTTTGTAGGTGATGGTTTAGGAAAAACCATTCACTTCTCAGACAAACTAAGCGTCACTGCCATCTACTTGGTCCTTTCATTATTACTATAAAATAAATTATGACGCAGATAGTAATTGGCATTTCAATTTTAATTACCGCTTAGGACAATAATATTAAATTTAGTAAATGAAAAATAATACAGTAATTCTATAGTATAGATGGCATTAGAACGCCTAAAACTTTTGCATTTTCTGTGCAGTTTGACAGTCTAGCTCGTATTGTATAAAAAACATAAATTTCATCAAATTCTCTCATCTCTCGACGAACTATACAAGTTTGACTGGTATACAAGCAAATCCTAACTTACCGGTTCCCTGCTGACAAAGTATTACGTAAAGGCACCAACCCACGAGGTTCAAAGCAACTGCAATGTACAAGTCACATGACTAGGCAAATGGGTGTGATAAAATTACCGGACGGGCTAACCAAGACACCGATTAAGTGATGCGGCCGAGTAGTCAAGTAGGTTTATTATGTTATTAATTTAAATACATCGTTGCTATGTTTAATTAAGAGGGATTGCACTTCAGCAGTTTATGCTATTAGCCATGTTTTTAGACACGATTAATATTGCTAGTTCTTCTTTAACTAATTGAACAACCTGTGCGATGTGTAGTTAAGAGTAGCTACCATTTTGTTAGAATGTAATTTTATATTATTTGTGTATCAAGTCTTTTTTATTACGTACGATTTCAATAAAACAAAACAAATGAGTGCACTCCTAAACATTGCTCTATTACTTTATTACGGGTGACGCATTTTAAACTGAGTCGTCTATTGTTTATAATAACAGTGATATGGAGGCAGTTTTATCCCTTCGTGACTCCTTACCTATGCCAGCTGACGCATCGACCCCACTTGCGTCTGTCACCGTCACCATAATTGTCAATATAACCTATAAACGACTCAGATTGTGTTGATTATAGTGAAGTTAGAACGGTTTTTATTTTGGAATTTGAATAGGTACCTAGTATGATGATGCATGTGCCACTTACTTTAATATTTCATGTACTTAGATATTATTTCACAAGAAATTTGGCTTCCAAACGATTTTATTATAATACTTATTACGCATATTTGCATAATATAGTTATGGACTAATTTATACACAAACTTTCCGTAAGTATATTTAGTAAATGGGAGTTACAAGACAGGTTGTAGATCTTAAACATTAAGACATTGTCTAAGTTGTATACCAATAAACCTTCTACGTATTTGTTTCTTAAAGAATATTAAGTTGTAGAGGATTATTAACAATGTTTGTTTTGTGGAAATCCCTACTTGATAATTCACATAATAAGCTTCAGCCATAACAAAAGATCATACACAAGCTCTCCAAAGAAGGAAAAGAGAAAGGAACAGAGGAAGAGGGCGAAATATGTAAATACATGGGAATAAATATTCTTTTTCCTGCAGGTCGTAGGACGGAGTGTTTATTAAACCAGTCAAAAGGTCGTGAAAGGAAAAACCTTTAAAAAGTCATAATATAATAATACTCATACAAAAGTGCACATCTTTAACTTGAAATGACGTCAGGATTCTTCCCAAGTGGAATTAATTTCGAGAATTGGCAATTCTCCTCATGGTGTTTCTTGTTGGATTATTTTATGATTTTGCACGAAATAAGAACATTAGCAAGCAATTTAGGAAATAATTTCATTTATTTAGTCGATTTCCTTATATGTAACATTTTCCTTTTGTTTAACGTTGCAACAAAAAATATATAAACCGAAACAAGGTAGTAGATTCATTTAATGTATTTTTAAATGCAAAATAAGTACTATACCTACTATGCAAAATAAAAAATTGTAATTGTCTGTATAATAAGGAGGTAGTGTTATTTTTTCCAAAAAAATTAAAGCATTTTTAAAATCATTAAAATAACAAACCATTATTTTTGTAGTAATTATATAAACAAGATTTTAGAAACTGCGGAAAAAGTGTTTGCATTCCTTTTTTTTAAATAATGACAGAAAATTGAAGTATGAAGTGAATATCTAATATATAAAATTCTCATGTCACAGTTTTCGTTGCCATACTCCTCCGAAACGGCTTGACCGATTTTGATGAAATTTTTTATGCTTATCCGGTATCTATGAGAATCGGCTACTATCTAATTTTCATCTAAATTTTTTTTTAATTTTTAAAGCAAAACAACGTTTGCCGGGTCAGCTAGTAGTCTATAATAACATTTGATTTCAATATATTCACCTTATTACTGTTTTAATTCCAATTCCTTATTCATCTTATAAATAGCAAATGATACACATACGTGTACTATTTTAACTGTCCCATTTATATGTTAAAAAAAGATACGATAACAAAGTAACAGTGTAGAAGTTACGCATAGGCAATTACTGTAAACATAGAAGAATGATTAATCAGCGGTCCAAAAGTATGTCCTATTTGTACCTGTAAAATTATAATTACTTGTATCTCAAATTATTTGTGGTCAAAACCGCTTCTGCCCTTTACAAATAGTGGGGTGCGCGCAGGTATGTAAAATGGTAGGAGAAAGTAGCTTCCGTAAATGCAACTGGCGCAGGAGCATGTGACTTTGCTCATGTGACTGCGAGCAGCCACACAATGCTACGAGTACACTCGGCACATCGCTAAAAACTGCACAAACCATGCACAGGATTGCCACACTTAACGCTACATTTACAGAGGTCATAATCCCATGAATACATTTATTTGGTAAATAATCACAGTTCACGTATCCGATTGCGAAAACTATACGTAAACTGGGGTACGTTACGTTCGCGTTACGTGGTATTTTGTATTTCTAACATGTGCTTTATTGACATACAAAACGGTTTCACAATACTAATTAACGTGTTTACATTCATGTGAAATAAGATAGCTTGAAAGCATTTTATTTGAGATTTCCCAATAATTTCACGTCGATGATCCTGATCAAACTAGAAAGATAGTCTACAAGTAGAGTTCTGCAGCTTACCAAACTATGTATTTAAGTGTTCAAAGATTTTCCACCATACCATACCACCAAAAGAGTAAATTTCCGTAACCGCTATATCTAGCAAAATCTCTTTAATGTATCCAATCTTTTAACTATCTCAAAATTAATTTGCTAACATAATTATAGCTTCACGCTTAGGATGCCTAATAAAAGGACTCTTATTAAAAACTCAAAACAGAACTGCTATAAGTCATAGGTTATTAGAATTTTTTAAATTATTAGGACTCTCTTCTATTTTAGGTTAGCTGGAGGGGAAAAGAGAATATTGACTGCGTTCAAAACCACCTTGGTAGAATTCTTATTATTTATCATCTAATTTTTACATTTACATTAGTAATAATAGAATTAAATAGTAGCATTTGCAATGAGTTATTTAGGAGTATGGAGACTTAAGAATAGTATGATAAGAGAAAAGTGTGCTGTAAACGAAGACGTAGTGACTAAAATTGAGAAAGGGATGCTTAGATGGTTTGGACATGTAGAGAGAATGGATGAAAGAAGATTAACAAAACAGATTTATAAGGCGAGGTTGAATAGAAATGTTGGAAGGGGAAGGCCTAGACGAATGTTCCTGGACCAAATTCAGGACATTTTAAGTAATGGCCAGGTCAAGAGTACCCTAAACCGACGAACTTGTATGAAAGGATTAATGAGAGTGGAAGAAGCTATGGAAGTATGCAAGGACCGTGGCAAGTGGAGGGATGCGGTCTCTGCCTACACCTACGGGAATAAGGCGTGATGTTATGTATGTATGTATAATTTATTTTCATACTTTTATTTTGTTAAAAAGATAGTTTTAATTACAAATTTTGCTGGCGGGAGGCTTGGGCCGCGGTTAATGTTCACCCTACCGAACGAGTGCATCATCACTTACCATCAGGTGTGCTTCCATTCAACGGCTAACTTGTATTGAATAAAAAATTAAAGCCTTAGTTACAAAAAATCGTTAAATTGTTAGTTTAATCTAACTAGTTACAACATAGTAATAACTGTACATACGTAATAGCTCACTTAGTTTTTTTGTTTTACAACAATCGATGCGGGTGTATCGTCACACACAACGTTATTTAATGCTGAATTTATATTTGTAAAAAAGGAAGACCTCGTTTGGGAAAGGTTTCTAGATCAAATGACACGAGTTATCGGAACAGGACTGTATTCAAATAAGTGAGAACAATAAAATTATAACAAAATAACGTTTTTAAATGCGCTGCCGATTCTGGCTCCAGTCCAAATCAGAATGACATTCCTTGTGAAAATTTTAGTTCTTTCTATATTTCGAATTCAAAAAATTCGAAATATTATTTTTAATCGAATTTAACTTGCCAGGCAGGGATTTGGAAACCATGGTCGAAAGGAGGTCGCCACCCTTGCAACGATTTTAATAAAAAAAGAAAGAGGAAAAATAATATTGAATACTAATATTATTATCGTAGAGATAAAGATTTCAACGCGTATCGTATTAACTAGTTATAAAAGAGTTCAACGTGCTCTGCTTATTTAAAAGATTATTACTTATTTTAAGAAACGACGGATAACTCTCAGTGCTATCTAAAATAATTAATCACAGTTAAAATCTACATTCATACTTAATGTTATAACATCAAACATTTGTTAAGCGTCAAATCTGCGAATGATCTTTGACTTATAATATCCATCAGTATCAAATACATTTTTAAAACGAAGCTCGTTCATGTCATAATATTGGTATATCAAGTGTCTAGTGTTACTTTTTATAATTAATCACTGGTATTGACCACGGCTTCGCTCATGTGTACTTTATATTTTTTATCTCTTGGGAGAAAAGGTACATTTGTCCTGAATTTCTGTTGTCAGAGCTTGCCAACGTGTGTATGAATACAAAATTCATGTTTGTCGGTGGAGATTTCAAGCATAAAGTGTAGAACATGAACAAATAAACTCAATTTTGTGTGATTGTGTTTATAACTCTCGACTTTTTTTAACATTTTATTTGACAAAGAAGCTCGCGGTTTAACCGGCGTAGTTTTCTTAAAAATTTCGGTATAAAAATATTATTATTCGGTATTATTGTCAAGTTTCATCAATTCTATTTAGTAGTTTTGGTGTGATAGAGGAACAAACTTTAAAATATTAATAAGGAATAAATTTGGTGAAAACAATGGTGTAATAGACTGTACCTATAAGGTTGATCCGGCTTGTTCTGCACGTGCAAGGTTTCCTCGACATTAACATCTCGTGCATTTACTTATTCGACTGATGCTATAAATATATAGACATTTATAAGTAAACTATTATTGTTTGATATCGCTGATAAAAATAAACAAAGTATGATTGCTTTGTTGGTTAATTTGTTATTCTTTCTATGGCGTCAGTTCTGTTGATATTAAACGGAATTTTGATTCACAGGTCTATTTATTCTAAATGATCCTGGGAAATCCAAAAAGTTTAGCTTCCCTGACAAAAACTGTACGAAAGAGTGCAGGAAGATCGGTCAAATGATTGTTGGTAAATCCCCGTTAGTCAAACCAGGATATTTTTATCTGTTATGATTTCTTGGTATACAAACATCTTGTTTTGAACATCAAATATTCACTACTCATACTCGTCAAGAGTATGTACTTGTTATATGTAAAGTTAAGTAAAGTAAAGCAAATATGCGTATGCTGGCATATAGGAACTTTTAAACTTTTTTAGATTTTTTTAAAATATTAATCCTAAAGTTGACTAGAAAAAATCGCTATCTATACAAACACAAAGCGATAAGGCCACCTTTTGTATTCTACTTCTTCTGTCCTGTTCTTCCGTCTTTTTATTTCTTACATGTATTGTAGTGTACAAATAAAGAATATAAATAGATAAATATAAATAAATATTACTATTCTAATTTAATTCTAAACATGGCTTCAAGATCAACAATTTAGCAAAATCAAGAATTTAATGTCAACTCTTTTATTGAAGACTAAACACAGTTCATTTGTGTCGAACATATTCCCCTTTAAACATTTAAAAAAAACAAAACACATTCTAGTTTGATGATATGTAACATTAAAATAGTATTGTACAGTAATACTGAACGAAGTTACAAGATGCCTCTACGAATTTAAGCTTAATTTAACAACTTTACAATTCTTATTGATAAAAAATAAATCGGGCAATTTGCATGTATTTATTTAAAACATTTATTCCGGCTATGCATATTTATTGTAATAAAAAAATTAAGCCTTAACAAACTTAGAAGATGACCTTAATTTAGCATAAGTGCCAATTGTTTTATAAAACAACAAACAAGTGGACGGATCTAGGAACCCAAAGATTTGCGCAAAAAAACCTTTAGTCCACTATATACGATAATTATTTTTGTATAATAGTCTGTATTGCTATGGTTATAAGAGCTACAGGGACAGTTGTGTATTGTATGGCAACGGCTTAAAGCTCGTATCGTCTGCAAATGTCAAGGCTGTCATTGTCTCGCCGTCACATGACCAAGTCACATGAGTGGACGGTATGTGCCGTTTTGTTCCGTTTGAGCGAACCTCTTTTGTTTATGTATATTTAAATACACGATTAAAGTTGTGCATGTTGCTACACAAATGTTATTGTTATTTGAAACTGTGTGTAAGTTGAACAAAAGGTTAATGGATCTGGGTCGATTTATTTTTAGTTGACGCAATTTAATTCTTCGTTTATTTTAATCCTGGTAACATAGGTAGTAGATAATTTTGTACTTGAGTATATCGTAATATTAAAAGGCTCATGCTAATATTTTTAGCACTAAGCAATTATTTATTTATTTTTATGCAAGATAGGCGTGAACTTAACTTATCAGATCGTGTAGCTTTGGCTTAAAATTAGACCCTTTGACCTGGATTCTCTATTTACTCTTGTATTAAAAATTGGTAGTTGTAGGTATAACCAGGTCTTATTTTTTTAAATTAATTACAAGTTAGCCCTTGATTACAGTTACACCTAATGGTAAGTGATGATACTATCTAATATAAATGCGAGCTAACTTGTTAGAAGTAGGTTGAAATCCACACTACTTTCGGTTGCAACACGACATCGTACCGGAACGCTAAATCGCTTGGCTGTAGGTATGGCTTAATCAGTACGATCGTAAATATCCTCAGCAGAACCCGACTAAAGAAACTTCTTTTGACTGTTATTCCATAACATGTAGATACACAAAAAAATTAATACCTACTTACAAAACATTTTGTTCAAGATAAAATCGATATCAACGTCAACTAGTTGTAGTAGAGTAAGGAACTCGAAAACCTATCAAAGTTTTTGCTGAACTGTAGTAAAGAGAAGAAGGCACGAAAAGAGAGGAATTCATTTACAAGGTAGCTTTACAAACAAAATTAGTAGGCAAATTAAAATAAAGTACGAATCGAGTAGATCAATAAAGAACGAGACATCGTAGCTAACCAATATTTTACGTTGTTCCGATTACTCGGAGCGGCCGTCGCATTCCGACTCCCCGGTGAGATTAGCACACATCCTTGTTACGTGAATTGTCATTGTTGTGCGATGACTTGTATAGATCCGTCAAACTTCAACGTGTAGTTATTGTAGGGCAAGTATTTAAGCAGTAATGTTAAGTAGCCGCACTAAGAAGTACCTATAACATTGCTGGGACCACGGAACAAAAATAAAACAATGCAAGACAAATGTATTCGTAATATATTGCCTTTACATTTTTGCTAAACTTTTGTTATAAATAACATTCTACTTCTAGTGCTATCTCCTATCGGAGGTTAGTAACCATCAGGTTATTTTTAACTTTATTAGTTTCTGCTAAAAACAGTGATCTGGAGCTCATGTTAAATCACTGGCGTGTTCTTGAACCTGGATATGCGCCTACGACCGGATTTAACGTTTATCTTGCCCTGGATAATGAGATGGAGCATGTTATATTTTGAGTTTTGCATTATTAGGCCCAGTTATTCGAGCTTTCTTTGTTATATACACTGCAGAATCTCTTAAATAATAATACAAATACGAAATAAGTCTGTTGGTAATTAGCTTAACTAACCAAAACACATTAATTACCTAAACAATTGAAAAAAAATATTTATATAAAATTCAGCACGTTTTATCCAGAAAAATGTGTTTTTTGCGAAGGAAAGATGAGTAATATAAAATTTTGGCTAGAAATTAGCTAAAAAAGAGGCTTTGTCGTGTAGAAACCAAAGGGGTGAAGATATTATTATACTCCTAATACGTGACGACCTCCGTGGCGCAGTGGTATGCTTGGTGGATTATAAGACGGAGGTTCTGGGTTCGATTCCCGGCGGGACAGATTGAGATTTTTCTTAATTTGTCTTGGTCTGGCTGGTGGGTGGCTTTCGCCAAGCGATTTAGCGTTCCGGTACGATGTCGTGTAGAAACCGATAGGGGTGTGGTTTTCATCCTACTCCTAACAAGTTAGCCCGCTTCCATCTTAGACTGCATCATCACTTACCACCGGGTGTCATTACAGTCAAAGGCCAACTTGTAATGAATAATAAAAAAACACAAAGGCTCTATGCGACAAAGCTCGTCCGTTAAAAGTTACGGGAACATGAAGTTATCCTTTAAAAAATTCTCTTAGGAGACAGACTACAGAATACCTATAAAAGAACATAAAACAAACAGAGAATAACTATGCAGTACTTTCAGTGGTAGCCTGTAGGTACTTATGTACATTTTCGAGGGCCAGGTGAATCGTAATTCACAGTGTTAGATCTCACTTTTACTTTTTAACCGACGAAAAAAAACAGGGGAGGTTCTCAATTCGACACGTATATTTTTTTTATGTATGACCACGCATAACTTTTTACAGAGTCGTCCTTTTTTTATAATTCTTTTTTTATTAGAAAGGGAATCTGATGATGATATTCTGGGGAAATTGAAGGAACTCTTCAAATTTTGACGGCACGTTTACAGCGATTTTGGTTTTACTCTCGGTATCGGTAGCTTTATACTATGACAGTATAGTACGAGTACGTTACGTGGCAAAAATCACTAAAAAGTAAGAAATAATTTTTTTTAACAAAAAATAGAACCGACTCAGAACGCACTAAAAAGCAAAAAATAACTGTGTCATGGAGTTGGTGCCAGCCAAGGTTTCTACTTTAAGGACGTTACCTAGAACCTACAAACTGCTTTACTACGTAAAATAAATGTTCCTCTAACTTGGCTGGCACCGACTTGATAGATGTATGCTTAATAGTCCAGGGTCGATAATTTTTAAAACCAAAAAAAATCACAGTAGGATGAAACCCATTTCAAAAGGAAGAGAATGCCATAAAAATTCATGGAAAAATAAATTACGGGCGATCTGAGGTCGGGAAGGGGTAGAGGGTGAGGGTTTAGGGGTAAAAAACGGGTTTTCTCGATTTCTGGCAAAACTAAAAGTCCTATGGGAAAGAGTTATATGGCAAAGTTGTAGGTAATAAAAAGATCTAAAACTTTTGTTCTTACAAAGCAAAGCAACTAAATGACACAGTTATTTTCCACTTTTTAGTGCGTTTTGAGTCGGTTCTATTTTTTGTTAAAAATTTGTTTTGATAAAAATATCATTATATTTTTAGTACCTGTCATTATAAATGAATTATTTTTGCTACAGCGCCATCTATTTGAAATATATAGTACTGTTAGTAAGTTTGTGAGTAAGCGGCCAAGTGGAAAGGCGAGTTTCTGTGTAGCGTTCACTACATGAAGTAGTTTTCATAAAGTACGATAGATGGCAAGACTGGATTTCGATTTAGTAATGGTCGATCGATAGTGTACTCTATTATTAATACCATTTTTCATTGTTCCAGCGAATATATTCGTATTTCTATCAACAAATATATCGTATATATTTCTATATATCGTATTACTCGTAGTTTAAAGAGAAGTATTTGTAAATTCACAAAGGAAAAGAGTTATCAAAAAATAAGTTCTACATTACATTATAAGACAAGCGCAAGTGGTATGTGCAGTGGATTTATAGGACGGAGGTCCTGAATTCGATTCACGACGGGGCCGAATCGAATTTTAATTTAATTTAATTTAACTTAATTTATCCTGGTCTAGCTGGTGGGAAGCATTGGCCGTGGCTAGTTACCACCCTGCCGGCAAAAAAGTACCGCCAAGCAATTTAGCGTACCGGTACGATATCGTACAGAATTCGAAAGAGGTGTGGATTTTCATCCAACTCCTAACAAGTTAGCCCGCTTCCATCTTAGATTGCATCATCACTTAACATCAGGTGTGAGTGATGTCATCAAGGGCTAACTTGTAATGAATAATAAAAAAACACTAAGGCTCTAAGCGACAAAGCTCGTTCGGTCAAAGTTATAGGCACACGAAGTAATTCTTTAATAAAAAAATTAAATTAAAAATTTAAAAAACCCCTGACCCAAATAAAGATTAAACTTTGGTCATTCTTCAGCAAAAATATAAATCGGCTTATCCGTTTCATTCCGGCATTCCAGGGTTTCATATGCCACATCCCATTTCCAGCATCAGGTCCTCGTCAATTAGAAACATAAAAAGAACTAGTCAAGACAAACTCAACGAGCCCAAACTCGATGGGTTTACTAAAAAGGTAGACCAGGGTTACGTTTCCTACATACGAGCCTTATCATCAGACCAGCTCAGTGGTTCCAGAACACTTTAGTGTTTCAAATGTCAGATCACACACATGCTTTCAAGCAAACTGAGCGTGTACCATTTCTATCACACCTAACAAATGACCTGATGACCTTGAAGACTTGAACCGATTTCCACCAAACATAGCCAAGGACACTCTTGACTAATATACCTTTCAAACAAAAAAAACGCATTAAAATCGGATCATCCGTTTGGGAGTTACGATGCCACAGACAGACACATACACATTTAAACAGACACGTCAAACTTATAACGTCCCGTCGTTTATGCGTCGGGGGTTAAAAATAAAAAAATATTAACGTTTATTTCAGCTTCCACATTACACAAATATAGCGAGCTAGGAACCTTCTTATAGGAGTAGTATGAACTGAGTCTGTACTAGAGGATTCCGCTCTTTTATAACTAGAAGACTCAGTGAAATAAAAGAATTATACAATATTAATATTTGTGGTAGTAGGTAGACGCAGCGCAGTACACTGCAAAGAAATTTCCTTTCAAATTAGAAGTGATGATTATGTTTATGATTCGACACAGACCTCAAAACAACGTTTTTAAAAATTTCCATCTGTCTGTCTGTATGTCTGTTTGTAGCATTAAAACTACTTTACCGATTTTCATACGGTTTTTACACATGGATTAAATTTAGCTCTGGGCAGGTTTTAGGCTTTGTTTCATGGAGATGGAACGTAAGAAATAAAAGGTATTACAAAAAACTGAATTTCACTAAGGACGTAGCCGTGACGAAAGTACCTACTGAATGAGTTCTAATGAAACTTAGCACGATTAGTTCTAGGAAGGATATAGGATACTTTGTATCCCGAAAATCAGTACCGTTCTCTTAGGAGAAGGAGTGAAAGTCCACGCGGATGAAGCCGCGGGCGTCCACTAGTAATAAATAAATAAAGCTCGTTACAAAGGTTTTAATAAGGCTCATAAAAACCTCATAATAATTTTTCTGGTAAAATCATTGTTTATATATATATATCATTCATTGTTTCAGACAACAAAAGGAAGTCCGTTGCTCTGTTCCCACACTTGGTCATGGAATGGAGTTAACATTACACTGTCATATAAACCCAGTAACCTCCTAATTACTACCTACTAAGTAAATAAGGTAATGCAACGTTGGTTCAAACGTTGGCGACTGTTCATTGGTTCCAACGTTGGCGCTGGAGAAAATCGTCGAGCTAATTTGTAGAAGGCTTGGTTCTACTTTACTATAGTTACTAGGTTTGTATCTAGTATTGCAAGTCAGTCTCAGACAGTGGATATATAAGCGGTTATAGGTTCGATTTCAGATTAGATTTTAGATTTTTCGATGGGATATTCAGATTTCAGGGTATCTTACTTTAAACAGTATAATAGTCAAAAGGTACCTATTATTAAATAATTACTACAGGTAATAAAGCTACAGGTTTGGTTACCCTAGACCCAAGCTCCTAGTTTGGGCTCTGGCTCCTGCATCAGGCTATGAAATATTGAATGTTCTACGTCTCATCTGGCTGGTGGGAGGTTTCGGCCGTGGTTAGTTATCACCCTACGGACAAAAACGTACCGCCAAGTGATTTATCGTTCCAATACGATGTCGTGTAGAAACTGAAAGACTGTGGATTTTATCATGCTATTACCAAGTTAGCCCGCTTCCATCTTAGATTGCATCATCACTTAACATCAGGTGTGATCGCAGTCAAGGGGTAACTTGTATGAATAAAAAAAATCTTACTAATAATTTTTCTGAGTTCTCGTGGCTTTGAGAGCATGTTTCATCATTATACTTGTGTTTTTTACTGTTATACCGCCATCTTGTATTGAAGTTGCACGGCGCGTCTGAACTATAATCTCTTTTAATATAAGAACTTATCTCTGCAGCGAACCATTACAGTAGACAGATAAATTCTATTATAAATGCTCATATCTTGTACTATTTACTTTAGTTTATTCAAGTCCTTACTTATTTCAGCGCTAGGTCCAATATTGGATATTCATGCCAAGTTATACGTGTGTGTTATGTGTGTGTGTTTGCGTGTATGTGTGCGTGTTGTCCTTGCGCGTGGAGGCCCGCAGGCGGAAGTGAGAAGGCTCGAAAGAAAGTACACACAACCGGTCGTTAGTGGGCCACTGGCAGGTCCGCGCCGCAGCCTAAGCATACAGTCTAACAGGAATATCGTTTACCGTAGATATATACCATTGATACAGTTATTGTACAAATATTTATTTGATGAAAACAAAAAGCCTCAAAATCCAAAATCGAAACCATTTTTCAGATCAATTTGTTTTATGTATGTCAATTTTTTTATGTATTTGTACATATGTTCTAAAATGTATAAAACAACTTTATATTCTATGGTAAGTCGCACTTACTTGTTTAAGATGTATAATAGTGTAATAAACTGATTGAAGAAATCGAAGGCGCTTAAAACACTTTTACTCTATATTTTTTTTACAAGAAAATTACAACAACTATATACATATATACTAAAGCCGTCCCTGAAAACGTGCAAAAGAAATCCCATCCCAATCGGACTTAGTCAGTACTATTTCAGAAAATTGCAAACATAACATAAAAAATGACAATACAGTTAAATATTGAAAAATGTAGTTCAAAATTTTTCTAGTAATCAATTTCTTGATTACTTTTATACTAGGTACTACAGTACCTGGTCCTTTTCTGTAACGATGTTTTGAATATTCAACAGTTTCGAATTCCTCTCTATCCATAGTATCATATTAAACAGAGAGAGTTAGACGAATTCGAGACTCAAAATGTCGAGTAACGAATGCAATGTTACAGACTAACGCTGCCGTTTACAGTTCTAGATATGATTGACTGACTGTTGAAGCTACTCTGTGGCTATGGAAGTCGGGATCTAGCCCTCGGCCCCGTTAGTTCACGTAGTAGACATCAAGGTCGCATGATAAACGATATCAGTCTTGTTAGTATTAGGTCTCAGGTGGGAGACAAGCCCATTGCACTCTAGTTGCCAAATGAAGATTAACCGCTTCATTTGGCAACTTGAGATCACTTGGAAGAAAGTTTTACAAAAAAAAGATAAAATAAGGCAAGTAAGTCTGACTCTACCAAGTTTCCAACTCCTGCCTCTACAACTACTTCGCCTAATTATTTTTTCTGGAAAGAAAATTCTTTACCATTATATTTTAAGCTTATCGACGAGCTAGTTTACAAAACCGTAAATTTAAATTTTCGAGTAGAGCTCGACAAAACCGCATATTTTAGAGTACCTAGGTAGAGCTTTTTGTGTTCATCCGTAGATGCATGTATTTGGGACTTGTTCTTAGTATCCTCTGACAAGTGTTTCTCTCTCTGCTACAGGCGATGATTTTCCTATCACCGCCGGGGGTATATTAGCCTGTCCAACCGCCACTGTTTTAGAAACCCCCTATTAAAGAAAATAGTTCTGCCATCGAGTTAACATGCTGAGTGTCGGTTTGAACGGTGCGGTGGATGATAAAATGATAGGCACATTACTTTTATGTCTCAGGTTGACAAGTGAAGGACAGCACAGAAGCACTTGCTTATAAAAGCATATTTTAAAACTGGAGGACGCCCGCGGGTTCACCCACGTAGTTCTCATTGCCGTAGGAGTTTCGGGATAAATTGTAGCCTATATATTATCCTGTTATGTAAGCTATATTATTGTAAAGTTTCATCAAAATCCATTCGGTAGTTTTTGCGTGAAAGAGTAACAAACATCGAGTTCGTTAGTATGAATACTAACAAACTTTCGCCTTTATATTATTAGTTAGGAATACTTTTAATTTTCAACATTAAATTTAAAAAAATTTCAAAATCGGAGGTTGCAAATTTTGTAGCTACATATGCATGTATCATCTCCAACCAAAATGTAATTACACGATTAAATTAGTTAGGACGTATATCATCACGAGTGTCGGAAGGAAAACCGTCGCAAATTTAACTTTACCAAAATATTCAGTAATAAAATAAAAAATATCTTACAAAATACAAATTCCAGGCACTTCAATTACGTATGTATATTGTTTTTACATAACCGTAACAAGTGAGTTTGGTCATTATGCCAATAATGTATCTGAACGTATTAAAAAGTGAAAACGCGCTTATGGAGTCAACAACTACGCATTGATTTCAACTTTCCAATTTTTGTTTAAGATTTTATGTTAATTTTGGTTGGAACACTTCAAAACTTTGAACAGAATTTGACTAATGTTGCAAAACGAATTCTAAATAGATTGGTTTCAATGTTACTTTTTCCTTGTAACTCGAATACTAAGAATTTCGTTGGTCATAATATTTATTCGTTCGTTCATCATAATATTTATTAACCGACGAAAACGACAACGGAGGAGATTCTCAAATCGATTATTAGACAGGGTATGGGTACTTCCAAATGGTTCCATAGCCATGATGTTAGTATCTGACGATGGGATGCTGAAGGGACTCTACAGACTTTATACACTTGTAGCAATTTTGGTATCAATAAGTGGCTCATTTTGGTTACAAATGCTTTATAATGGTACTCTTATAGTTTCTTTTTTACCCAAGCACGAACGTTACCTGAAACACACAACTTACTTTACTAGTCTTCTTTAAATAGTTTTTTCTTAAACTTGGCATTGACTTTATAGTCATGATTACGTAAATTAAAGTAACAAAATGCCGCAATTAATTCTTACTTTTTAGCGTTTTGAAGTCGGTTTTTTTATTAATTAAAATTAATTAATTTTAGTAATATTCCATCAGAAAAAATATTGACTACAAATAAGAAGACAAAATAAGTTCGTCAAAGCGTCGCAATAATAATAATTTTCATTTGAAGGTATACATACCCAGTTTACAAATGATAGACAGAAAGGAAAGTAGTGCAGAGATGGTGATTGTGGACACATCAAAAACTGTCATAAGTCATCATCATCATCAGTTAGCCTATGTGGTTTCTATCACGAGGTCCTGGGTCCTAATAAGTGTTTGGGTCAAGAAATAATTCTGAGTTTTCATTCTTCTATGAAATTTCCAGGACATTCCAAGCCCGGAGTCGGGAAGTTGGTGTTGATACACCCCCGAGCCTTGGACGTTAACCCGTCGGTTCCGGTCAATATCATCAACATCTGATAAAGATCGTTAATAAGTGAAACATTATCACCCTAAGCTCGCGAGCCCGCATTAGAGCAGCGTGGTGGGTCAACGCTCCATATAAGACGACGTGGCACTGCAGTAAGCCGATAATAATGAAATCCATTGTATTTCTACTCTCTTAAAACAAAAACTGTATAACTAGTAAACTAATAACTAAATTGGAAACATTTATGGACAACCTTTAAATTAAAATCAATCTCTACCCAAAGAAAATTACCCGAAAATTGGGACTATGAGAAAATATTCTATAGACATGTTCTTCTATGATACGTTTACTTATATAGGTTAAGTTGCTATCGTTAAAAATCTTTATTCATTACAAACTTGTTTTAAAAAAGAGAAACCGTTGAGGTAAATAGAAAACCCACTAGTACAGATAAATAAATGGTGTACAATTTACTACACAACCGCTTCGGTAGATTAGTCGTTGGCCTATAACGACTTTAGTATATGAGATACAGAGTTCGCATTCAGAGTTAAGACTGATAACCATTGAGCTTTTCTTTTTTCTTAGAAATTCAAATTCGCATATTGCAGTGGCTACAAGGCTTAGTTTACAAGTAATTGAAACGTCATGTAAGATTATATCTAGTGACTCTACCACCGGCTGGCAAGGCAGTATTATTAACATCTGATCTATACTTCTATACTAATATTATAAATGCGAAAGTAGCTCTGCCTGTTGTTACTCAATCTCGTCTAAACTGCTGGACCGATTTACATGAAAATTAGTACAGATATAGTTTCACTCTGAACAAAACAGATTTTTTCGCAAACGGAGTCTCAGGCGTCCGCTAGTAGGGGATAATGGTTACAGAGTCATACATAATCATTCCAAGCCCGTCAACCTATTTAGCTGTATACAGGTGTGTCTAAGCTTGAAATCCCCTTTTATATAAAGAGGTAGGTTTGATTCCGACCTCACTGGCGCAATGTTATGCGGGGTGGATTTGTAAGACGGAGCTCCTGGGGTCAATTCCCGGCTAGGCCGTTAGTTTTTCTTAATTGGTCCACTTTAGGCTGGTTGTAGAAGCTTCCTTCGTGGCTAGTTGCCCCATCCCGGACGTACCGCCACCAATTTAGCGCTCGGGAACAATGTTATGCGGAAACCGAACGGGGTGTGGATCGCATCCTAGTTTTGACAAGTTAGCCCGTTTCATCTTAGATTGCCTCATTACTTTCCACCAGGTGTGAATGCAATCAACAGCTAACTGTAGGTAGTTCACAAAAATCCTGATAACTTTGACAATGATACTACATAAATATTTATTGACGTGCCATAAATATTAAATAAAATAAAATAAAATGAAATGAAATGACGTAAAATAAATGGGGGAGGCTGCCTCGGCGTAGGCCTCCCCCATTTTACGCCATACATTCGGCTCCCTAGCGATACTCATCCATTCCGGCCCTACTCTCTGTTTGAAACATGTCCCTCCATCTTTTTCTTTGACGTCTTCTTTTTCTCTATTATATACTATGGTCACCAGACCATGGTCACCAATGCCATAAATACGTGTTATAAATAATGTAGGTATACAATAAACCATTTTCGTGTAACACTAGAGCAATGATAGATTACAGTTAGCGCGTGGTCACTGTGGCACATTTGCCGATGATACATGATGTGATGTTGACATAACACATTACACTACACATCACTTGTAACTGTACAAAGATAATGCTTTTAGAGCCCTGCCTCCACTTCAAAATGTGCTATATAGAGCTTCCTCTGGGTAGGTCAACTTATGGTATTAATGTAACGATCGGTAGGTATTAGATGAAAAGGGAATTTCAGGCTGAGTTGTTAACTAATTCTGACTGGTAAACTGCTGTTCATGGCACGAGGTTACAAGCCAACGTAATATCTTTTGGCCTCCAGGTTGATAGTCGAAAAATCTTGTAAGAGGGAGTTTTAACAGAGTTGTCGTGTAATTGTGTCAACACACCTCGTAGAATAGTAGAAAAATATATTTTTACTGTTTCTCGCTGTTCGCTGATTGACCAGCATTTATGCGCCCTGTGTCAGAGTGATTACTGCGCCGTACAGACTTGTAACTGACTCTAAATAAGGTGTTGTTTGTATATGGTCTGGTCATTTCTGTGCTCCTTCAGGGTCTGCGCCCTGTGCCTGGGCACCGCTGGTACTGGTCCAATGTAGTTAATTTGGTCAACCCACGGCATGAATGACCCACTGCGCACTGAGTAGCTCGCCATCTTGTCTTGTATTGCGTTGCTAGAAGGATTTATAATTAATTGATAATATAGCGTTTGGTTTCAATCATGGCCATACAGCTTAATGAAGGATGCGCTTGCTTAGAAGACCCCTATTCTACTTTTACCTGAAAATACCCATATAGATGGTAGAAAAAGTGATCGCCAGGGCATTTCATAGCTCCATATCCCCTCTCCCACAGGCGGGGGTTGGGGGTTTCTTGGCCCTGCCATGAGCCGTTATTAGGCTGACAGTGATAACAAACAATAGTTGAACATAAAATGAAATTATCTCTTTAATGATGTCGTGAACGCTTGCCTTAAGAGCAAACAGTTTCAAGCTAAAATATAGTTGAACTGGCGTGGAAACGAGTTTAAATATTGCTAAGTAAAGCGAGTAGAGTAATAGTTACCGTTATTTAGAACAATGTATTTACATACCCAGGCAGGCGTATGAAATGTACTTTTTTCATGTGGTAGAAATCAAATTCTTCAGGCTTCTTTTTAAACGAATATTCATATTTTTTCATTCTTCTATGAAATTCTCAGTAGGTTCTTTCCCATTCCCAGCCCCAGAGTCGGGAAGTTAGTGGTGTTACACCTCCGTGACGGTCACTGTCATTGACATCTGATAGTGATTGTTAATGAACGAAATATTATCACCCTAAGCCCGCCAACCAGCATTGGTGCAGCGCGGTGGGCCTACGCTCCAAATCCCCTTTTCTTTAAGGAGGGAGGCCTGGCCCTGTAGTGAGCCGTAAATAGGTTGATAATGATGATGACGATTTTTTACTCTCATTTATTTTTATTTACATATTTTTGAAGTGAAACTTCTTTATCGGGGTTGGAAAAAATTTAGTGTAACATTTTTTCGTTACGCGTCACATTTTTCCGTTATATATATATATATATATATATATGTGTTATATTGAAGTGATCAGCAAAATCAAAGGATTTATTTAATACAAATATATATAAAAAAAAACACTATTAAAAATTTATGAAAAAATCTGCTACTCCACTTGCGGGGCCTTTGCGGGCCCAAGCAACCGGTAGTCAGGACTCCAGAGTGAGGAACCTCCTCACAATACGCGCCGATTTTTTTTAGATTAGATTTTAAGGACTACTGCCTTCTGTATCCGACCCTTGATCCAACAATTAAGCGAAAGCTTCGTAAGGTGTTGGTCGAAGTTATTCGCAAAAAGACCATTGACCGAAATGACTATCGGAACAATAATAGTTGACTCAACATTCCACATGGCGGTAATCTCGTGAGCAAGGTCCAAGTATTTTGATACTTTTTCCTTTTCGGCTTTCACGAGGTTATCGTCATGAGGAACAGTAATATCAACAATCATTGCACGGCGTACTGATCGATCGCCTATCACTATATCAGGTCTATTGGCTACAACATACCTGTCAGTGATAATCATAATAATTATTATGTCATCCCGTTTCAAAGTTCTTGTATATCAAAGTACACGCCAATACGAATTAAACGAGCTTAATCTCAATGAGGCTGTGTTCTTTTACTGCGGAGTTCCTATGGCCGCCACCGAGCTTCAGTACTCGGTGAACTACATGTCATCATAATATTGAATTGTAATGTGCATGCGAATCTTTAGTTCGATCGGAAACTGGGTAGAGGGTCAAATACTTGCAAGATATGATTACTGCCGCCGGGCAAGTTGAAACTAGAATATTTCTTTTACCTTCCCAAAAATCGCATACTATGCTAGGAGTGATGAAGATGAAATAATGTACAATTTTTTAACAAAAAATAGAACTTTTTAGTGATTTATCGCCACGTAACGTACTCGTACTATACTGTCATAGTATATACAGCACTTGTGGCCAAACAGTTACCGATACTTACACAAAAACCGAAATCGCTGCAAGTGGGCCTATAAAATTTGAAGAGTTTCTTTAATTTTCCCAGGGTATCATCATCAGATCCTAACATGATGACAATGGGACCACCTTGGAAGTGTGCCCTTTCTAATAAAAAAAGAATTATCAAAATTAGACAACTCTGTAAAAAGTTATGCGTGGTCATACACAAAATAATATATATATACGTGTCGAATTGAGAACCTACCCTGTGTTTTACGTAGGTTAATAAAAGATAAAACAACAAAGATTCAAAAACAGTTGAGTAAACAAAGTATTAAAAGCGCAAGCAACTTTCATTTCATATCCGCATAGAAAGAAATGAGTAAATTTGAAAACTTGAATTTTACTTCGAGCGAATTGTTGAGTTACGTAAGACGGACGGCATCTGCGGCTTTCTTTCTGTGAAACGGGCTTTTATTGTAGTGTTTTTCTTTTAGAAAACTTGCTTTGGAAAATACGCCAGACACGCCCACTAACTATAATTGCAGCAATAATCTTACAAATAGCTCTTTCTGAATAACCCTTCAAAAGCAATGATAGAATCATAGTCTTTATTCTTAGGTAACGTCTAAATCAGTTTCATGTTAAAATTCGTTATTCATACTTCTTAACAAAGGAATATTAACTACAGGGCAAAAGCGTATGCTTAATAGTTAGAGATGTACTCTCTAAATCGGCAATTTCAAAGTAGGTTAAGCAGGTATACATGATTCGGAAAAATCTCGGCTACAAAAGTGACGGCTAGATGAACTTTGTTTTTTCCTGACCAGAGTCACGTTGTTACTGATCAGCATTTGAGTTTTTTTATAAAAGTTTCAATAAGAGAAACGTCTATAAATACTTCTCCGGTTCTAAACTTCGAAAATAATGTTTTCAGGACATATTTTTATTGCAATTTTATAAATTACCTCTAACACAATATTGTCAGGATCGTGCAGTAGTGTGAGTGTTAGACAAAGTTGGTGCAAGAGAAAGTCATCGAGGTCCATTCACAAGCCGCATACAAATATTTGACGCCGCCTCCAATAACGAAACGGGTTTAGACATTTCTTGCTTTGGGCGGCCGCCGTGATATCAACCTGTTTACAATTATGATTATACGCTTAGCAATATATTGATACTTCGATGATTTTGTAATTAGAAGGTGCTTGGGTGATTCAAGTTACGTACTAAAGCCTCTTTACACGTAACTTCACCAGATGTCTTAAAAATGTAAAATGTTTAGTTAGAGCGCACAAAGAGGAAAGTTAATACAAAAATAATTCGCTATTACATTAGTTTTTTAAAAATCTAAAATGTTTAGTTGGAGCGCACAAAGAGGAAAATTAATACAAAAATAATTCGCTATTACATTAGTTTTTCAAAAATCTAAAATGTTTAGTTGGAGCGCACAAAGAGGAAAGTTAATACAAAAATAATTCGCTATTACATTAGTTTTTTAAAAATGTAAAATGTTTAGTTGGAGCGCACAAAGAGGAAAGTTAATACAAAAATAATTCGCTATTACATTAGTTTTTCAAAAATCTAAAATGTTTAGTTGGAGCGCACAAAGAGCAAAGTTAATACAAAAATAATTTGCTATTACATTAGTTTTTTTACAAATGTAAAATGTTTAGATAGAGCGCACAAAGAGGAAAGTTAATACAAAAATAATTCGCTATTACATTAGTTTTTCAAAAATCTAAAATGTTTAGTTGGAGCGCACAAAGAGGAAAGTTAATACAAAAATAATTCGCTATTACATTTGTTTTTCAAAAATCTAAAATGTTTAGTTGGAGCGCACAAAGAGCAAAGTTAATACAAAAATAATTTGCTATTACATTAGTTTTTTAAAAATCTAAAATGTTTAGATAGAGCGCACAAAGAGCAAAGTTAATACAAAAATAATTTGCTATTACATTAGTTTTTTAAAAATCTAAAATGTTTAGATAGAGCGCACAAAGAGGAAAGTTAATACAAAAATAATTTGCTATTACATTAGTTTATTAAAAATGTAAAATGTTTAGTTGGAGCGCACAAAGAGGAAAGTTAATACAAAAATAATTCGCTATTACATTAGTTTTTCAAAAATCTAAAATGTTTAGATAGAGCGCACAAAGAGGAAAGTTAATACAAAAATAATTCGCTATTACATTAGTTTCTTTAAAAATGTAAAATGTTTAGATTGAGCGCACAAAGAGGAAAGTTAATACAAAAATAATTCGCTATTACATTAGTTTTTTAAAAATGTAAAATGTTTAGTTGGAGCGCACAAAGAGGAAAGTTAAAACAAAAATAATTCGCTATTACATTAGTTTTTCAAAAATCTAAAATGTTTAGATAGAGCGCACAAAGAGCAAAGTTAATACAAAAATAATTCGCTATTACATTAGTTTCTTTAAAAATGTAAAATGTTTAGATTGAGCGCACAAAGAGGAAAGTTAATACAAAAATAATTCGCTATTACATTAGTTTTTTAAAAATGTAAAATGTTTAGTTGGAGCGCACAAAGAGGAAAGTTAATACAAAAATAATTCGCTATTACATTAGTTTTTCAAAAATCTAAAATGTTTAGTTGGAGCGCACAAAGAGCAAAGTTAATACAAAAATAATTTGCTATTACATTAGTTTTTTTACAAATGTAAAATGTTTAGATAGAGCGCACAAAGAGGAAAGTTAATACAAAAATAATTCGCTATTACATTAGTTTTTCAAAAATCTAAAATGTTTAGTTGGAGCGCACAAAGAGGAAAGTTAATACAAAAATAATTCGCTATTACATTTGTTTTTCAAAAATCTAAAATGTTTAGTTGGAGCGCACAAAGAGCAAAGTTAATACAAAAATAATTTGCTATTACATTAGTTTTTTAAAAATCTAAAATGTTTAGATAGAGCGCACAAAGAGCAAAGTTAATACAAAAATAATTTGCTATTACATTAGTTTTTTAAAAATCTAAAATGTTTAGATAGAGCGCACAAAGAGGAAAGTTAATACAAAAATAATTTGCTATTACATTAGTTTATTAAAAATGTAAAATGTTTAGTTGGAGCGCACAAAGAGGAAAGTTAATACAAAAATAATTCGCTATTACATTAGTTTTTCAAAAATCTAAAATGTTTAGATAGAGCGCACAAAGAGGAAAGTTAATACAAAAATAATTCGCTATTACATTAGTTTCTTTAAAAATGTAAAATGTTTAGATTGAGCGCACAAAGAGGAAAGTTAATACAAAAATAATTCGCTATTACATTAGTTTTTTAAAAATTTAAAATATTTAGTTAGAGATGGTATTTCCGGGTGGGCGGCTGACCGCTACCTGAGTATATACTCAGGGGTACATCTGAATGTACCCTTATAACGTGAGTATATACTCACTAATATTATAAAGGCATAAGTTAATAACTACTGAATGGGTTTTGATGCAATTCACAATAATATAGCTTAGATATCAGAATATCACATAAGCCACATTTTTTCCCAAAAATCCCACGGGAACGAGAACTACGTGGATCAAACCGCGTGCATTCCAAACCGATCGCACCGGTCTGCCTATGAAACTACAAAGACTACATAACTAAGAGTACCCACAAACTGAAGACTATTTATCGAACAATTGTTTGATCTTTCTTAATCAGTTAGAACGATTTATTCTTTATTCTGCAATCTGATTTACTTCCAAAGTTCAGATTTATTCACGATTTGGAAATGTTGCTTTTTCTTTTTCCTCAAGGTAATATAAATATTCAATGTTCCTAATAAATACCTTATGTACCCAATGAAAGCGTGTTTCGCCAGCATTGAATAGCCAAAATAACGTAAAAACATTATGGGAACTTAGGTAATAACATGTTTATAGTTTTTAAGTTAAGATATAAAGTTAGAATTCGGCAGTTTTGAAAAGTATAGAGTAAAGGAATGACAAATCCCTATTTGTGATCTAAATAACAATGTTTATGCCAATTTCAGGCCTTCTTGAAATTTTCACTGTGTAATGGAACTTTGTTAAGTATATTAGTTAGCTACATGTATCGAGTAATACTTTTGCCAAGGAGAATGAATCCGTAGCGTTGCCTTACATAGTAAAGTTGTGAAAATTTAATAATAAAAATTTATTTAATTTAATATATTTAAATTTTTATTAGTAATTACTAATAAAAATTAATTACAACTAGTAATTTTTTTTATTAAGGGCTCAATTTGAGGCTAAGATCCACCAAACTGCTACAATGCAATGAACTTTGAAACTGTAACTATAACTGGACTCACCGTGTGGACTCACCGAGTCACGTGAACCAACTAACTTCTCAACTGCGGTCTGCTGCTGAGATTTTTTAAGAAAAATAATTGTTTTACAAAGGCAACATTTAGAATTTAAACTGAGGATTTCATGATATGAAACCACATAGGCTAACCACTGGAGTAAAGCAGATATTAGTTAAAACCAATATAGTGTCATAGTATTTAAATAAAAGAAAATATATTGGTTAGTTTTTAACTATGTCGATATAACGTGTCAGCTTTTACCTGTTTGGTAAGGAAGCTAGCCATTGTAGCGATCTTCTAAAATGTCTGATAGGTAGGTAGGTAGGGTAGGTTTAATATTTATGCTAAGAATTTTAAATAAGAATATCTTTATATCAACATAATGTAAAGTATAGTTATGATTAATTTATTAAGTAAATATTTTTATTCGTAGCTTTGATGTGAGCAAAGGCTTTGGTATTCCTTTTTTGTTTTACCATTTTACCATCCTAAAGAATGTGTAATTTTTTTCAAGTATTTTTTTCAAGTATCAAGTATTTTATTGTGAAAGATACTTAAGTTTCAATTAGTTTTTTCATAATTTTTTTTAACATGTTTGATAATTAATAAAACTGAATATTTGGGCTAATTTGATGTTAAATATATTAGGGGTAATATTATTATTTTTATGTACATTTATTTAATATTTTTTTATTTTGGATGAAGTATGTATAAAGAATATAAAAATACTATTTAAATTTATAAAAAGTATCAGCTCTAGCGGAGTTTTTTAGCTTAGGAAACATTATAATAATAATATGTAGGCATTTTTCAGTTACAAAAAGTGAAAGTACTTACATAATACAATTTTTTTAATAATACAGAATACAGATACTTAGGCGTAGAGTCAAATACATAAAGCAAAGAATTTTTTTTATATAATGTATGAAGCAACTAAAATCCATTTTTCTTTTCAGATACAAGAATGAAATTTCTAGTTTTAATTTTTGTGTCCGTAAAGAAAAAATAGACGTGGAAATTGTACAATTTGTACATCCATTTTTTCTTTATGCACACAAGATTGACGTTTCTAGTTGTCATTTTTGTGTCCGTAAAGAAAAAATAGACGTGGAAATTGTACATCCATTTTTTCTTTAAGCAGACAAGAATGACGTTTCTAGTTGTCATTTTTGTGTCCGTAAAGAAAAAATAGACGTGGAAATTGTTCATCCATTTTTTCTTTATGCAGACAAGAATAACGTTTCTAGTTGTCATTTTTGTGTCCGTAAAGAAAAAATAGACGTGGAAATTGTACATCCATTTTTTCTTTATGCACACAAGAATAACGTTTCTAGTTGTCATTTTTGTGTCCGTAAAGAAAAAATAGACGTGGAAATTGTACATCCATTTTTTCTTTAAGCAGACAAGAATGACGTTTCTAGTTGTCATTTTTGTGTCCGTAAAGAAAAAATAGACGTGGAAATTGTTCATCCATTTTTTCTTTATGCAGACAAGAATAACGTTTCTAGTTGTCATTTTTGTGTCCGTAAAGAAAAAATAGACGTGGAAATTGTTCATCCATTTTTTCTTTATGCACACAAGAATAACGTTTCTAGTTGTCATTTTTGTTCCATAAAGAAAAAATAGACTGTACGTGATGGTTTTAGTTATGAATATAATATGGGTAGACTATGTGTTTAATGTTAAAGAGTATGTATCAATATATTTGAAATATATCAAGTTATTATTAGTTACGAACTCTCGTAATGGTAAAAGTTGCAATATTTTCTAATCTATTGCATTCGAATTTACGTTATGTTATCAATTACAGTATAGACGAGTTACATACATAACCTTAGGTGAAAGTACGGGGCTTGTCCCCACATACTAATGATAAAACCGTTTAAAGATTCCGAAACCACACGCCACCGCACTTTTCTCCAACTAGACATGCCCAGTCGGCAAATAAATTGAATAAATTAGTCAAACGAACTTAACCTACCCCTCTACCACAACATAGACGAGATAAATGTTTCGCAAACAGATGTGTCACATCTTGTGTCGTTCTCCAGCGTTTCATTGTTAACCCTGTACAACAAGTAGCACTTAGTTCTGCAAGAATATTTTATTACTTGGCATAGTAAAATTGAATTCAGTGGTAAAAACATCAATATGTCATTAAAATTACGAAAACATTGTATTTATTGGCTTATTTATAATCTAATTTTAAACCTCGCACTAAATTGGTGTTTACAATCAAATTACCGACCCCAATAATCTCATTCTTCAATCAGGTTGACTACCCCAGGCACGCCGGACTCCCCTGCATGTAACTTGTGACAATTACACAATCAATAAAAATTCAATTACATCTAACCAATAAACTCTTAACGACCAACGTTGTTTCAAGGTGTTGAGCTCCGTTGTTTTACTAATGTTAAGAAGTATCTACAACGAAACGACTCATTGATGTTCTTTAATATTGACGACGGAAACGATTAATTATTTATTTCAATAACATAGACAATTACTAATATCGTAACCAGTACTCCCGTACGCAGATATGTTTAGTCAAAGCTTTGTGATCAATGGACGGTGAAAGTCTACGCGGTCGCTGATCTATGGCCGCCCGGCTACCATCACTACTTTCCATCCCCGCGTGTGTGACGTAACTCTATAAAAGAGAGTGTGGTGAAGACGCCGCTGCTATATCGTTTCCGATCGCCTGCGTCGGTCATAGCGTCCCAACTACCGACACACAAGGACGCGAGCGGAACCTCTTCCGCAAGAGCCCTAAGGACTCCACAGTGAAGCCGAAAAGGTGAAGTGCATATAGGACGTCAGTGCAGTGTCGTGTCAGTGCTGTGTCGTGATAGCAACAGTGCGCTATAGTGGAGGGCACTGTCACCGTTGGTTTGCGGCGTTCATTAAAGGCCTGTGTTTGTTTCAGATACGAGATGAGATCGTTGTTGTTCTTAGCGGCAGTATGCTGCTTAGTGCTGTCGGCGTACGCGAGCCCTATCTCGCGGCCCGAGGAATCAGAGGCGAAGGAAGTCTCCAGGCAGTCGGCCCCCGCCGCCGCTGCCGCCCCAGCCGCCTCCTCCGATGACGATGACGACGACGACGATGACGACGATGACGACGTTGACCTAGATGACCCATTATCAGGTAGATAATTTGTACAGTCAACAATGTACGGCATTGCGTATTTAATTTATTTTATGTTAATCTAAATTGTCTTAGAATAAGTACATGGTTTTCTTTGGACTTTATGGTTTCTAGTTCATTTTGACTACTCTAAATATGCAGCCAATAGCAGCCAATTATTTAATTTCTCTTATGTTATTTAGTGAGATACGGTACCACACTGATAAACATAAAAAATAAGTTCAAGTTCATTAGGATCTACAATAGTTAAACGGCAAAGCATTATAGTACAACTAGTTTTATAGTACAACTTTAGTTGTACTAAAATGTAAACATAGCATATATTTACATTTTAGTACAACTTATTTACTTTTATAGAATAATAAGTTTTTTGCTATAATATTTTCATATATAATTAAGATAAACAAAAAGATCGAAGCGACTTTTAAACAAACAATAACAGTTATATTCTGAGGGTACTTTCACATAAATATGGTTACCTTGGAAATAACTGTTAAAATTGATTTATTTTACCGTTAATCTGTAAAGCAATAAGTCAATTACAACATGAAGGATGTAATATGCAAGCGGAATGCTTTAAGCTTTGTATTTCTGTCTATTTATAAACACCAAACGTCATAAAGTAGTTTTAGAATTCAGTACTTATTCATCCACTGCAAACGTTTCCTAAACATTATACTTCGCACATAAATAGAACTCTATTACGATCTTTGATTGAAGATGATAGTAAAGTTTCCAATTGAGTTATAAATCTTGTGAATATTAACACCTTTATATATTAACACCTTTTACGATATTTCATTTGAATAGTTATTTAGGTAGTATTTGAAGTTCCATTTCTGTATAGGTGTTTATAAATAAATGAATTTGTTTGATGAAATATGAAAAAAGTTCATTAACATTTTTAAAATTGCTTTTAGAAGAATGGATAAGAATTAATAGAAGAGAAAAGAGATAGAACTTGTTGTTAATAATTGATTGAAATTAGTACATATAATAGACTTACAAATTAATATGTTTTATTAAAATTTATTCAAATAGAAAGAAAGTTCGAACCAAAAATCATTGCAAATATATTTTCCAATAAAAATTTGAATACAATACAAAGTGTTACGAGTCATCGATATAAATTCCGTTAAATCAGGACACGAACCAACGGAATGTGAACACAGCGTGACAGGTGCTCTCATTTGTTAATTAATTCAAGCAGAAATACTTATCTTGAGAAATTCAAGCCGTGCTTTCTACAGTCGAAAGACTCAGGACGTCACGCACCGCGGAGCTGACTACGATTAACTGTTTCGATATTTTATAAACGCTAAAGATGAGCATTATGGATGAGCTCTACAGCCTTATATAATTTGTATATGACGATTAATTATTACACAGAAAAATAATAGAATTCAGTTCGTTATTTAAACATTTTAGTAAAGCTTGATAATCCAACTTTACCAAAAAATGTTAAAAATCATATGTTTAGATTTTGGCTTATAATTCTCTTGGTTACAGATGATGATGACGACGATGATGATGAAGATGACGAAGAAGAAGCAGATGATGACGAGGACGATGACTACTTAGAGAGATTTTTTGACGATATCTTAGGAGGTAAGATTAAACGTAATCTTTCTTAGCCTATCACAAGATATCTTTATTATTAACTTTCCAAATGTCACATTATTTTTTGTTAATCGTATATTTCTCCTTACAAAGGCGAAGATGACGATGACGATGACGACGACTCAACAGGCGTACAATCAGTCGTAGCTTCAGCCGATACCGCCGCAGCCGCACCGGCGCCTGCTCCTGTAGCGGCGGCAGAAGAGGCCGCCGCAGCTTCGGAAGAAGTCGAGGCAGTTGAAGGCGAAGCTGCCGCAGAAGGCGAAGAGCCAGAAGCGGGACAAAAAGAGCCCGCTAGCGCTGAAGTCGAGGCCCCTATTTCCGGCAACTCTGAAGCGGCAGCTGCGGCCGAAAGTGATGACGACGAAGAGGAGGATGACGACATCACAGACGCACTCGACCCCGAGGACGACGATGACGAGGACGAGGAGGAGGAGGACGACGACGACGACGACGACGACCTCTCTGACGCTCTCGGCAGAAACAAACAAGCACGTGAGTCCAGAAAATTAAAGGCCGCCTACGCGAAAAAGAGTGGGAAAAAAGCCAGCCTCATCAAAATAAAGAAAACCAAAGCGACGATCGGTGCGCGCCCAGTCGTCGAACACAAAAAGTTTAGATAGTCAGAGGTTCCCGGGAATCGGGCGTACCGTGCCCCCACATCCACCTACGAGACCCCGCGGTCCCCTCCTTTAGTTTAGCTATTTATTGACTATTTATTTATTCTATTTATTTTATTTATTAAGTGACGTGTGCTCGACGAGTGAATGAGTTAGTGTGAAATTAGTATGTCGAAATTAAATTAATGTCTAGATCATGTCACACCAAATCAGTGGCAATTTTTTAAATAAATCTGTTTGTTCTAATTTTTGTGTAAAATTTTATTATTTTTTCATGATAACCTACGTTGTGATTTGTGCGTATAAGCAAAAAACAAATTCTGGAAGATAGATTTCATACGTGTCGGTCAGAAATCTAATTCATTTTGTCAGATAACAGTGACATTATCTAGTACCTACTTAATTTAATTTTATACGTTGTGAAAACAATGAAAATATACAAGTCAAAAATCTTATATTTATATGCAATTTATATCCCACATCGAACCTATAACTGATATATTCTATATTATATTTTAACAGTATCATATTCAGCTTTTATCTATTTACTTACGAGTAATAAAATTCTATATTTCTACAGTAGTTACACAAAGTATCGAATGTAAATCTATGTAATTAGCTTTTTGACCGATTTATGTAATATATATTTAACGCACAATCATAACTGTTCCTTTATCCTAAATCCCATTTAACATTTTTGTTTTATCGAATAAACTTATAAAAGGCCGTCAGAGGTGGTCAAGATTCGATTAAAGATAGTGGCGAGTGTCGGCCGATACCAATCTAGAAATCCTGTTCACATCTATTAGAAAACGAGGCAATGCGTTCTAAAGAGTGTTCAGGAGCAACTAGTTCGGTAGATGTATGTCAGGGGGTCGGGGATCGTTTCTGTCGTCCGCTCACTTTCCCATCCGGAGTCAGTTCAATGAACCCACCAGATTTCTTCTCCAGCCTTGACACTTTCTTTAACCTTGCTCGGCTCTACAGAAAATCGACCTTGACAGAACGCACAACTGTTTCGATAGGCCACAGAAAGGAAACTGAATCTAAACATTTACTCTCACTGTGACGAAATCACGTCAAAATTTGCGTGATAACGTCCGGCTGAGTGAAAACGAGATAATGAGATGCGAAAAGAGAAATTTTTACGTGTTTGTCGTCGAGAAATTCTGGGAGAGTCGCGAGGAGTCATATTCGACCTGAATGAAACTCGTTTGTTACCGGTAACGACTTAAGCAATTTGTTGCTCGATCTCAATTTCCTTTCATGGGAAAGAAATTTAAAATATACTTCCCTTATAAATAAATAGCACTCGTATATAGGGCTATTATAAACATTTAAAATAATATACTAAAGTACAACAAGTTGTACGGAAGTGGAGTTTATGAGGTTTAAGATAGGTTACGGTATAAATATTCTGGTAAAAAAACGTGCGTTGGTTTCAAAGATCAGAATTCGATTTCTTCCAATGCGCACGACTCGGCACGCAGTTTCTTTTACGTGTAGAAAATAGAAAATCCACCGTTGACTGGTCCTATTAATTGGTATCGTCTATTAGAATTCAAACGGCTTGTAGATCCAGAAACAGTTAGCTGGCGTGCTCACTTCACGTGAGTTGAATTAGATGTGTGGTATGAATTATTACCCCGCCGCATATCTAATTATAATGGTTAAGTATTTACCAGTAGGTGCGTGATATATTACAGATGTAATGAGTGAATTGTTTGTTTGGGCATATCGTTTTTAGGAAAATTATTGCCTATTAAATTTCGCCAGCTATGAATTATTTATTAATCGGTTTCATTTGTTTAAAAAATATTTAAACGAGTTAGAATTTTTATTGCTTTCAACAAAATTTAAATACTTTCTTTCGCTGGTATTCTAAACTAGATTTCAAATAAAATAAAATAATTCAGTACAGCTATATATTATAATTTGAATTCTAAGACTGATTTTAGATCAATAAAACAGTTCTTAACACCAAACAAACAATTAAGGTACATAAACTAAGACAGCTCATCAATATTTCGATAAGGCTAACAAAAGTCTAGACAATAACGAACAGACCTAAAGAGAGACTACAATAATGAGATATTTTTCTCATTACATACCTAAGGTAGTCAGTTTTAAGATAGGGATTTAGTTATACGGGTACAATGTTTAACTACTGGTGTGAGAAACAAATGAAGTAGCAAATATATAATCATAAACGGACATTAGGTAAAATATCAATTTAATCATATATAATCAATGCAGGTGCTTTGACTGAAGAACCAGTAAAGAAACCCCCAGTCCCTGCGATCTACATTGTTAAATACAACAGATTTGTGGACAACATTCTCGAGAAAATGAATGATATTTTAAGACGATCCTACGACCCTGTTAACGTAAAGCTGCAGCCCATCGATGCCAGCAAAAAGACAACAAAGCCAAAGAAAAATCAAAAGAAATCAAATAAAAGGTAAGGCCAATGATGATCACACATCACAGAAAAACTTAGATTGTTATATGATGTGATGTATCATGTTTCATTAATTATAATAATATTTCAGGAAATCTACTAACAAAAAAAAGAATGCCGCTCGAGGAGGAGTCTCTGAAAAGAAAGAAAAAGAAAACATTCCAGAAAAAATTGTAGAAAATAATGAAGTAAGCGAAAAGTTGAAAAATGAGGAGCTTAACAAAATCATAACCGAACAAGAAGTAACCGAATCAAGAGCTACGAAAGCGAAACCAACTACTAAAGCAAAGACGACTACTGCTAAACCGAAACCAGCTAAATCCACAACTAAACCGAAGCCTAAACCACCAACAAAAACTACTACGAAGAAACCATCCAACAAGAACAAAATAAAGGCTACTGAGAAAAGCAAGCCTAGAGCGAAAGGTACATTGTATGGATTGTCATCATTGAGAAGGAATGGCGACGTTGCGGTTAATATAATGACTGATCACACTACCGTGAAGAGCAACTTTGCAGTAGGCCCTCTTATATTGAGAGTTGAAAAGGAGGTAAGCAAATGATTATAAGTCATTGCAATATGAAAGTTTCTGAAATTTATCAAGTAGAATGTTTTCAATTTTGTAATAATCATCGCCGAGTCTTTTTTTCTAATAACATTATTTCTTTTTTTCTAATAACTTTTTATGTAATTTTTTTAACAGTCACGTAGCAGTCAGTAGCAAATCAGGATAAAAGTAACTTTTTTATTTGATGGCAAATCTCATAATCTATATATAACTAATCTAAAACCTTTTATTTCTATTAGTAATTAATTTAAAAAGTACATCCAAACATTGAATTTCAAAATTCAATATATATTACGTAAAACTTTCTTTATTTTTGTGTTTCAATAATTCAAATATCCAGGTTGGGCGAGGTGCGAAGAAAGAAATCAAATCGGCCACGGCAACCACTGCGGAAATGATGGGAAAGCTCACACTTCGTGTTAACAATGACGGAGTAGCCACTTTGCATTCCATTAAAGTGTTACAACCTAAACAGGTCAGTAACACCACCGTTGAATATTCGTAATCGATGCTACGAGTTGTATGTGCAATTGGTGTATACTGTTTGTTTAATACCTAGGCGTTTTTAGTTATGTTATTTTCAAAGTCTTTTAACAGTATGAAGTTAAATAATTTTACAGTCATTATAATCGTAATTGATGGTACGAGTTGTAAGTGCAATAGGTATAATGTTTGTTTAATGGGTGTTGCTAGTGATCTAATTTTCAATATATGAGATTAAATAATTATACAGTCGTTATAAGTGATATAAGGCGTACCTCAGAGTTCTCTATATAGGTCTTCATATTTATAAATAAAGTAAAACTGGGTACTTTAAATGGGAGTACCTTTTCAATGTCAAGTAGTAGTCATTACTAGTCAGTAATGTAGATTTTAGGTGCAAAATACAGTACATACATTACAGTACAATGAATGAAAAAGATAAATTGTAGATAATATAAAGTAGTTAGATTGTAGTAGTTAGTAAAGTTTTTATATTAAGATACGTACCTAGTAAAGTTGTGTTTGGTTCTAGGTGCGTGTGGACAGCAACCATGAGAGAACGCGTGAGTTGGTCTGGCAACGTAGTGCACGCATCGCCCATGTCGTATCTGAGAAACTGAGGTCCGCATCCAAACCCATGTTCCTCCAACAGCCTGTAGTCAGGCAATAAATTAAACGTCAAAATACAAATAACAAAATGAAAAAAATCGAAATGTTATTCAGTTCATTAACTTACTTATTACGTTAGGCTATCTTCTAATTCTTACAGTATGCAAAAATAATGTGTTAAAAGTAAGAAAATTTATAGCTTCGCCATTAAGGACCCATTCTAATCCAGAACATCCTGGGTTTATTCCCTGCCTGTTGGACTATTGTCTTTTCAGTTTCTGATGGGAATTATAAGTCTTTTAAAAGACATTACATTTTTTATTACAAATGGGTTTATGATTATGGAAAATTTTGATTGGAAAGTGTTGATTTGTCTATTTCATTTAATTAAAATTTGCGGTATGTTTACATTTATATTAAAGTTTACTGTTATAGATAAATCGACAAAAATAAATATTAGTTTTAGTACATAAATAAGTAAGAAGGGTTTAAAAGGTGCAACTATTTTATACGTGCTAGGTAAATTAACATCAAATATAAAATAATTAATATAGTAAAAAAGTTCTATGCTAAATTTTAAAAATGAATTGCTTACATACGACATCATATGAATTCGTAATATTAGTTTTAGTACATAAATAAGTAAGAAGGGTTTAAAAGGTGCAACTATTTTATACGTGCTAGGTAAATTAACATCAAATATAAAATAATTAATATAGTAAAAAAGTTCTATGCTAAATTTTAAAAATGAATTGCTTACATACGACATCATATGAATTCGTAATTTTTATAGACACCTTACGTTAGAATACAATGTCAAAAGTTATAAGCAAATTCTTGATATCCTCCTAGCTCCGTCAGTATTCTGCGTAGGACGCTTATTTTTTTTAGACATGTATTCTCTCTCCCTAACTCCTGGTTGATAGAGTATTTACCGAACACGTTGTAGATGTTAAGTTATGCGATACTCATGATGGAATAGTCAGAAAGTGCATTTATTATTGTAACTTATTGGTGCTATTTATAATTATATATTCAATTAAATACATATTAATTATAATTTCAAGCGGATTAAAAAAATAAAGTATTGAATGAGTTTTATTTTAAACTTCCTTTATATATAAAATTAACAAGTTAATGAGTACGTACTCTTAACTGCCCTTCGTCTACATCACCACAAACCTAATGACAGTTACAGTCCATGTAGGTAAAAAGTTCTAATCAATGCGAATTAATCAAGCCCAATCACAAAATAGGTACTGTAAACTGTTAAGGAGTTTCCAAAACAGTCTTTAGTCTCCATCACCAGACCCCTAATGACAATCACAGTCTACAGTAATTTTTCCTTTATTATAGCATAGCAGACATTGCTGTCACATTTTATCACTAGTTCACCATTTAATCATGATAATTTTTAAATTTCGGATGGTTTCTTTCGAAAGTCTAGTAGTGACTAGGTATTAAGAAATAAAATATGTAACCGATATCTTTTAAAAGTTTTGATATACGTAGATCAAATTAATCTCTGTAGCACTTTATCTTTTTGATGAACTTACAGTTTTTCTAAATTGATGTATACCTAGTCCACTAGGTAGGTAGGTCTTCTAGTGGACTAGAAAATGCGCAGTATTTTATATAAGTTCCTTTCACTACCATGAGCGTCCACTATATTTTACTTAGAGCCTTGAGCTTGTTGCGGTTCTGTGATAATGTTCATTTCCATTCCTACGATTCCATACTACAAAGCAGAGTCAACGACATAGGGATCGACAACCACCCTACCAACACTTGCCACTCTTTCAAACATACTGGTGGGACGCTCGGGTTTGTTCCGGAACAAAGTGCAAGCAACCATAAATCAAGTATCTTAAAGGCAAGAGTGAATAGGCATCTTCTAGGTAAGCGCGTTCCAACTTAGACCTCCGTGGCGCAGTGGTATGCGCGGTGGATTTATATGACGGAGGTCCTGGGTTCGCTTCCCGGCGGGGCAGATTGAGATTTTTCTTAATTTGTCTCGGTCTGGCTGGTGGGAGGCTTTCGCCGTGGCTAGTTACCACCCTACCGACAAAGACGTACCGCCAAGCGATTTATCGTTCCGGTACGATGTCGTGAAGAAACCGAAAGGGGTGTGGATTTTCATCCTTCTCCTAACAAGTTAGCTCGCTTCCATCTTAGATTGCATCATCACTTAAGGTCAGGTGTGATAGCAGCCAAGGGCCAACTTGTAATCAATAAAAATAAAAAAAAAGATTGTAATCAAGCGCATGTCTATCTACCATAAAAAAGGAAATCCAGCTACAACGCACTTCGGGCCTTATCCCTGGAAATCCATCTCGAACTAGAATGAGCTCGTTTTGTCGCCCGGTGACATACAGTGGGCGCCTTGATGGTGACAAACAACCCAGGCGGTAGGTATTCGTTGTAGTTGTGCCTAACGTTAGCTACTTTAATTAGACGAATGGACATGAAATTGTTACCAAAACGTACATTACAAGATACAATCTCAGCTTCACAGCGAATATTTTATGTGCACTGAAACAGCAAATTGGATATTGAATCTGCAGTAGTTTTCACAAAATTTTTATTTTTATTTTCCTTTTCGTTAGCACGGCCGTTTGGGGCCGAACGTTTTGATGAAATTTATCGCTCGCCCCTGGAATCCGTGTCACTAAATTGTTAACAAACTAACTTAGGTCACATTGAAATTCAGTTAACCTTTATGCCGTCGCTTGGCAGTGAATGGCTGCTTATAACTGGACACTTTGTGTTATAATGAATCCAATAATAATGTGAACGAATAGTGTCAGCCAAACCAAAAATCTGACTGCCATGTTCATCTAGTTGGTAGCCTGGGTACTTTCGATCACGAAGTCCTGGGTTCAATAATTCTGAGTTTTTTTTTTCTAAGAAATTCTAAGCCTGGAGTCAGGAAGTTGATGGTGTTATATCCGTGCCTGTAGAGCACGTTAAGCCATCGGTCATCGTTTTTTTACAGCTTGAAGGGACAGTAGACCTTAGTATTTAATAAATTTTAGATTGATACCTCCACGTGTTCCTGAGGAAAAGGTTTATAACAGACGTACAGACAGGGTACAGGGTTCCGTTTTTACCTATCGAGGTACGGAACCCTAAATATGGTAAAAGAAAGCTAGTTATGTTTTAAGTGAAATTTATTTTCTTCAAAAGAAAAGTCATGATTTATTGCACGTAAATTAAACCATAAAAACACAATCGGTAATATTCCTAGGTGCTTAAGACAATTAAGGTAACCAAAACATACTTACGAAATATTACACCCATATGCATAACAAACTTTTCACTAGGTTTTTAAACAGGGTAACCATCAGTATAACAGACTAATTCCCGTATACTGAAACGTCGCTCAAATCCACCACTCACTTGAATTTCAGCGCCTTTGAAAATTCAAGGTTAAGTCGAGAGATTCCTAATATTTGAGTGACGTTTCAATATTTGGGCGTAAAAGTATTTATTACATAATACTGGAAGAGTTAAATGGTTTCATTCACCTGAATACAGAAGTTTTTGTGTTCAGCTCATTTCAACAGAAAAAGATGACAAAATATGTCCGACTAGTTTCGAACAAATCCCGAATTAACTTTTCGGATTATAAAATAGACACGTTATTTACATTAAAAACCTCTAATAATTTAATTTATTTTTGGAGTACGTAACACATTAAAACATTTACGTACTGCGATTCGTGAAAAAAATAAATCGTACGAACATCTCGTCGATTATCCCACCTTTAGTTCGACTGTCAGCCCCATATGGCAAAATGTTATTAAAGAATATTGATTTCTGTTAGATCCGCTTTAAAACTGACGTTTTTTCAAGAATCTACCAAATCCAGAGGTCAAGTCAGTAAAATGTCGTCATAATATATGATGGTATTGCAGTAAAAGGAGAATGCCAGATCCTAACCCAGAAAGACCACAAATTGTAAATATACTAAAAATATGCTACTATTATATAAATGTTTTACAATAAGCCATTTTTACTGTTAGACATCGGAATAAAATTATGTTAAAAAAAGTAATTTATCTATTTCCTTTTAGTTTACACTCTTTACGCATTTTTAAATCTATATTATTGTACTGGGTTCTAGCCATTTAAATAGTTTTTATTGTACTTTCATCAAAAGTGGGCTCTGAGAGGCTAATATCCAGAGTCGTTATGCCTGGTTAAAAGTGTATTTAATGAAGCTTTTCGACTGTCATATCAGTGTGACAACTATACGGAACAACAATACGGAAATGGACGATAATCAACGTTAGGCTCGTGTCAATACTCCGAGTTCTAGAGCTTTTAAATGTAATTTATATTAAATAGTAAAAAAAAAATGCAATAAAATGATGCATAATACATTATTGTACAATATGTTTTTATTAGTGGGTTAAAGTTCTATACATTGTCTGGCATTCTACTTTGATGGGTTGTTAAAATGTGAGAGTTAAAGCTTGTTACCCATGTCTTTATGTAAGTAAGGATGTTTACGCACTCGTACATCCACATGCTCTCCGTCGTTATCATTAACATCTGGTGGAATGGTGGGTCTAAGCTCTATTTTCCCCATTCCCTATGAAGGAGATCTAGCCCTAGTGCGTTAAAATAGGTATAAGCGTTTAACATTCGTATGTCAGATTTCTATACAGATTTTTAAGTACAAAAAAAATCTAGTAATATAAAGGATGCTTTCGTTCAACTAATTTATTAGAATATCTCGACTCTTTCACCATTAATCTAGCCAAGTAAAAAATCTAAAACTATAACATAAAATGTCTATACAATAACATTTATACTTAGAGCTATTTCAAACAGCTGCAAACTTAAAAATAGTTTATAAAATCAGTAATATTTCTGGATTTCGTGTGCAAAAAATATTTCATACGCATAAATCAATTTATGTTTTATAATTAGAAAATTTCTAATCGTCTTTAAATATGTTTTGTACTAAAATTTATTTAAAAGTAAGGAAATTGATTCATCAATGTCCAGCATTAAGAATCTTTATAAAATCATTCTCATTTCCGCTTATTTATAGTAACAGTAAATTACATATTTCAATTATTCATAGATAAATACGTGTGAAGATGAGCTTAGTGCCAAATAAAAATAATACACATATAAGTCAATGAAGGTATATTCTAACTTAGATAAAGGCAGTAATAGAGTAGTGATGCTAATGAAATAAATGAAATTCTACAATACTCATTATGTATGACCTAGACATTTTTAACAATTCTGCATAATAACTGATTGGAATGTTTGAAAGAGTGCTTTAATAATAAAATAAAGTTGGTTACAGGTATTCAGTTTAGTTGGCGGTGCAAATATCATCTAAGCACAACGGCCAACGTACTGGATAAGTGCGGGAAAGACTCAGAAAGAAAGAAATCACCTACCCATTTATATTATATATAAAATGACGGGTAGGGTATACAGTTCCGCGCTTGGTACTTAGATTTCTATAGTTAATTCATCGTAGACACACAAAGAAGATCATTCATTCTGGGCCTTTTCTGAAAATGCCGGCCAAATGGTACATATCGTTAGAAATAGCCATTTCTGCCATAGTTAATATAGCGGCAAAGTTTTAGAAGTGCACCGAGTCAAGGTCTGACGATTTATAATATAAATGTACCCGCCGACAATATTCAATGGTCAGGACAATCCATTTGAATTACTAGTTAATTTGGCACAAACATCGTACGATTGCTCTGAGCCAAGTTATAGGAAAAGCATCGATTTTTGGTCATTTTACCTCCTATTCCTAAAACTTTACTGCTATATTAACTATTGTTGCAAATAGCTCAGTTCTATCGATATTTTTACTTACGATATTATTACCATTTTTTTCATTGGCCAGCACTGTCAGTGAAGGCCCAAAAATGTTTGGAGCATGAATTTTCTCCTTTGTTCAAAAATACAATTATTTTACTTCAAGATTTATTTTAAAGATAAGTAAGTTAATTTATAGGAACTTTAAATTTATAATAAATGATTGATTGATTTGAAAATGAATGATTTTATATCAGCTTGTTTTCTACGAGGTAAAGTGGTAACGTCAGTTTGTCATTAAGTGTATCTACTGGGTTTTATAAAATGACTTACGATCTATTTGGCAATTATTATATTAAACGATTAACATTATATTCGAGTAAGGAGAGCTGAAAATTTGTTAATAATCTAAGTTAAATGTATTATTTGATATAATTTTATATATAATGAAACCAGTATCAGTTCAGTCGTATACTTCACATACATATTTAATTAGTATAGATTCTGTATATTTGTTTCAATACACTGGTTAAAGATCTTAATTTTCTTAATTACAGAGTAATTAAACACTTAATTTCTTTTCAATGGTAAATAGAAAAGGAATAATAACATTGCTTTTAAAGTGAATCAACGTTTCATGTTAAAAGTAAATAATCGTTATTGAAATATGCATATTTTATTACATCGACTAATAAGGAAATAAATAAGGAAGAGTAATCAAGTGACACGAGTCTTTTACAGGAAAGCCAAATAAGAATACAGTCGGAATTATGAATATGAAATTTCAAAACACCATCTGAAAGTCCAAATTGAGAAATTATTTAAATCTGTAAATCTAGCATTAAGAAAACATGTACAATTGAGGATAAATTGTTTTAAATTTCTGCATAGCATTTGAATAACAAGATTAAATTGGAAATTTTATAAACGCCAATTTTTTTGTGGCGGCCATCTTAGATTTGAAACTTTTTATAGTTTATAGTAAGTACTAATCATTCGCTTGGTTAAATGGAACTACTAAAGAAATGAAACTGATTTTCATCAATATAGCGTGCACGCACGCACGCACTCATGTACGCACGGGCGCACGCGCACACACATGCAGGCAGCCATCGACGTCAAACTTATAACACCGCACTTTCTGCGTCGGGGGTTACAAAAAGGTAACAGGTTAAGAATCCTTTAAAAATTGCATAGTCCTGACATTAAGAGATAAACATTCTTTTGAATGCTTAATATTTTCCCAATTTCCACAAATAATTTTTATTACATATATCAGCATCTTATGCTTCAAATGCGTATTTAATATTATTCAAATAAAGTAAATTCATATATTAACAAGTCTACCAATTACTACGCATTGATTGATATGACACGATTTAAAATCGCTTGGCAGTACAAATACATTTCTTAACAATAACTTAACCTATCTGAAATAATGTCACGTGTCTTGTAATTCCTTTGTTAAACTCTTGCGGTGTCCACTGGGGGTGGTTAGTAAAGGTGCGATCGTTCTGTCGTCGGATATGACCACTTCTATGGCGTCGTCATCGACTTGACTTAGAGTGTTGTATGGGGGTGGCGGCGTTGCCCTTTTCCCCTCCCCGTTTATCACTGGTAATGCTATTTGACCTGTGAGTTCTGAAAGAGAAATATTACATACATTGTATGCCACTGAAGTACACTTATTCCTCTCCTATAACGCAACTTGTATCGATAACGAGGTCATTAAAAATTGTTACTAGAAATCTATAAATATTTTTTTTTTTGTTTTCGACATCACATTGGAGTAATAGTTTCACGATTTATTTATTTATCATAATAAGTACAGTCTTATATTCAATATATAGTCAATATATACAGCTTGGTGCTCGTAAGCTCTTGTCAGTTAAATAATTTGGGATTCAAAAGTGCTAGTAAACTTTGACTATGATTACCTTGATGGTCTTTTAGCGATAAGACCGCATTTGCGCATTTATCTCTAGCTTATGGTTTTGTGTCTTACTTTGTATCTTAGCTGATTCGACAAGGTGGTGGTCTCCGCGCGTTGCTCTGGACCATTAGACAATAGAGTGTTGAACAAGGTATAGAGTTGTCATATGCTACTGACCTTGTAAAGTGGTCTCCAGCTCCGTGACATATATCATCACGACCACACTGGAGCCGGCTCCGTTGAACGCTGACGCTAAGTTGCTCCTGCACGAGAGCAACACCAGTGGTTGTCCTATAGACAATAGAGAGTTGAACAAGGCACAGGTTTGTAATATGCTACTGACCTTGTAAAGTGGTCTCCAGCTCCGTGGCAGATATCACATGACCACACTGGAGCCGGCTCCGTTGAACGCTGACGCTACGTTGCTCCTGCGCGAGAGCAACACCAGTGGTTGCCCTATAGACAATAGAGAGTTGAACAAGGCACAGGTTTGTAATATGCTACTGACCTTGTAAAGTGGTCTCCAGCTCCGTGGCAGATATCACCATGACCACACTGGAGCCGGCTCCGTTGAACGCTGACGCTACGTTGCTCCTGCGCGAGAGCAACACCAGTGGTTGCCCTATAGACAATAGAGAGTTGAACAAGGCACAGGTTTGTAATATGCTACTGACCTTGTAAAGTGGTCTCCAGCTCCGTGGCAGATATCACCATGACCACACTGGAGCCGGCTCCGTTGAACGCTGACGCTACGTTGCTCCTGCGCGAGAGCAACACCAGTGGTTGCCCTATAGACAATAGAGAGTTGAACAAGGCACAGGTTTGTAATATGCTATTGACCTTGTAAAGTGGTCTCCAGCTCCGTGGCAGATATCACCATGACCACACTGGAGCCGGCTCCGTTGAACGCTGACGCTACGTTGCTCCTGCGCGAGAGCAACACCAGTGGTTGCCCTATAGACAATAGAGAGTTGAACAAGGCACAGGTTTGTAATATGCTACTGACCTTGTAAAGTGGTCTCCAGCTCCGTGGCAGATATCACCATGACCACACTGGAGCCGGCTCCGTTGAACGCTGACGCTACGTTGCTCCTGCGCGAGAGCAACACCAGTGGTTGCCCTATAGACAATAGAGAGTTGAACAAGGCACAGGTTTGTAATATGCTATTGACCTTGTAAAGTGGTCTCCAGCTCCGTGGCAGATATCACCATGACCACACTGGAGCCGGCTCCGTTGAACGCTGACGCTACGTTGCTCCTGCGCGAGAGCAACACCAGTGGTTGCCCTATAGACAATAGAGAGTTGAACAAGGCACAGGTTTGTAATATGCTACTGACCTTGTAAAGTGGTCTCCAGCTCCGTGGCAGATATCACCATGACCACACTGGAGCCGGCTCCGTTGAACGCTGACGCTACGTTGCTCCTGCGCGAGAGCAACACCAGTGGTTGCCCTATAGACAATAGAGAGTTGAACAAGGCACAGGTTTGTAATATGCTACTGACCTTGTAAAGTGGTCTCCAGCTCCGTGGAAGATATCACCATGACCACACTGGAGCCGGCTCCGTTGAACGCTGATGCTACGTTGCTCCTGCGCGGGAGCAACACCAGTGGTTGCTCCATAGACAATAGAGAGTTGAACAAGGCACAGGTTTGTAATATACTACTGACCTTGTAAAGTGGTCTCCAGCTCCGTGGCAGATATCACCATGACCACACTGGAGCCGGCTCCGTTGAACGCTGACGCTACGTTGCTCCTGCGCGAGAGCAACACCAGTGGTTGCCCTATAGACAATAGAGAGTTGAACAAGGCACAGGTTTGTAATATGCTACTGACCTTGTAAAGTGGTCTCCAGCTCCGTGGCAGATATCACCATGACCACACTGGAGCCGGCTCCGTTGAACGCTGACGCTACGTTGCTCCTGCGCGAGAGCAACACCAGTGGTTGCCCTATAGACAATAGAGAGTTGAACAAGGCACAGGTTTGTAATATGCTACTGACCTTGTAAAGTGGTCTCCAGCTCCGTGGCAGATATCACCATGACCACACTGGAGCCGGCTCCGTTGAACGCTGACGCTACGTTGCTCCTGCGCGAGAGCAACACCAGTGGTTGCCCTATAGACAATAGAGAGTTGAACAAGGCACAGGTTTGTAATATGCTATTGACCTTGTAAAGTGGTCTCCAGCTCCGTGGCAGATATCACCATGACCACACTGGAGCCGGCTCCGTTGAACGCTGACGCTACGTTGCTCCTGCGCGAGAGCAACACCAGTGGTTGCCCTATAGACAATAGAGAGTTGAACAAGGCACAGGTTTGTAATATGCTACTGACCTTGTAAAGTGGTCTCCAGCTCCGTGGCAGATATCACCATGACCACACTGGAGCCGGCTCCGTTGAACGCTGACGCTACGTTGCTCCTGCGCGAGAGCAACACCAGTGGTTGCCCTATAGACAATAGAGAGTTGAACAAGGCACAGGTTTGTAATATGCTACTGACCTTGTAAAGTGGTCTCCAGCTCCGTGGCAGATATCACCATGACCACACTGGAGCCGGCTCCGTTGAACGCTGACGCTACGTTGCTCCTGCGCGAGAGCAACACCAGTGGTTGCCCTATAGACAATAGAGAGTTGAACAAGGCACAGGTTTGTAATATGCTACTGACCTTGTAAAGTGGTCTCCAGCTCCGTGGAAGATATCACCATGACCACACTGGAGCCGGCTCCGTTGAACGCTGATGCTACGTTGCTCCTGCGCGGGAGCAACACCAGTGGTTGCTCCATAGACAATAGAGAGTTGAACAAGGCACAGGTTTGTAATATACTACTGACCTTGTAAAGTGGTCTCCAGCTCCGTGGTAGACATCACGACGACCACGCTGGAGCCGGCTCCGTTGAACACGGACGCTACGTTGCTCCTAGGCGAGAGCAGCACCAGTGGTTGCCCACGGGACGATAAAGTATTGGACAACGCGCAGATGCCTTTCGCAGCAGTGAAATCCGCACCTGGCGAAGTAAAATTCGTTATAAATTACGAGTATACATTTGCAATTCTCGAAGGCTTTACTCAGTGAATTATAAAAAGTATACATGTATATAAAATCCATTATTATGATGGCGGATTATATTGAAGGTCCTACACTGGGCATTGGTACTAAAAATATATAGTTATCCGCTTAAGTCTTGAGAAAGGCAATAGGTTCCCACTAAATTGATTCCTAATTTCTTATTATAAGATAGTCAAACCAATCAAGTTGACAAAACACATATGGCCAAATTGGGTTGTTATTAATTTTTATAAATCTCGCCGAATTATTCGTCTATGACACATTAATTAAGTTTCGCTTTTGTACATTTTTATTGCGTGCAACAAAGTTTTAAGAAAACAAACAGGAGGCTTATGGCTGCGCAGTGTACAAAAACATATTTACACCAACCGTGACCAGACAGTGCAGCTGCGCAGTTCCGTGTAGTTATAGCAATTACTTAGGGAACAAAAATTTTATAGTTATAATAGTAGTATATATTAATAGTTAGTACTATGGACTTCGGGTCTAATGCAAAATTTACGTCAAAAGTGTCCCAAGATATTTTATACATACTAGGATGTATTTATGTTTTTATAAACAAAATAACATTGTAATGTATATCTTATCGTATTGTTATACAGTCTAATTTGCAACGGTCTAATTGCATGCAATAAGTAATCAGCTTCGATTGACGGTTGCCATGGCAGCCTTTTTTTGACATGACAGCTTCTCGTGAAAATAGGATAACATAAATGGTGTGGAGTAGGTAGCTTTGAAATTTTTTTGGCATCTTATATTTGTATATTATATTTACAGCAAACTTTAATTTATATTTACATATCCGTGACTTCTATATGCTGGGATAAATCTTGTACCAAATAATAATTATTGTAATTATCTTGTATAAAATAATAATTAGTTATAATAATAATTAATTACATACCAAATCCACAAATGTACAAAATGATATGCCACTCGATATAGTTTTTTACTTTGAAATTTCAAGTTCTCGATATTTTCCTCTTTTTAATTAAACTGAAAATATATTTTTTTACTTTAATGACGTTAGGTCACTATTTTAAATAACTGTTCCTAATTTCATGTAGATAATTCTTATAGTTATCAAAATAATATACCATTATGGTAAAAGTTACTTGATTAATTAATATTCATGACATAAAAAATAAAAGTTGACATAAGACATAAAAATTTTTGAATTGAAAATAATTAAATTATTTTCATTGAAAAATTAAGTAATTAAATAATTCAAATGTTAAACAACAAGACTCTATGCAGTCGTTGTTCTAAAATATTCTATTGCTCACGGCAGATCCGAACTAAATGCGATTAACTAGATAAACATATTGCACTCCTTCTATCCTATACGCGGGTAGCGTATGGGAAAAGGACAGATAGATACTTTTGTTCATTTTGGTTGGTTATGCAATTCGTTTCTATAGTTTATTAAAATTTTAATAAAATAGCCTGTTTCTAAGCAAAATAGTACTTTAAAATCATCAAAAAATATTTACTTACTGAAAATATGGTACACCGTCTTCTTTTCTCACCTTACTCGGGTAGTTCTTACAAGTGTCGCGTTTTGGCATTCTTTTGGTTCGGACACTTTTTAGCGCTGACCCGAAGTCCATAGTATTAATATGTCAATGGTTTTAACATATTTTGGTAAAGGTCATATGTTGAAATTGCAATAAAACTTACCGAGAACATATCTGCAGTCAATGACCACAGGCATGCTGCAGCCTCCTTGCTTCTTAGCGGCGCGAGTGACGTATTGCCGTATGTACTCCACGCCTGGGAAGTACAGGCTGTTGCCCACTGTTATCAGCAGATAACTGGACCCTGTGTTATTCTATAACAATACAGTTGATGGTTAAAACAATATCTAATATATAAAATTTCCCTGTCACAATGTTTGTTACCGTACTCCTCTGAAACGGCTTTACCGATTTTTACCAAATTTTGTATGCGTATTCAGCAGGTCTGAGAATCGGCTACTATCTAATTTTCATCTAATTTTTTTTTAAATTTTTAATGCAAAACAACGTTTGCCGGGTCAGCTAGTTAATATTTTACGTTATTTTATTTTTTTAAAATTTTTTTTCTTTTAAATTTTATTTTACGTTAATTAATAAAATAATTTTTAGATGCACAAATAAAATAACAATGTAAATATAAAACGTTGTTTTTACGAACTCCAAAACAGCGTGGTTTTTATGTTAGAATAAAAATGCTGCATCTGTTCAGTTGAGAACACTAACATTCGACGCATGCGCAATGGCTTAAAAGCGTCGCACAGCCGGCAATCGCTGTCCTCGTCTGACAAATGATGTTACGCGCTAACTCTCTTTCACTCTACCTTGAATATTTATTATCTTTAACAACCAGTAACCCTTATTTGCGGCCAGATTTAATTAAGCAACTTTATATGATAATTAATAGAAAAAAATTAGCTTCAATTTGACATATAATTAATGAAAATAGGTAATAAACGTATAAATTTATCGAAATCATACATGTTTACACCTGGCTGCAAAGAGGTGCGGCCAGGTGCGCAACGGCAACCGTGATTTTTTAGAATCTTCATATTAATTACCGTGATGTAGACGTTATTTTTTTTAAAAAATAAATAAACGAAATTTTTTACCAAAAATCAATTAAAAATAATGGCGGCCAAATTTTGATAGGCACCCTAGTAAATATATATTCTATCAATTATAAATAAACATAAAAATTTGGTTTTGAACAAAAAGTCGATGAGCACACCATCCCGCAGCGGGATCTTAGACTACGGCACCCTCACCAGGTATTCTTGTATCGTGGGTGATGTTTTCGCTCGACTTAACACTTAACAATTTTATGGTTCGTCGTTATCATTATCAACCTATTAATGACACACTAGAGAGCCAGGCCTCCCTCATTATAAGAGAGTGGACATGGTGCGTAGACGCACCACGCTGCTCCAATGCGGGTTGGCGGGTTTAGGATGATAATGTGTTATTTATTAACGATCACTATCAGATGTTGATGATAGAGACCGGGATCGACACTAAGGCACGGAAGTATAACACCATCAAAGAAATTTCATAAAACAATGAAAAACTTATAATTAAACCGTGACCCAACCCAGGAGGAACCCAGGACCTCGTTATGGAAGCCACGTAGGCTAACCACTAGACCATCGAGGCAGTCATTATGATTACACTATTATTAATGTATGTTAGGTATCCTAATCTAAATTAATACTATAAAATACTAAAGAAAATTGTTATTTTAACCTTGCACCATATTTAGAAGTTATATAAGGCTCCGAAATAAACCTTTTGTTTAACCGAGCAATGTTTTATATCGCGACAACTAGTTACTTTATAATAGATCAAGGTATCAGAGAAGGGACTGAAGCGTTCTGCAAAATCGGACTTAATCCTAGGCAAAGGGATTTCGAAACTGTACGTTTTAGTATATTTGAACTTTGAATACAGATTTTTTTATATGTTGTTAACGCACGACGCGTATTTTGCTTTCCTGTACCTATAGGATTTTTCCAGCGTCGCTTTAAGTACAGACAGAATATACAGAATGATAATTATTATATAATTAATGGAACTGAAATGGGAGAGCACTTAATTATTTAAAACTAATTTGACAAGTTTAAAAAAACTGTAAGTTGACAAACTTATAGTATTTTTTTTGAATTTTTAATTTTTCTCTCTCAGATCACATAAAACTTTGAAAATCTGATTTTTGTTGAATATTACGAATTAGATCACCAGTGTATTTTGGTATGATTCTTTGCAATAAGTACATTATTTCTTACGCGGGTGAAGTCGCGAGTGTTTGTTAGTTATGTGCATTTTATGATAATTGCGCAAATGATTTTATTATCAATAAATTACACTTTTAACTAGCATAATGTGTTGCTAACAGAGTTTGATAATATAAAAAGATAAGATGGATATAAAAACATTATATTTACATATGTACTTTACAATGCACGTCACATACAATACTTAAGTTTTAGTAATTTATTCGTACATGGCTTACTATAATTAGATTGAGGTAGGTAGGCTCTTGTACTCTGTGGTACGTCTAATAATCACAAAGCAATGGATCTACTTTGTTTAGTAATTTGTTATTCCAGCCGTTAATATGTTTTTACATAAATATGTAAAAACAGAAAAAGGACTTAAACGATCGTCTTCTAAGGAATCGACATAAATTAGTTTTATCAGCGTATCGCCTCCGAAAAGTTCAAACGTCATTTGTTGGATTGGGTGTACTCTTCTACAACAAGATGCCCAATTCAGTTTTAGATCTGCCATTGCATAAGTTTAAGCAATGTATTAGAACTCACTTACTGAGTCAGGGTTATTATACTATAGATGAATTTTTAAATGACAAAGAGGTCGAGAGGCAATTGGATCACTTCACACAAGTAGTAGAATAAATAATTTTATGTAACAATACAGTTAATATTGTAAAAATTAATGATTTTAAAAGAGCAACTGTTGAGTTTCTTGCCGACTCTTCTCAACAGGACCTGCCTTCCGAGCTGGTGGTAGAGTCACTACAAATAGTCTAATTTGATGTTTCAAAAGTGCTTATAATTGGCCTACTTGAAATAAATGATTTTGAATTTGAATTTGATGAAGCTAAAGTCATCTGTTAAAGAGATTAACAGATAGGCAAAAAGAGCCAGAGTTTTGCGAATCAGAAGCGCTATAACCTCATAATAAGCGTGACAACAGTAATTGCTCTTTTGTTAGACAGTATTGCAAGCAACCCTGACATTACACGCGCGACTAAATATGTTTATTGCAGTTATCGCATCTGTCAAGGCCACATATCTTCCATGCACGTTTTAAGACGAATTATTCCCGTATTGTTTGTCGAAACGATATATATTGAGAAAAGAGAGATTGAATGTTTTTGTATGATAGTAGCACGTCGGCCGCTATCCCCAGCTCCACGCCCACTATGAGGTATAGGGCGAAGGTGGCGAACAAACTTACCGTAACAATCTCAGCGTTCATCTGCGGCCTGGCGCTGGGGTACAGCAGTAGCACAACGTTCAGTAGCACGCCGGCCACTATCCCCAGTTCCACGCCCACTATGAGGCACAGGGCGAAGGTGGCGAACAAACTTACCGTAACAATCTCAGCGTTCATCTGCGGCCTGGCGCTGGGGTACAGCAGTAGCACAACGTTCAGTAGCACGCCGGCCACTATCCCCAGTTCCACGCCCACTATGAGGCACAGGGCGAAGGTGGCGAACAAACTTACCGTAACAATCTCAGCGTTCATCTGCGGCCTGGCGCTGGGGTACAGCAGTAGCACAACGTTCAGTAGCACGCCGGCCACTATCCCCAGTTCCACGCCCACTATGAGGCACAGGGCGAAGGTGGCGAACAAACTTACCGTAACAATCTCAGCGTTCATCTGCGGCCTGGCGCTGGGGTACAGCAGTAGCACAACGTTCAGTAGCACGCCGGCCACTATCCCCAGTTCCACGCCCACTATGAGGCACAGGGCGAAGGTGGCGAACAAACTTACCGTAACAATCTCAGCGTTCATCTGCGGCCTGGCGCTGGGGTACAGCAGTAGCACAACGTTCAGTAGCACGCCGGCCACTATCCCCAGTTCCACGCCCACTATGAGGCACAGGGCGAAGGTGGCGAACAAACTTACCGTAACAATCTCAGCGTTCATCTGCGGCCTGGCGCTGGGGTACAGCAGTAGCACAACGTTCAGTAGCACGCCGGCCACTATCCCCAGTTCCACGCCCACTATGAGGCACAGGGCGAAGGTGGCGAACAAACTTACCGTAACAATCTCAGCGTTCATCTGCGGCCTGGCGCTGGGGTACAGCAGTAGCACAACGTTCAGTAGCACGCCGGCCACTATCCCCAGTTCCACGCCCACTATGAGGCACAGGGCGAAGGTGGCAAACGCTGGCATGAGGTCCGCGCGCCGGGAGCGCCACATGGGTTTAACCACCTGGAACAACATATTAGTTCGTGTCTTTTAACTGTTTTATTAGTCCAGTGGTTAGCTTATATTTGATATCACAAGGCCCTGGTTCAAGTTATGGCATAACTCAAACAGATTTTGGAACTTTACAACCGGTATTCCCCACAGCTTAGAAAGAATCCCCAAACTTTAATAAAGCCGAAACTGTTTGAATAACAACAGAATCTAACACGAACGGAATTGCAGGCGTTGCTAGTTTTCTGTTTTAGTAATTCCGGATTCTATTATCAAAATAGATCTATTAACGTCGATTTATTATATTGCATCATCATGCCAATTTTCCAGTCAAAACTCAGATAAAGAAAAAATCTTACGAATACAGCATTTAAATTACTAATAATAAAAAAAACAGCTCACAACGTCCGTATACGTCACGCTGTATTGTTAACTGTGAAACGGTTATTATATAAAAAGCAAAAAATTAACAAAACAAAGTCAACTCTATAAGCAGTTTTTGCTAGATCTTGATTTGTAAATTGTTTGGTTTCCTGCTTTTATTAAAATATATACGGCTGAAATTCTCGTCACTGTTATCGGTGTATGCCAGACTTGTTTTAAACCCATACGGGGTCCTCACTCATGATCTTGCTTGTTCATTCAACGCGGCGTGAAGCTGTCTATATTTTAATAATATGGAAAATACTAACGATAGTAATCTGACGACCTCCGTGGCGCAGTGGTATGTGCGGTGGATTTATAAGACGGAGGTCCTGGGTTCGATTCCCGGCGGGGCAGATTGAGATTTTTCTTAATCTGTCTTGGTCTGGCTGGTGGGAGGCTTTCGCCGTTGCTAGTTACCACCCTACCGACAAAGACGTATCGCCAAGCGATTTAGCGTTCCGGTACGATGTCGAGTAGAAACCGAAAGGGGTGTGGATTTTCGTCCCACTCCTAACGAGTTAGCCCGCTTTCATCTTAGACTGCATCATCACTTAGCATCACGTGTGATAGTAGTCAAGGGCCAACTTGTAGTTGATAAAAAAAAAAAAAGATAGCTTACATTCATTATTTTCTGCTTTTGCCTAGGTGATCTAGTGTTTTTAGACTATATTTTAGGCTATGTTATAAGGTTCTAGGTTCATTTCTTGAAATGTAAGACTTTTCTTGTTTTCAAGAAATTCTTAATTTAATTAGAAAATTAGTGATACTATAGTAATCTCGGAGAACATAAGACATCGGTTCCGGTCACGATCATTAACATCTTGTATCGTAACAGATTCAATCATCGTCAACTCTTTGATTCTTAAAGTAGCTATAACAAGAAGAAAGTTATCAAAATGTGGCCGAAGGGGGAAGGACTTGTGAAGCATTTTAATAGCTTTTTTTAGATATAAGTTACCTACTTCAAATTTAATTACTACATTATATAACTTTGCACACTAATTTATTAAAACGAACTCGCTATCCTCATATAAACATTGAGTTTACGATGGTGGCCCATTATTGTTATTTTTGTAATGTAAACTATTTTGAACAATAAGTAAAAAAATAGTCTAAGCTACCAATCTCTGCCAAGTAAGGATGCAAATGATGGTACTACAAGGTAAAACAATGCAAATACAAATATCTATACGTAAAGATGCGTATTGCAAATGAAAGATAAAATAATTTGGTGTTTATTTATTAAAATAAATTATTACATTCTTTACTATTGTATTTGTTACTGAGCAAGTTGTTATCAATAACTCGTTTAACGCGACAGTTATTCAAAACCAGATTAAAGTTTAATAACCCCATTGAAAATTAATGTAAATGAAGTAAATATAATTTATTTTATATATTATACATAAAATAAATTTTATCACAGCTAATAGGCATGGGAAATATTTATAATGCTCAGAAACTTGAGACCTACAAGACAAACTCTTGCATGAATTTTATTTTAGTCAAGTTAAAATTGTATTCATATCTAACTTGATTTCTTTATCACATTTACATATATATTTTAATTTTTTTTAATGCCTTGACTGCGATATCAAATCATGGTAAGTGACAATGTTATTTTAGATAGTAGCGCTTTCCAGCTAACTTAGAAGATTTACAAGTTTATTCTGCTCTATTGAGGGGCAAAAGTTTGTAAGTGTATGTTTGTTTCTCGCAAAAATTACAGAATGAATTTTGATGAAACTTCACAATAATATAACTTACATTTCAGAATAATAGATATGACACATTTTATCCCGATATTATCATGGGCGAGAACTACGCGGGTCAAACCGCTGGCGTCCACTAGTACAATATAGACTTAATCATTTGACAATACGTCTTTGCCGGGACTACCAAACATAAGCTGGGATAATATAATCTACATTGACCCGAGTAGAGAATCGAATTCAGGACCTCTTTTTCGAAACCAACAATACTACTGCGCCAGAGGTCGTCGAGGTGTTGTTAGACAATAATACTACAGAAATATTGCAAGATTTTTAAATACTATATATAAGTATTATACTAAGGTATACGTATGCAGTGACTCATATGAAATTCACACACAAGTATTTCCCACTCAGTGATAACACCTCACTTATTGATAACAATAATTTAATCAATTAATAATGGTATAGAGATCAGGCAGTAAAACTAAACCACCTAACCCCGCACCCTAACTAATCAAATCTTTTCAAATTATAAGGTCAAGTTCACAGTGACCAGTTGAAACGCGACACGAGTAATTTGAAAATATTTTATTAGTTAGAAACTTTTGGGACTTGAAATAACAAAATACACAGAGCGTTGCTCGCTCTCCCAGATATTAAGTACAGTTCATTGATATGACTCACCTCATACTCGATCATGAATATGACAGCGCATATAACGACGGCAGCCAGTGACGCCTTCGGGATGTAGTAGAAGTATGGGGTGAGGAGACTTAATGCTAATAGGACTAAAATACCTGAAAAAAAGAATATTTAACCTTAATATGGAATTATAGTTCGTTCATGTTAAAAGTGCATTGATTCAGCATTGTACAACCAAATCTTTTCAAGTTATACGCGTCGCATTTCAACTGGTCACTGTGAACTTGATCTTGTAATTTGTAAATATTTGATTGAATGGCGAACAATGATGACTCACTGCGTTCTTAACACGAACGAACTATAGTAATTGAGATCATCATCATTGACAGCTTATTTTAACTTTCCACCAAGGACAGACCTCTCATCTGTTTTAGGAGAGAGGTTTAATTAACCATTTCCTAAAGCATGCACTGCATATTGTTTCAATGTGGTGTTCGGTGATAATTATTTTCTTTTACTTTTGTACTAGTGACTTGAGGTGTTGCCAAGGTAGAATGTCCGTTTCAATCCTTTGGTGTTTCACTCACGATGCCGAGGGCAGCGCTGGGTTTTAGTGGGTATTGCGGCCACTTTACGGTTAGCGAGTCCCACATACATTCCGGGAAGTAGAGCGATCATATCGTGGTACCTCCGGGAGGGATGCGTAAATGCATTTCCCAAAGGAAATAAAAAATGTGTGCGTGTACTAGCGTACACTCGTAAGAAGTGAAACTTTTTTATGACATTATATTTCAAAAAATAATTTACTGTATGCAACTTAACAGAAATTGGTTACATAAAGTTAAATTAGATAAAGTTTTATAAAAGGCTTTTATTATCTTAGACATAAATACAAATTCTACAATTATTTCATTTTAGCTTATTACTACAAAGATTATTATTGAATTTCATTAATTGTAATAGAATTATTACTATCATTGATGTCGTAATTACTTACTTTTTTTAGAAATTCATTGGAATTAGAATTAAAATAAACCCTTTGATTTTGCTCATCGCTTCAATATAACATATATATATATAATTATATATGTATATATATATGTATATATATATATATATATATATATATATATATATATATATCACGTCACTTCCATAAGTCAAAGATGGCGCGTAACGGAAAAATGTGACGCGTAACGAAAAAATGTTACACAATTTTTTTCCAACCCCGATAAAAAAGTTTCACTTCAAAAAGTGGCTTGAGGGTACTGTTCGAGGCATGCGGGTGTGACACCACCGACTTTTCAACTCGTTTTAAGATACAATAAGATAATTTAATGACTGCAAGTGGCAATTAATACTTATTACCCAAAATATTGTAAAGGAAGAAGAGGGTATAGTATGGTATCTTTGTGGAATCGAAATGCGAAGAGTCAAAAATTGTGCAAGAGTTTGGGGGAGATCTTTGCCGATAAACACAATAGCTTGTAGCTAGTAAGGAATGTTATAACTAGGTTAATAATAAATATAAAGATAAGACTATTATGTAATGATTTACCCGTAAAAATGCTTCCCAACTGCGTTGCGACACCGCTCGCGTGGTTGACGGCGCTGCGCGAGAACGAGCCCGTTATAGGCATCGCGCTCACGAACGAGCCAAGGATGTTCGCGAACGACAGCGTTATTAGCTCTTGCGTTGCGTCCACAGAGTCACCGCTCGCTGTAATTAATAATTATCGTAATAATTGTGAGCGATACCACGATGGTTGTTGCTGTGTGAAGAAAAAAACACTAACTTCGAGTTCGCTTTTGACGGCCACCGTGGCGCAGTGGTATGCGCGGCGAATTTATAAGACGATATTATATTTTTATATTATTATTATATTTGGATATTATCCTACTCCTAACAAGTTAGTCCGCTTCCACCTTAGATTGCATCATCACTTAACATCAGGTGTCATAGCAGTCAAGGGCCAACTTATGGTAGATAAAAAAGCACGAGGCTATGTCTGCGCATCAAACATTGGTTTTGTAGTACAAAATTGCCATTACACCTTCGTAGTTCGGCGTTTTGCAACTTCATAGGGGGAAGAATAGCACGACTTACTCGTATACTAAAATCCGTCAAGTCGATCGTCAGTTTTAGCGATACTAACGAAATCATTTGTTATGCACCTATAAATGTATGCTTTGAAATGTGTAATTCTCAGAATAGTTGTAAATATTGAATAGCAAATTCCTTAACGTAATAATAACTATCGTCTTAATATACAAATATAAATACGGTTAAATAAACAGGAGGTTGAAGCCGTTAACTTATTGGTAGATGATCGAACAATATACGAGTAGGTACGTACCGAAAGCCTTAGCGATGGCCACATTGCCCAATACTCCGATAATTGGCACGAGCACTATCGACGAGCCCAAATCGGAGCACATCTCCACAAACGTCACATTCCTGTCTTCCAATTGAGTGCCGAACGGTGGTAGAGACCATGATGGGAGTCCTTCTCTAAAATAACATGCTCTCTGTAGTAAAGTAACTCCGTTACTCGAAAAATTTTAACGTTTTCGAAACAATCAATAAGTCTCTACATGCCATTTTTGGATCTCAAACATATCCAAAATATAGCGTTGTTAAATTTTTACAGTTTTAATAAATCTCAATAAAATTAGTATTATAAAAACAAAAAACCCGACAGTTTAGAAGTAATGAACTGAAAAGAGAAAAACAAGTATTACTATATCTATATAAAATTTTAAATACGAGTACTTTACGGCGCTGCAGGCGAGAACTATCACAATTTTAAGAAATTCAACGATACCTCATAATTATGTAAAAATTCGTTCAGCCGTTTAGACTGTATCACGTGCTGAAGAAATGAGCATACATACATACATACGCTCGAAAAAACATCACCCTCCTTCTGACGCAGTCGGGTAAAAATAAGTAAAATTAGTTAGGATGAGTTTTAACAGTACAAAATTCGCTAAAGTCGAAATTCTCGACAACTCGAACTCTACTCGAATTTTCTTCCTTTAAGTTTGGCCTACATATAACGAGTTGTTATTTATATAAAAAATAATATAGTAAATGCACTTAAACAGCGGACGGTAACGCCGGTTTCAATTCATATTTAAAATTATAATCAATTATAATATCATAATAACTGAAAAATCAGCATGCAATTTTATGTAAATTTTTATAAGTGAAACTGCAGAATATAAAGTAATCGATTTTTTATAGTTGAAAATGTTTTGCGTTCTCGATTGATGCAAGCCAACGTGGATCGCGGTCGCATGCAATAATGGCTATTCAATTTGCTTTTGATCAATCAAAGCCAATTCTACCATTGGTTAGTTCGAAACGGTTCGAACAGATTGTGGTTTTAATATACTATTGAATACTTTTTTGTTCTCTTTTGTTCATTAGAATTAGAAAATTATTTTGTTTAAAAGTTATAGATATTTCATGATAGAGTAACTCTGAAAGATTATTAATAGTGTCCTGCTCGGAGTTTTGCTCTAAAAATTTAACCTACCTAGTACCTAGTGCTGTATACTTATACGTTTTGAAGGCAAAAACAAATTAAATTCGATTAACAAATGAAAAAGTTGAGAAGTATCAAAAATTAAAATAATTAAAAAAATAGTGTGCAGCATTGGTCGTTTGCGGCTACGAATCGGCACCCTAAAAAAAATACTACAACATAATACAAAAGACAGTTACTTACTTCACAGTGCCCGTAAGTTTGAATGGTGACTTAGAATAGGTGTCCCACACGTAAGCGATCACAGAGCAAAGTACCACGATGATGGCATTACGAGAGGTGGACAACAACCATAGGGCCTTCTTTAGGCCTTTCTGACTTTGCGGTAAGTTCACATCTTTTACTTTCTGTAAGCAAAATTTTACATTGGTATAAAATAGGCAACTTAGTTATTTAAGACCACCCTCCACACGCCCGGGGGTCAGTGCAGATAATGCACAATAAACAGCTCACTGCTTGGACCAGCAGTGAGCTAGCCTCCTTACATAAAGAATATTTGTGCAGTCATTGGATATAAAGTAAAATGTTCAAGATAATATTGGGAGTTTTTAACTTACAACAAATAAATATGGTTGACTTAGTCATCATTGTTCCGGGCAAAACTAATAACCCTTATTGACGTGATAATGTCTTATACCTAAATCTATGATCTAATCGCACCAAAAATGCAATAATGACATATTATCCGCCTAAACCGAGCACGCAAACAAGAGCGCGGTACAAGCGATAGAGAGGCATGTTGATGTTGAGGAATGAATGTTTCCTTATGAAGTTATCGGTATTACGTAAAATTATAGTCCTGTAGATTGGCAAATTCGTCGAATTCGATTTTAATTTTAAAATCAGTACCGAAATTTGAACTTTTTGTTTAAACATTTAGATTCTACAAACTTCATGACTAATACGTCTTTACTATAACAATTTCCAATAAGCCTCATCAAAATTGGTCCAATAGTTCTGAAACTATGAGACTACAGAGATACCTACACATAGAAATAGACGCTAAACTCCTAACACCGCTCTTTTTGTCAGGAATGATTGAATCTTCAATAACAACGTGTCATCACGCCAAACCAATTCACTAAAGAATATTTGATCGTAAAGCATAGTTTTAATAACATTAACTTTATTACGCCCTTTACTTATATAGACATAAGAACCCAAAAGCGTTACACTAAAACACAGTATTCCGAGACAGGATCACGCGACGCACGCGAACCAACGATTAATTAATAGTATACGTATTATGATATGATGTACCGAAGGGCATTGCTTAAATAATTTAAGTATATCAATAAATACATATCTTTGTATCCATATAGGGTTGCCATCTTTAAATTTTGAAAAACAGGACAAGACGCGTGAAAGCACCGGATTTTAGAGTCCGAAAGCCGGACATGTCAACACTGAATATGTTTAAAAGATCTTTAAACATATTCAATGTAATAAAAAATAGTTGAAAATGACATTAATCACCTTTTTTTATTTGGAACGGTGAATATACTTGGTTCATCGATTGATCATGGTATGGTGCGAGCATAGTGCGTGTCTCGCGGGCGGCCCAAATTGTTTTTATTTATTTATTTTTCAAAACCCGGTCTACAAATTAACCCTCCACCGGACACTCCCCGGATGCCCTCTAAACTAGGACAAATCCGGGGAAACCCGGACGGATGGCAACCCTATATCCATAGCATCTATGTTAACATAGCGTATAGCATTCTTCGTGAATCCACCACCTGACGACCTCCGTGGCGCAGTGATATGCGCGGTGGATTTATAAGTCGGAGGTCCCGCGTTCAATTCCCGGCTGAGATATTTTTTAATTTGTCTTGGTCTGCCTGGTGCGGGGCTTTCGCCGTGGCTAGTTGCCACCCAACCAACAAAGGAGTACCGCCAAGCGATTTAGCGTTCCGGTACGATGTCGTGTAGAAACCGAAAGAGGGGTGTGGATTTCCTACTCCTAAAAAATTAGCCCGCTTCCATTTTAGATTGCATCATCACTTAACATCAGGTGTGATAGCAGTCAATGGTCAATTGGTGGTAGATAAAAAAAAACTTACACATATACATACATCTTACTCAAAATGTATGGCTTGGAAGTTTCGTTACTCAACCTATCAGTAATCGAACCCCTTGTTTTGGAAATACCCTCTCGCTACGGAGAGGCGACGAGGTTGTGTCGGACTCCTAACGACTAAAACCCTTCAATGTTTCTTTCTACTCGTTCTCGTAAAAATTGCACCGCGAACGACGAAAAGGGGTGCATCCCAGTAGTACCCCCTAATTTTAGTTCTATAGAACTGTTGATACACCATATTAGTGCTTAGTGTCCCATTAGTTCTATATAGAACTAATGGGACAAAATAAAAGAAATGTCGATACCAAAATCTTGTTTGTACGTTACATATAAAATATCTATAGTTTTTATAATTATAATATGGAATCTCTTTTGATTGCAATACTAAATGTCCACTTAAATTTGAGAGTATCTATAAACACACTATATCGAATACAGCTTTGCTTAAATCGCACAAAACGTCTTTAAAATGGTATTGAGGTTTTTAATATAATTTTTTTCTAAACTGAATAGTTTGCGCGAAAGATACTTCCAAGGTGGTAAAATGTGTCCCCCTGTAACTTCTAAAATAAGAGAATATTTTTTTAGACACGACTACTACTTGGTTTTAACAACTTAGCTTTAATTTGTCGCAAGGGACGTTCTTTTGTTAAAAACAAAATGAAATATCAATCAAAATAATATAAAGTTTATAACTTATATAAGTAAAGTCAAGAGCAAAAACTATACTACAGTACTATATAGAACTATTGGGACATAGGTAATTCGACAGCACGGAAAATATCCCAACAGTTCCATAGAACTACGGTATGCAGTACTACTGGGATGCACCCACGAAAAGCCGCTTCCGAGATATTTAGTAAGCGAACCCTAACCTAAATCATATCCGAATGCAAAGACAGAGTTAGAAAGTGTTAGGTATGGGTGTGTACAGGTAAGAGCCTTTTAATAGAATTTTTATGAATCCCGGACGGAGACTACGCAAAAACCGAACTGCGCAGTCTGCGTCCGGGTATGTGGGACTCGCTGGCTGAGAAGCAACCAGAGTACCCACTTAAACCCAGCGGAGTTGCTAGCGTCTTTTTATTAGAACATCAAAGGATCGCGGAAGCATGTGCTTCGATGTTCCGTCGCTCTCCTCGGTACACTCAGTGGTGTCTACAGTAATTCAACTAACAATAATCGCACCTCGGATAAACCTCATTAGTTACAAATATTGCCTATACGCAATGATAGAGTTAAGAACCTGGCTTTTCTTGAGATCTGGTAACTTTTTTACAGCGTAAGCCACTTGCATTAGTCTCGGCATTACTAAACATGAAAATGTTTTTAATGGGTTAATATTTACTAAAAGTGTATTCCCAAAGGGCACTGTCAATGGCCGAATATAAGCGTCAGACGCCAATGCATAATTTGTAGGGGTGCATTCGCCGCACTTCCGTCGAACAGCTGGCTAGCATGAAACGATAGATATAGTTCACTAGTGGATATACAACTATATAAATCTAATATATCACTATCACTGCTGCTATATAATCTCAAAGTAAGCTTAGGTTGTTATGGGTACTATGATAACTGATGAAAATATATATATTATACATAAATAAGCACCCAAAAAACTGGAAAATATCTACGCTGATCACACAAATATTATTCCAGACGTGGAAATCGAACCCACAGCCTAGGACGCAGAAGCAGGGTTACTACCCAATGCGCCACTCGGCCGTATTTATCTCAATGCCAAATATCATCCAGATTCGATCAGCTGTTTTGGGGTGAATTTTTCGAGATGTCAAGGCGTTTAACTTATCGAGGTTCAACATAGAGAGGTTCTACTATATTTGATGGTAAGTAATAAAAATAAGATCTGGCTTGTGTATAACTGATGTAATATAAAAGTGAAAGGAGTTTCGTTCCGAGAAGCACTTACCCTCATTACAAGCAGTATGACTATACACGCGACGCCCAGCGTACTGTCCGCTACAGTGGCATTTGGTAGGTTCACAAATACCTGAAACAATATTTCTTAATTACATACATATTAAGGCGCGTTCTCACCGTGTCGTAGGGACATTTGTATGCAGTTTAAAGAGTCGTGGCTTGTATATTTAAATGGAGGTGTTCTTTTATAGAACGGAATGACCAATTGTCGCAAGTTTTTATGTGACTTATTTCGTAAAAACCCAATCGTTCGTGACAAATTAAAAAAAAGTTGCTCAAATCCGACAGAAAACCCTCAACGTACGTCTCACGCCGAAGTAAGATCTTCACGAGATGTTGACTCTTTGAGACGTATTGCGAAGAATTTTACTTTAGTATTGAGAATTGTACAATCCAAAAAAATATTAACTATAGCTGAGCCCTCGAAACTTCAAAAAAATCTTACACTTTTGCTTACGAGAGATAAGTAAAGAGAGAGAAAGATTACGTTTATAAAATGAACAATCTATAGATATTAATAACGAACTTCTGTATAATAAGCGCCCGCTTCAATCCAACTATCATAATTATGATAACTTTGGTGCAAATTGCACAAACAATTTTGATGCTATTCAAGGTGGTATACAATTTTATACTACTCGTATCTAAATTCATATTATAATTAATATGGAAAATAATATTATATTTTCCATATTAATTATAATATTAATTTAGATCTAATGAAAATGTTCACAAAGTACCACCATATTTCTACGAAATATTCAGCAATGATATTTTAGCAATTTAACGTAACACAAAACAGAGTTAGACTCTAAAAACTTTTCACCCTAGCGTTTATCGAACTCTACATTCGCTAAAGCGCGGACCCTATAATTACGCGATTTCACACGCTGCGTAATTGATTCACTAAATAATCGCAAAGTGCATAGTGTGACGTTTATGGCGTTCAAGTTTTAGTTAAATGATACATATATACATACATACATGTTGACTAAATACATTGTCAGCTTACAGGGCCAGGCCTCCCTAAAAGCTCACCACAGGGCCAGGCCTCCTTACTTGTAAGATATCTAGGTTAGGCTAGACTTAGCGTGATAATGTTCAATTCATTAACAATCACTATCATATATTGGTGATAGTGGCCGGGACCCGACGGCTTCACGAGCTCTCCCAAGCACGGGAGTGTAACACATCCAATTTCCCGAATCTGTGCTTAGAATTTACTGAGATTTACTGAAAATTGTCGCGTATCTGTAGACCTACGCATAACGACAAACATAACATAGTGTTAATTAATATGAATTTGGAAGTGCCCAAATAATTCAAATATTTAATAGACAATCCCATCAATATTACGGACGCTAAAGTTTGTTGGATGGATGGATGGATGGATAAATTTTATACTCAAAAATTTTATACTGAATGGATTTTGATGAAACTTAACAATAATACACTTATACATCAGAATAACACATAGGTTATCCCGAAAACTAACGATTAGGAACGGGTACAACGCGGGTGAAATAGCGCGCAACCTCTATTAAAGAAATAAGTGGTAGAGGTACCTTTTTCACATTGTCCATAAACCCTTTGGATCTAAATTGCAGTCCGAATAACCCTTTGAGTTGTGAAACGGCGATTATAACCGACGTCGCTGACGTGAAGCCGACCGTCACTGGCACCGATATGAAGTCTATAAGAACACCTGTTGAAAAAAATTCGTTTAGTTTTTGTCAGACGCAAGCTTACAGAATAATCCTAATATGCTACAACAAGGATATCTTTTCAACTTTCAATAAATAGACATAGGGACATTTAATTAAAATAGTATACATTAAGTTACGTCTTTCGCTAGATATGTCATTAAATCTAAAGTTCTCTCTTCTTCTCTTGTATTTCAATTTAAAGTTTTTCAATTATTAAAAAACTTTGTCCTTTTTGTTAGTTATAAAAATTGAAACTTTTATAAAATAAATAAAAGTGTTACTCAGTTTATAATATTCCGTGTGGAATGAGGTATTTTTCATATGTTTCCTTATTTTTATTTCCTTTATTTTTGGTTAGTGATTTTCGATCAAAAATACTCAAGATACTAAACTTAGGATTAAGCTACAAAATCTTACTATGCTATGCTCTGCGGTTTGATGCCGGTATCTACTGTCAAATAGCTTATACGTTTCCTCAATAAAAGATCTACTGAACACTGAAAATATTTATTTTTTAATTTCTAAAAAACCTTCTAAGATTAGCGCGTTCATCTTCATAATATAGTTTAGATTTTCTATTCGATAACATAATGAAACACAAGTTAAACAGCGCAACTTCACAGGACACAATACTAGTAGGTAGGTAGGTTCTCAAACATGCACTGAAAGACAAACTTACCCAAGTGCAATATTCCCATAGCAAGCTGAACTACACCAGTTAGGAAGCACAGTAGTACGGCGTAGTCGAAGTTTCGTCCCTGTATTTGCTCATATGTCATGAGGGCCAAGAGCGCAGTGGGGCCTAGTGTGATGTCTTTGCATGAGCCAAATATCGCGTAGACGAAACATCCCATGAACGACGAGTACAGGCCGTACTAGAACAATAAATTTACTTCTTTAGACACATTTGAGTTTAGTTAGCTAATCCATCTATACTTATAATAAAACTGTAGGTGTTTAGGGACCAGGGATTTTTTGTATAGATAACCTAATTAATAACTTATCAAATAAATACATATTCTTATTCTTATTAACATTATGTTTTAATTAATATCGATTCCGTGCTTAAATTCAATTTAAATATTTTCTTTAGCAATATATTAATTTCTAACTATCTTCATTCATTTGATTTATTTTTGAGACAAAAGTTGTTCTAAAAAAACTCTCTATAAAAATTTACTAAAACTCATCCCCATTTCATTCTATCACTAATTTTTAATGGTTTTATTTTGTTTAGGTTCTAGATTATAGGTACGTGCAGTTTATATTAATATCACATGTAATCACGTGGTTAGTACTTTTTAACTTGGAACAAACTTGACAAAAATTAACATCCGAGGCTGGAACAAATTCAATATTGTAATTATAATTATTACCAATATTAGCTTTTACTGTCGTTTTCATCGTATTGTTTAAACATATGCATATGGAGGACGTTTAACGACAATCGAAATTTTAGCGACGATGTTTGGACAAGTGTCTTTATTGCACTATTGTTCGTTCCCGTAAGAGTCACGTTTTTATATATTTGATATTCATTATTTTCAAGGTTATGGGAATTTATATAAATGTTAAAGTAAATTATGATAAAGGGTATAATTGATAATTTTTGATTTCCAAGAACTTATTACAAAAAATTATAATGTCCAAGCGGGGAACTTCTTTGGACACCTGCAGAGGGGTGCTCACTTTGCCTTTCCAAGAGTAATCTTGGAAGGAAAGATACTGGACAAAAGAGCATCTGGTCTGGTGGACTGGACTCGATAACCACAATTAAAGCGAATTATAGTCTGTAGGAAAGCTTTCGCATATTGAGCGTCAAACTTTGTTCGAAAGATGGCACTAAGTGATGATGATAATACCCAAAGATAAAAAATGTTTAATATAAATAATAATAAGCTTATAAGTCTAAAATAAACTTCTAACTGCAATAAAAGAAGAGAATATAGTGCACACGTACGGAAACATAAATAAAGGTGATTTGCAATGGTTTTATTGCTGCAAGTAATTTGTTATAGGCAAACCTGATGACAGCATCTAAGTAAGAGTGGGATTGTGCAAAATCTTATAAACCAAATTAATACACAGTAAAATCCTGTGTCTCGAAAAAGCAACGATCCTAGATTCAAAGATGATAGAAATATATTTTAAAGATTGAGCACAAATTCAAATAATGTTTAGTTTTATTGCCTATTCACGTTTGTTTCCTATTTATTTTTTTTACATTTTATTACTGGCGTATCTATCCGATCTTGGGTAATAATTTTTCCAGAGGGAAATCCTTTTTTATCTGTTTGATGGGAGGCCGTAAATATTTTTTACTTACTGCTGTTTTCGATTTTCAAGGCACATCTGTCTGCGAAATTTCATCCTGATAGGTTATAAACTCTTGGGAAAAGAAAGCAGTGGGACGAACGAAGTGGATTAAAGGTTCCACTTTTACGACTTGACACACAAGCACGGAATCCAGTATAGTAAAAGAAAATTCCCCTTTACTATGTTCACGGTTTATTGAAATCAAGCCATTTCCTCGGGTTTGCGATGTGGTTTTATGTTAATACTAAACTACGAGTATGTGTGTGTGTATACAACATAGACTTTACACGTAAATTTTAGTATCTGTTAAATAATAGAACAGTAAAAAATACTTTACAAACCGTAACTTACATAGATAGGCCAAGAAAAATAAAAAAAAAACACATAAAAATTTGAATTAAAAATGTGAATTGTGACAGGCGAATGTAAAATTTTAAATTCTCAATACGTAACAGTCGTAAGTTGTGTGGTATGTAGAGTAACCTGTGTTTTTTTGGGCTACAGATACCGCTGATGCCATGAATTTTAAATCAGTTATTCGAAAAATGCGTACGCGAATTTTTCCTACATATTTGTGATAGCGACCTCGCATAGTTTAACGAAATAAGTTCAATCCTGCTCAGCGTATGAATCGGAGCTATCTGAGGAAACAATTTTAAACTAAGTACTGTCACTTTAACTAACTAACTGACTAACCTATTTGTATATGTATACAATAATCATCGTTAGGTCTAGGCATGAAATGACATGCTTTTTCTACCTTCAATTTTAATTTGTTTGTTGATATGCATTCCACATAAATTTTGGGTTTAGTAGAAAATTTAGCTTGACGTACCATACTCGTACATAAATACATTCATTTTTCGTTGCTGTTTAAATAGTTTTTACTAAATACAAACAGCTTGTATCGACAAATATATTTTTTATTGAATAAAACAAATCTCACTATACAGATATATGCCCTTTTATGTATTATTATTTTGTACTTTTTATAAAAACCAAGTAAAAAATATTGCAAAAGGCAGCCTTATTGCTTAGTACCCGATATCACTTTCACGTCACAGAATTAAACCAAACAAAATACAGTTGATACGCTAGAACGGTAAAGGTAAATACAATAGAAAATGTATTCAGATTGCATAATTTCTTATCGTAAGCCGAGATAATAATTAAGGATCATTCTCTATACCTGCGGGTGCAATCCAGCTAGAGTAGCGTAAGCCAGCGCTTGTGGTATGACCGTAAGTCCTACTGTAATGCCCGCTATAAAATCCGCCAAAGCCTTTTCCGAATTGTATTCCGGCAATGTTTTTATGATCGGCAATCTCTTGTACATGAAGCTCATGTACCATGTTTGTTTCTTGTAGCGTTTCTTGGATGGCGACGACATGGCTGTTTACCTGTGGAAGAAATGACGTCATATTAATTAATACAATTTTAATTAACTAGTTATATTTTAAGTCTGTCTAACTGTCTCGTTGATAACATGGTTAGGATATGTGGCTTTCTACTTCTAGGTTCGAGTTTTGAGTCGTGCTATGAGCTTTTTTTTTTTTTTTTAATAAGTTTAGTAAATAACCGGAGTTAACGAGTTGGAAATATTACACACAGCAAAGGATTGCTTCAAAAAGCTCTTTGAGGTATTCTTTGGTATACTTGAGTACCAGCATTGTACCCGTGAGAAGCCGGGGCGGGTCGCTAGTATATATTGGATTGTTATTTATAAAAACCGAGTAATAAAACAAACAATGACATGATTTCAATAAACATAAAACCAACGTCCGACAAATTTGTGCATAGTAATATTTTAGCATAAACAAAACAATAAACAACTGCCCGAATATGACAAAGTTCATATGCATTCATTATTTATTTACGCTTTAGCTGGTGTACTTTTATTTTGTACGAACGCGTTGCAAATAACTTTGGGAAACTAACTACTGTTAATTTATACAATAAACACAGCGTCAGGACGAAACTTTGGGAATAACAACGAGTGGCGAAACCATAACAAATCATAATTTGTTATTATGTTCTACATAGAGGAAGCTTTGGATATACAATAAGGGATAATATTCTACAGTGAAATAACCTTGCTTAAAATAATGTAATTTTTTTTATTGATTACAATTTAGCAATTACACCTGATGGTAAGTGATGATACAATCTAAGATGGAAACGGGCTATTTTGGTAGGAGTAGGATTATCCATGCCCCTTTCGGCTTCTACACGAAATCGTACCGGAACGCTTAATCGCTTGGCGGTATGTCTTTGTTAGGGTGGTAATTAGCCATGGCCGAAGCCTCCCACCAGCCAAAAAACGAATGATATTTTAAATATCATCAGCATCATTGTTAGGCCAGACTTCATCATTTTTAGAAAATTTTTTAAATAATAATAGAACCGACAAAAAACGCACTAAAAAGTAAAGAATAACTGTGTCATTTAGTTGATTTAATTTACTTAAGCTTAACTTCATAGATATAAGTCGGTGCCAGCCAAGTTTAAGGAACATTTATTTTACATAGTAAAGCAGTTTGTGGGTTCTAGGTAACGTCTTTAAAGTAGAAGCTTTGGCTGGCACCGACTCCTAGATATGCTTAAATAAATTAAATCAACTAAATGACACAGTTATTTTTTACTTTTTAGTGCGTTTTGAGTCGGTTCCATTTTTATTTAAAATTTTTATTTCTTACTTTTTAGTGATTTATCGCCACGTAACATACTCGTACTATACTGTCATAGTATATTATAAAGCTACAGATATCGAGACAAAAACCGAAATTGCTGTAAGCGTGCCTCCAAAATTCGAAGAGTTCCTTCAATTTCCCCAGGATATCATCATTAGATCCTAACATGGTGACAATGGGACCACCTTGGAAGTATGCCCTTTCTAATAAAAAAAGAATTATCAAAATCGGACAACTCTGTAAAAAGTTATGCGGGGTCATACATAAAAAAAAACTATATAAGGGTCGAATTGAGAACATCCTCCGTTTTTTTTCGTCGATTAAAAAAAGAGTACGGTTTTAGATGCTCCAATAAGCGGGTTTATGGTGACTTTTTACTTTTGTAAACTACTATCACAAAGGTTAATATCCTTCATATTAGAAGTTATAATATTTTTATAAAATAATGTGTTTTCTTTCCTTCAAGATATTCTCAATAAAACCTTTTGAAGCCCGGAGTTGGGAGTCTAAATGATAGAAGTCGTAGGCGTTCCTTAGCATATCATAAAATTACCCATGTCTGAACCGGAAATATTAGATATGCTACGAATTTAGGTATAATTAAACATGGCGACTATTTCAGACCAATATGGGCCGAAAATGGGCGACAACGACGGATGTAGCCTTTCCCTGATAAAAGATAAACCGCCTCCGTAGGGAATATTGGAGCGCTTAATTTAATTTAAGACCCTCTGCGTCATACACTTCCCATTTCCTTATAAACGCTTCGTAGAGCTTCGCATACTAAAAACAAGGGGCGAAAGTAGTTCTTACCTAATCTATCTATCTCTCTTTAATTGTATATAATAGTCTAATCTGCTAGACGACAATGTATTAAACAAAGTTGGGTTAGTTTAGTAATACTTACCTGCACCGATGTTTATGACCTTTGATTTATCTTTATCACTAAGAACAGAATAACTGTTAAAATATCAAAAATTTAAGAAGAAAAAGAAATTTTTCCAACATTTTGCATGCAATAACTTAGTTGTCGACATCTTGACATTTATTTCGATTACTGCTCAGCGGGTGAACGGATCTGTATGAAATTTTGCACAAAGATAGATTATAGTCTGGTATAGCATATCGGTTACTTTACTTTCCCAGGAACGGTATTTACGCTAGTGAAATCGCGGCACTAAATAGCCTTTAAACGCTTCGCCTAAATAGAGCTTGGCATACGAAAAACAAAAGGGCGCAAGTAGTTCTTACGTAATACGGATAACACAAGTGAAGATCTTATACGTATTATTGTTTGTGGAACACTCCGCGTCACCGTGTGTAAAGTACCTACTCTATTTGCGAATGCGAAGGGAATAATAAATGAAAGGGTTCAAAGGGTTGCGTGGACGATAATATCTTTCATTTCCCCTTTTGTGCATAAAATACGAACAGTCTATTCTGTAAATCATTGAGGTAATCATATGATTACTGCGGCATATGCACGGCTTGATTGGAAAATGGATTTCGCTTCACTGCGGTAAATTAAAACATCACGGACTTAGAGAGCATCATCGGAGTTAGGGAGTACCATCATTATATCATATTTTAATTAATTAGTTCGTTACTTGCGAAATTAAAACAAGATAACTAACAAGTATTTTTATCTGCATTGACATAAAATGTAATTTTAATTGATAAACTTTCTGTAAACAAAAGCAAACTTATCTACAGCAAACGAGGGTAATTAAGACAAATCAACTTTTTAAATGAAACGATACATAATTTATTTCACGAAATATTATAGATGGAATATTTTCAGAGCTCCAATTACTCTACAGATCTCGTCAATGAGAGAATGACTTCAAAGCTTAATGTATTAATTGAGGTACCTATGGGGCCGTTCAAATATTACGTAAGCAGATTTATTACAATTATTTACCCCCCAACCCCCCTTGTCAGCAAAAGTAAGGAAAGTTCCTACCCCCTTCCCCCTATGCTTACGTAAACATTTTTCAATTATAAATTTCATATTTTTTTTAATAAGTGTCATAATTTTCGTGTAGAGATTGGATTTTACTGATACAGTATTCAACATAGAGAATTCACGAATTTTTGCTATTCGTGTAAAAAAATAAATAACTATCGATGACGTAATCATCATCTAGACCCCCCCACCCCCCATGTCATCAAAAATAAGCAATACACAGACCCCCCCCCACCCTTCTATAGTGCTTACGTAATATGAACGGTTCCTATCTGTGAAAATATGAAAATCAGTTAAGCGAGATTAATAGAAAAACTAACCAGGATAAAACTATCTTATGTTAATGCATGTTTAAACTAATATCTAGCTGACAAAGCTTTGCTCGGTTTTTTTTTGGAAATTATACTCGTCTGAAACCCTCTGCATACAAAATTTCATGAAAATCGTTGGCGTCATTAGCTAGATTCAGATTTTATATTTATACCTACCCAAGAATTGCTCGTTTAAAAGTATTTGATAGATATGTGGGTGAAATAACTAAGTTCGTATATCGGATACTAAAATATTATTTTAAGCAATAATCATAGATTAAAGCAGAACTAAAGAACGACAATAAGGAAGGTAGATCGTTTACTGTCAATCGAACCTCACAAAAAGTTGTTCGAAGTAACTAACCAACGCAGTGTTGAACACGACGCTGATGGACTCGATAACAAGGCGCGCTTTGTTAAACTTGCGATAGTACGTCGAGCTAATAAACCCACAGACAATGTACTTCCAGCTCTTTGTTACAGGCTCCAGGTCAATTATGCGCTGTTGGACTGAGGATTTTCATTAACTCTGTGTTTGCAGAATTGACATTTGAAGTCCGCAACACAGAGATATAGGCAATTGTTGTCTAGTTAATGCGGCAATTACAAACCGGCAAATGAGACTGCGTGTAATATTATGGACTGCTGAATGTTGCGGAAGTGTTTACGTATTAAACTGTATAATATCAAAGTTTCTAGTTTATTGCATAGAATACATAATAACAAGTTGGTTAGGTTATTCTATGGATAATGGACGGTGCATTAGTCACCAAGGTTATCTGGCTTTTATGGTATCAGGAAAGTTAGGTTTTTGTGATTAACAATAACTGATTTATGAGTCACCGTCTCTTTGATTGTAAAGGCACTTTATTCACATTATATAATAAAATGTTTCATTAGAAAAAGGTAAAGTTAACACTAAGTAATATCCCACTAAACATTTTTATGTAAAGTATCACGAAACTACGAGTATATCATATTTCATGGAGAACCAAGTTTTTAACTCTACACGCCTTTACCTAACTCTCTCTCTCTCTCTCTCATTATACCAATTCTATTATTTTTTTCTACATATTCTACTTTTAAGGCCTGTGTGCACCAAGATTTCGGTTATTTATGATAACCGACAACCTGTACGCCGGTTAAAGACGTAAACCGGGCGGTTATCTTAAACGAGCTTACATTCTTAACCGGCGTACGGGTTATCGTGAACAGTAAATTTATAGTGAGCTTATGATAACCGTTGGTTATGATAACCAAAATTTTGGTGCACGCAGGCCTAAGTCCTCTACAAACCCCACATCTTAATCATGTGTGTGTGCCGGTTTAAAAAATACGTGAGAGATAATTGTATTTCTCACTAACTGTAACCATGTTACTGTTGAAATGGTCTATTTGTGTGACTATTACAAAGTAAGCAGTAGATTGGAACTGAAGAACCAAAACTTATAGATTATGACACAGGTTACTAAACTCAAATCTTTTACTTACCATTTGTCAAAACATTAATTCCGAATGCTTCATTAAGATTACAATTAATTTGTATAGTATCTAACATTAAAGCATTAACATTTTATTTACATTTGATACCATATATCTAAACAAGTTCATTGAACTTTTGTAAAAACATTAACTGCCTTAATCTTTTAAGGTGCATTCATCATTATAAGCAAACGTAGGATAGAAATCTTTTCGATTTCATCACGACGTATTACCGGAACGCTAAATCGCTTTGCGATACGCTTTGCGGTAGACCGGAGCCTCCCACTAAACCTGGACCAATTAAGAAAATCTCAATGAGCCCAGCTGGAAAATGAACTCAGGTCATCCGTCTTGTAAATCCACTGCGCATACCACTGCGCCCAGGGAGTCCGTCAAAAGTGGTAGGTACGTGTTCTCCACTGTGGAGCACGTCTGCCCCATCGGCCATCTGTTCTTCGACAAATGCCCACTATCACATCAATTGGCTTATTTTGCGTTGTCAGTAGTTCTCCTTCAGATCTCCTAATTCGATAAGTCACATTCGATTATGGGAACTCGAAGTTACATAGTACCGAAAAGCAAACCGATACGGTAAGAAAACATTCGACAAGAGCCTCTTTATGTTCGACATAAGTGGGAGCTCTTCCCTAATCTCTTATGTAAGTTAATTCGTTAAGAAAACTTTATGGGAATTGCTGCAAAAATAGTAGAATACAGTCGAAATTATCATCATCTTCATTGTTACTATCAACCTATTTCAACGGTCCACTAAAGGGCTAAAAACGTTTAACGGTCCACTATAGGGCTAACAACGTTAAACGGTCCACTATAGGGCTAACAACATTTAACGGTCCACTACAGGGCTAACAACATTTAACGGTCCACTATAGGGCTAACAACGTTTAACTAGTTTTAACGGTCCAGTATAGGGCTAACAACGTTTAACTCGTTTTAACTGTTACTATCAGGTGTTAGAAACAACGTCTGCACGTGTTCTTCAAAGCGATTGGCTTATGTGACTTCAGTTCAGTATATGATGAGTGGAAGTTCTGCCTGTGTCAATTGATTTTCCCGAGATTTCAGTGTTTTTAGGCCCTTGTGTTAAGTAGGACCTTGACTGCATACAAGTTACACGTTAACTCATGTTAAGTGATGATGCAATCTAAGATAGAAGCGAGCTAACTTGTTAGGAATAGGATGAAATCCACACCCTTTCAGTTTCTACACGACATCGTACCGGAACCCTACAGCAGCCAGACCAAAGCAAATTAAGAATAACTCAAACTACTCCGCCGGGAATCAAACCCAGGACTTTCGTCTTATAAATCCACCGCACTGCGCCACGGAGGCCATTAAACTGGACTCGTGCTTCGGAGATAATAGGATCAACGTTGAGGTGACGGTCCCAGTCTCTACAAAACATCTATTTATTCTACTTTTCGAGGCAGAGAATGTCATTGTAACCATCAGTCGAAATCACGAAAGTGACATAACTATTGGGGCGCGAACTGAATAGGCAGTAATTGACGATGCAACGCGTATTATTGAGTGTCATATTGAAGCTTGTTAATGGTCAGCGATGTAGCAAATTAAGCTACACATATTACGCTAGATAGCATTTTGTGTGTGCCTCTAGTTGAATGACTCTGTATTATTTTGTTCATTTGTTTATAGTAACTACCAAAGGAAGGAAGTGGTCTGCTGAGAAGAACCGGCAAAGGAACCTGGAAATGGCTTCAAGAATATTCATGATATTTGGTATGCAGGGAGTTTTAGAGGCGATTAGAGGCGATTGAGAAGTATACTTTCCAAAAAGAAAAATACCGAGCAAAGCGTTCAACTTAACATTATGAAGTGAAAGATATTGTGTAAGGTCTGGAATTATCAGTGGGTTGGAAAAATTTATTTTTGGATATACGACTTTTATGTGATTGAAACCCGGTCACAATGTTGGTGATATTAAAAACTTACCTATATCGTGTATCTTTAATTCATGCATGCTCGATAACAAGAACTCATTCAATTCACATTCATGTCGATTTTGTTATCTTTAAAGTACGAGCATTGATAATAATAAAAATACAAAACGGCCAACCTTGACAAATAAATTGAATCGTCAACATAACGGACCCACTTCGACTGTTTGTTTACAGCCGTTTCAAAATCGAGATAGGCAAATTACATTGCGTGAAGTTCGAAATATAAAGGTACGAGCATATTATGTGAAGTCGCAACGGGTAGACGTGGGCCGCACCGCACTATGCTTACTAAAGTTTGTTCGCGGTAAGAATGCAGTGAGCGCCGGCAATCCGGCCCCCTAACCTATTATAAAGGCGAAAGTTTGTATGTATGGATTGATGTTTGTTACTCTTTCACGCAAAAACTACCGAATGGAAACTTTGTAATAATATAGCTTACATATCAGAATATTAGACGACAATTACACACATCGCTACATAGCCCCAAAGTAAGCGTACTCGTAAGTAGCTTGTGTTATGGGTACTAGATAACTGATGAATATTTTTATATATATTATACATAAATACTTATAATATATAGATAAACAACCAGAAACTGGAAAACATCCATGCTCATCACACAAATATTTTCCAGATGTGGGAATCGAACCCACAGCCAAGGACGCAGAAGCAGGGTCACTACCAACTGCGCCACTCGGCCGTCGAATGATAACACATAATTCACATTTTATCCCAAAATTCCCACGGGAAAGAAAACTACGCGGGTGAAACCGCGGACGTCCATTAATATACAATACATTCTAGCGATTTGAACGCATTTTTGCGTCCTGACCTGACCCGTTGCGGCCCGATATAATATACTCGTTACTTTAAGGTATCGCGGTTTTTAACCTTAATTGCGAATGATAAGCGGCACAATAAACATTTATTAAAATAGCAAGCAATATAATTGAACCAATAGTACGACGAAAATACTGCAAATTCCGTGAACTATACTTTAATTAAATTGTAGCATAGATACGATATCTATATTGTAATAAATCTAAACAATTAATAATTCATTTATATTGCTGTTCGCTAAGAATTTACGATTGACTCGGTTGACTCTACATAGTTCAGCGGCTTATACACAATCTATCTCTATTCTCTATATTCGCGATCATTAATTACTAACTAGTTTTTGTTAAAAAAATTTAAGTAACGTCAGGTTAACTATTTTTTCATTGCGATGACTTCGGTTTTCTTAATATCGGGCTTTACGGAATACGAAAATACAGTTCTCGTTGATTTTTGGTTAACAAAAATGTTTAAATAAAAATAGAACCGACTCAAAACGCACTAAAAAGTAAAAAATAACTGTGTCATTTAGATACTTTAAATTACTTAAGCATATCTATGAAGTCGGTGCCAGCCATGTTTAAGGAACCTTTATTTTACGTAGTAAAGCAGTTTGTGGGTTCTAGGTGACGTCCTTAAAGTAGAAACCTTGGCTGGCACCGACTCCTAGATATGCTTAAGTAATTTAAAGTATCTAAATGACACAGTTATTTTTTACTTTTTAGTGCGTTTTGAGTTGGTTCTATTTTTATTTAAATTTTTTATTTCTTACTTTTTAGTGATTTATTGCCACGTATCGTACTCGTACTATACTGTTATAGTATATTATACGGCACTAGTAGCCAAAAAGCTACCGATACCGAGACAAAAACCGAAATCGCTGTAAGCGTGCCTCCAAAATTTGAAGAGTTCCTTCAATTTCCCCAGGATATTATCATTAGATCCTAACATGATGACAATGGGATGGGAACCTTTCTAATAAAAAAAGAATTATCAAAATCGGACAACTCTGTAAAAAGTTATGCGTGGTCATACATAAAAAAAATATACGTGTCGAATTGAGAACCTCCTCCGTTTTTTTTTTCTTCGGTTAAAAATTAGGTGTCAAGTTAGAGACTGTTTGTTAAAATTTAGTGTCAATATCTCCTGAGGATGTTTTGGTTTCGAAGTGAAGGACGAGATATTACTGAGTAAGTTTAATTGGTGGCTTTTTCCGTATGTAGTCCAGTGAAGATTTTTGTTGCAAGTTTACCAACTAAACTAGTGTGATCCGACATCGTTTGGCGAATCCTGCATGTTTGTATGCGACTTTATAAAACGCAGAGCAAAGCTATTGTCACGAATCTATTTGTGATCTTATTTTATTATTACTGTAATGTTTTATGCGTTGACAGACTGATTATTATTTAAGTGTTGCTAGCCTAGAATTCAGAGCAATTAAAAAATATAACGGAACTGTTCATTTTTGATGGCAATGCGATTATTTCATATTATTTTCATTTATACTAATATATAATAAGTTAACTACCAAAATGATCCTGAACGTAGGATCAGTATAAAGGTAACATTTTTATGCTAAATTCCGATCTCCAAAAATAATCTCCGAGCGTGAATCGGTCATCCAGATAGTATGGGTAACGTGAGCAATATGTGTAATATGAATAAAAAACAGATAAATATTTCTTTACTTTCTTCACTTACGTAATTTTTTACAATAAACTATTTTATTCTGTATAGCAAGAGAATGAAATGATGGGTATGACGTACCCATTTGTTCAACTTCAGTAGTCATTTAGAAAGTTTAGTCTACCTATACAGCCTTGTATTTAATCAGTAATAGCAAATGGCAATTAAAAATTCATGGCTGTTTTATATCTGAAACCGAACGCGAAATAAATAAATAAATAATATTCGTACCTACTTCATTTGTAAAAGTAATAATAATCAGTATTTTCCATGAAATAAGAAGTCTATCTCCTTACTAATTAGGTACTTATTATATTTTGGAAACCCAAAAACATTCATTACTTTATAAATGCTACAACTTTGTCAACACATATCCCTGCAATAGTTAAGTAAGTTAGGCAACTATGGGGTTTTTAGGGAGACACACATTTTCATATGAATTTTTATAAGCCGTAAACATTATGACTCCCACAATCAAAAAGTTATCAGGTCTCATGTAGAGCCAAGCTTCTAACTCTACAAGGCCCTAAATTCACTAACTCTACATCTTATTCAAAATTACACTATATGCACATGGGCATAAGGTAAATTATATCCACTGTTTATTCCTTCACTTTACTGTTAAGTATACAATATTATAATTATTGTATTGTAGTAACATAAAATAATAAAACAGCACATACAGTTAGACCTTTAAATCTTCTACATAGTTCAAAATAGGGAAACCAAAAAGAAACTTATATCGACAATCTGCTTCACCCAGTCCGTCACTGTATTTTACGCTGCGTTTGCGTAAACAGAAATATTATCAACAATTATTTATTCAGTTTTTCTCTTCTCAAGGATATAAATAATTGTCGTGAATTAATCATGCATATATTTACAATTGTGTTAACCGTTTCTATAAAAAATCTGTTGCATATTATGGTTGCTTCTGTAACTTCTCATCACTAGTCACATGCTTTGTGTGTTTGTGAAATATTTCTGTAGGCCTATTTCCTAATTTAACCATTAATATAGTTAACGAAATATGATAACGAAATATGTAATCAAAAATTACCACATTTTTCGCATTCTGTAAAGCCCTCTACTAACGAAAACGAAGTCATCACAATTCCAATTTAGTGAACACGAAACCACCCACATGGCTTGAGATTTGATCTAACAAAGGCTAGTTGGTAATGATCTACTTCGTGTCTTTACACTATTGCAAATGCTGCTCTGTTATAAGTGATGGTATTTTATTTTAAATCCTAATGAAAAGTGTAAGCTGGAGTTGGTGTACCAGTACATCAAATGATTCAAAGACAAACTCAAAAAAATTTAACAAAAAATAGAACCGACTCAAAACGCACTAAAAAGTAAAAAATAACTGTGTCATTTAGTTGCTTTAATTTACTTATGCATATCTATGAAGTCGGTGCCAGCAAGTTTAAGGAACATTTATTTTACGTAGTAAAGCAGTTTGTGGGTTCTATCTAGGTAACGTCCTTAAAATAGAAACCTTGGCTGGCACCGACTCCTAGATATGTTCTATTGTTAAAAATTTTTATTTCTTACTTTTTAGTGATTTATCACCACGTAACGTACTCGTACTATACTGTCATGGTATATTATACGGCACTAGTAGCCAAAAAGCTACCGATACCGAGACAAAAACCGAAATCGCTGTAAGCGTGCCTCCAAAATTTAAAGAGTTCCTTCAATTTCCCCAGGATTTCATCATCCGATCCTAACATGATGACAATGGGACCGCCTTGCCCTTTCTAATAAAAAAGAATTATCAAAATCGGATAACTCTGTAAAAAGTTATGCGTGGTCATACACATAAAAAAAATATATACGTGTCGAATTGAGAACCTCCTCCGTTTTTTTTCGTCGGTTAAAAATATATTTATTCAATAAAGTCTTTAAAATTATTAAAAATAGGTCTGACGCCCCTGACGCTCTCTGCGACGAATTATGTTTTGTGATAGTTCGAAAAAAGTAGCCTAGTTTCTCAGGCTCTGAATGTGATCTCTGTACCAAATTTCATTAAAATCGGTTCAATAGTTTAGGCGTGTTTGCATAATAGACAGATAGTTACTTTCGCATTTATAATATTAGTATAGACGTCTAGGAATCTCGCAGCACGAGTAATGTCTTATTAATGTCACTAATAAGCCTCAACAGCAAATAAGTGCCGAACAAAAAATATTTCAGCGCGAACAAATTGCTGGGAACGCGGCGCGTCGATTACGAGCCGACGATTTGTTACACGAAATGCCAGCTCGACACGTTATTACTTATTAGCTGGTTTGTGTTGAAGGATTTCTTACATTAAGCCAACACCTATTTTTAATATTACATTGACATAAAAAACAATTTTTAATTTTTACATATTTTTATGCAAGTTTTTTTATGTAACGCTGCATGTAATTATTAATCACTTTATGAAAGTTTAGGCCTAAGCTATTGACTGCTTCGTTGGTCTAGTGGTTAGCCAATGTGGCTTCGATCACGAGGTCCTGGGTTCGAATCCTGGGTCGGGTCACGAAATATTTCAGACCTTTTCATTCTTCTATGAAATTTTCAGTACATTTAAAGCCTGAAATCGAGAAGTTAGTGGAGTTACACCCCCGTTTCTCGGAGAGCATGTTAAGCCGATATTAGTGATCATTAATAAACAATATATTATCACCGTAAGACATTTACATGTAGAAGACTATGTAAATGTCGGTGGTACATGGATATCTACAGTACACACTTATACAGTGCATGGGCTAATAAACTTTCAGCTTTTATAAAAACAAGACGGTCTAGCCACCTCAGACTTTTTATTTTATCGACTACAAGTTGGCCCTTGACTGCTATTAAGTGTTAATGCAGTCTAAGATGGAAGCGGGCTAACTTGTTAGGAGTGGGAGGAAAATCCACACCTCTTTCGGTTTCTACACGACAACGTACCGGAACGCTAAATCGCTTGGCGATACGTCTTTGTCGGTAGGGTGGTAACTAGCCTCGGCGAAAGCCTCCCACCAGCCAGACCAAGACAAATTAAGAAAAATCTCAATCTTCCCGCCGGGAATCGAACCCAGGACCTCCGTCTCATAAATCCACCGCGCATACCACTGCGCCACGGAGGTCGTCAAAACCAAGACTTATGTAATAGCCATTTAAATCACTAGTTTCTAAAGAGGTCGCAATTCAACTTTTATACAAGAAAATAAATTATCATGCGGAACAGCTAAATTAAATTCAAATTATCACAATTGATGAAGTTTAAGTTTTGAATCACGAAATTATTTACAGGAATTCCAGGGGACTAATTCGGGATGGGATAAAAAATTGCCCTCTCCGACCTATGTGAGATCGAGCCTGTCGTATCGATGATGGTGCACATCTGTGGAGGTCGAGGGTGACTTTTTCCATAACAAATTACGGCGTCCATGTTAAAACCACACTAGCAGCTTGTCGATTGCTTTATGTCACAAAAATGTCTGAGGTATTTGATGATTAAAATGATCAGAGTTTTATGAGGTTCGAAACGCAAAATTCTTTAAAGAATATTACAAAAATAATAATAAGTACTATGAGTGCAAGAGTATTAAAGAATTAGAGGCTATCGAGTGCAATATTTTTTATTTATTTATTTGTTTTTTATTCTGTACATTTATGGCCTATTATTTAGGATTTATTAAAGATAGAGAGAACATCTCAATACACAATAATATCGCAGATGGTTTGGCAATCTGGAAATAGTTTGGGGCCCCTCATCGATCGCGATTTTCTGTGATTTAACCCTTATCCTTTTAAAAGAAACAAAATTGACATGCAGAATACTAATTCAACATGATCTCGAGTGACAAAGATACAATTTCTAACGTTCAGGAATTCCAGTCGTTAGTCGACTGGAATTCCTTTGGAATTTAGGAGGATGAGAAATTGTCCTCTTCAACCTACTCGTATGTGACATCGAGCCTATCGGTATCCATGATGGTGCACATCTGCAGAGGTCGACTGTGAATTTTTCCATAATAAACAACGGTATCTGCGTCTTTTATGTCGCGTTATTAGTGAACAAATACTTATTCATGAGATGTTTTGTAAACATTGAAACTTCTTTCTAGTAATAAAACAAATTATTAAAAAAATTTGTAGCTTTATATGAGATTTGTGAACTGGCTACCCTTTGTTTAGTTTTATTGTAAAAAATTGATTAATAAAATCAAAAATTCTCCTAGGCAGGGTCTTTGGGTAGACGTGAGACAATGGTATAACATTTTGTCGCACGACGTGTAATCAGCGTGTCTTCGTCGTCCAAGACCCTTGATAGTCCGATTACAAGTCACCGATACATCAAACAGGCGTGGAGTGGCACGGCACGTACTACGTTCATCAATTCGAGCCGTCCGATCCCCGATCCGTCAACGTTATCGGAACCCAGCGCCGGGCATTAAGCGAACAACAAAATTAATTTCAAGTGACGATCAAGATAAATCACAATCGCTATTAAGGGACAACATTTTTAAAAGCTAACATTTACAATGATTTTTCTTAGAAATAATATTTAGGAACATTTTTTCTTATAACAAGACGATTAGGATTATATATTTATATCGTAATGAAAAACATTTATTACTATTTTTCTGAACTTTTAGAAATATAGAGAACATCTCCTATGTACACTATACCATTTACTAATAACTAGTCCCCCCCCCTATCGAAGGCTTGGTCCTGGGTACTTGCAGTGGCCCAGTGGGAGAGACGGGCTTGATGACGAAAAAATGAATTATTAGTATTATACGTTATCTTCGTTGCAGTTAACGCACATAATAGAATCCTTCTTTTAACGAAGAAAGCCATACAAAAATCCGTACAGTAGTTTCAGAGATAAGCTCGAACAAAAACTTGCGACTTCACAAAACGGAGCACATTTTACAATTTAGTAATTACTCTATATAGTGTGCTATAACTATTCTACCCTATATCTAGCAGTAGTCATCCTTTGGTGTTGGAGATATTCAATCACATTGCAAATTAACGTTCGTGACTGGCTATGACAGCCCCTGGCTTTGAGCCAGTGAAGTAATACGGTAAGCCAAGATTAGCGCTTTGGTATCCCATATTACTGCAGGACGAGAATTAATTAGCGAATAACTGCTGCATAAGCCGTCAGGGCATCTTATCACGGCATCCGCAGCGAATTACGCCCATAACAATATAGTCGGTCGTGGAATTATGGATACAGGCGTAGACAAGTGTTTGTAGCATGGCTCTCACACCCATAATGTAAACGTATTTTATTAACAGGGTGATTCGCGGTTATTTATACATTTTATATAATTGTTTGTTACAACTGTCACATATTCTCGACATGTTATGGGGGTAGTAGGAGGGGTATTATGCCTTAATACCTATATATAGCTTGTTAGAGCCATACGACACCCGAAAGACGCCGCTTTGCCTCGTGCGATCAGTATTCTTTTATAAATTTCTATGGTCCCCACAGAAATATTATAATATCCCTACGGACATTATAATCGTTAACTAAACTTAAAAAACATTATGACCTTATTAATGAACTAACCAAAAATGGCTATGTGGTTAGTTTATACGCGGTAGAAGTGGGTGCGAGGGGTATACCAGCGAAGTCTCTCTACAACCTGCTAAAAGACCTTGGCCTTACTAGAAGTGCAATAAGCTCCATATTGGAACGAGTGTCCAAAGCTGCTCTAGTAGGGTCCTTCCGAATTTGGCTAGGCAGGGAGAATAACTTGAACAGAGGAGGTGAGTGTTGACGCGCGTCACTAAGGGTACCCTTAAACCTACACCCGAGTCACAAGTCTCGGGCTCTGTTCGGAGTTTTTCTCTCAGCCACGCGATGGACCCCCCACCCGCACGGTGAATTCATGGTATGCTAAGATATTCGTCTCTCATTAGTTGCTTGTAGACTACCAATATATTGACGCTGTTATTGATGTTTAACTGCCTCCATGGCACAGTGGGTAGGTACAGTGTAATTAAGACACAAAGGTCCTGTGTTCGATCCTCAGATGGGCCAATTAAGATTTTCTAAATTAATCCAGGTTTGGCCGGTGGGAGGCTTCAACTCATTTAGTCACCACCATACTGACTAAGACCGTTAAGCGATAGGGGCTGAGGTTTTCATACTACTCCTAACAAGTTAGCCAGCTTCCATTTTATAATGCATCATCACTTAACTTAATGATTTAAAAAAATACGGAAAATAATTTTATATTTAATATTTTGCATGCTTTAACCTTTTTAATCTGTAACTTGATATTTATTTAAAGAATCATATATCATATCTGTTTTAATATTCATTAGTAGCTATTTCAGTACACTAAGTTATAATCTAGACAGTAAAACAACTAAAAATCTAGATAATTTTTTTTTAAATTAGTTTTTACATAGGAAATATGACACTGCTGCAGCTTTGACCTTTTTAAACTATTTTCATACCTCCTGCAAGCTTCATTTTTAAATTATAATCATTAAACAATTACTTATCAATATCAAGAGGTCAATCCATGCCTAATGAAATATATTTGTACCCAATACTAAAAAATTGTTTATGGCTAATTGGAGAATGAGAGAGACGAATATCTTAGCATTCCATGGATTCACCGTGCGGGTGCCGGGTCCATCGCGTGGCTGAGAGAATAACTCCGAACAGAGCCCGAGACTTGTGACACGGGTGTAGGTTTAAGGGTACCCTTAGTGACGGCCGTCAACACTCACCTCCTCTGTTCAAGTTATTCTCCCTGCCCAACCATATTCGGAAGGACCCTACTAGTGCAGCTTTGGACACTCGTTCCAATATGGAGCTTACTGCACTTCTAGTAAGGCCAAGGTCTTTTAGCAGGTTGTAGAGAGACTTCGCTGGTATACCCCTCGCACCCACTTCTACCGCGTATAAACTAACCACATAGCCATTTTTGGTTAGTTCATTAGTAAGGTCATAGTATTTATTCACTTTGAATACATGGTCTTTAGGGATGTTTGTTTCCCACGGCACTGTAAGCTCAACAAGTACTATACGTTTGATTTGTTTGGAAAAAAGAAATATGTCCGGTCTAGATGTCGTAATAGCTAAGTCTTCCGGGATTTTATAGTGCTTTTCATACGTGTCCATTAATATAGTCCAATCAGGAGCAGAGCCCAGAATTGAATAAGGCTTGCTGGTGGAATTTGTACTTGAGCCTGCTTTAACGAAGTTAGTTTGTCTTTTATTCGTCGTCAACCCTTTTTGAGCCCTAGCTACTGAAAGGCTTATAGCTTCACGTATGATTTCTAGTACTCTGTCGTGGCGGCGTGAGTAGAGACCCCTGTCCAGGAGCACCTTGCATCCTACCAATAAGTGCCTTGCAGTGCCCACTGCCTCACCACAGGTATAGCAAGATTTTTCCGAGGCTTTTCCCCATCTTACTAGGTTACTCTGATCTGGGAGAGTCAGTTGAAAGGCATTAAGATAAAATTTCAATAAGGCAGGAGACCAATCGTACAGCAAGGCGCGCCACTTCAGAGCCAGAGGGATGCAGAACTCGCCTAAGTTTAACCACTCGTTTTGCATTTCTAGGTTCATGGCATGCACTTTGTAGTTGTCGTCCTCATCTTGTTTAAGAAAAGATTTTATTATGTCTTGGTCTTCCTTTTTACGTCTTGCACCCAACCCGGTTCTATTTACCTGAGCCCCTGCCATAAATTGTTTGTAAAATTGAAGCCTAGAGTCAAGTTTTCTGGCACCCTCGTCTTTAGGAAGTGATGCAACTAGTTCGTCCTGGGACTTAACTAGAATGTGCGTTCTGGTAACCCTGAGGTGTTTATAGAGTTCCGATGGCCTTTTTAGTTTTAACCCAAAATTATTGTAATCTCTGAATAGAGTTGAGGGGTCAGCCGAGAGTGCTAGACCAAACCAAGACTTCAATGTTTTTATGACATTTGCATCTAGTTTTGCCAGATGGGTTCTGCCAATATCATAAACGAGGAATGGCCAAGTCAGACGTGAAGTGAGATAGTTGTCATAGACCCACGCTTTTTTTATATTGTTAATGGGCTGTTGGTCTACCTTATTAAGGTCATTTATGAAGTTATCGACGACTACCTCAAGGGATGGTGTGCGTCCTTTGTAATCAATCTTTCTACCGAGGAACTTAAAAGGCAATGCTTCAGCAATGGTGGTTACACTTTGGCCACTAATAGAGAGACCCGGATCATAAGATGTAAATTTAGTATTTCGTCTCCCCAGACATAGACAGTGACATTTGCTTGGCTTTACCCTCAGCCCACCAGTCCATGAGCAGAACTCATCCACTACATTCAATAGCTCCTGACAATGTTTTGGGTTTCGTGTCAGTAAAGCAAGGTCATCTGCAAAAGCTAAGATGGACTCTGTATATTTATTGTTAATTTTAAACCGATAGCCCCATTTCTTTTCTTGAACAATTAATTTATCTATTAGAATATTGATGACTACATTAAAAGCTATTGGGGATAAGCAGCAACCTTGAAACAGCCCCACATTGTAATGTAGGGGTTTTGAGTACTCATTGTTTACTGCTATGGTGAATTTCAGTTTTGAATAGTAAGAAGTGATTAAATCAATAACTAGATCAGGAAAATTGTACCACCTCAAGGCGAAAGTCAATAGATCATGCTGGACAGAACCAAACGCATTTTCTAGGTCTATCCAGCAGATCGTAATTTGCCTTTCATATTTTCTAGCATCCTTGAGACTTTCGCCTAGAAGTGAATTGTGTTCCAGGCAACCAGAAATTCCGGGCAAAAACCCTTTCTGGTGATTAGGCCTGAAATACCTATTGTTTATCATGTGCTTTGTCATTTTTGTTTGCAATATACTGAAAAATAATTTGGAAATAGTATTAGTTAGAGCTATCGGTCTAGTGTCCTTTGGATGAGTTACTTCGACTTTTTTTGGGATGAGGACAAAAATCGCTTCGCCAAATGTCGCTGGTATTTGTTGTCCTAGCCAGATCTTATTAAATATGTTTAAGAGATGTTTACGGACTGAAGCACATTTTTTGTACACAATATAGGGGATGCCATCAGGGCCTGGTGCAGATTTAGATGTTTTCTTCCTGATAGTATTGTTTATTTCCTCTATGGTGGGTGGAATACTTTGAGAGTTTGCTAGAGGATTGCTAGGCCTTAGTGTATGAGGATCTGAAGGATCCTCATACACTAAGGCCTAATATAAATAATCTCTACACGAAAATCATAATCATCAGCTATTACCAGTCCACAGCTGGGTTCGGCTGGGCAAGATAAATGTCTTTGTAAACAGAAAATTAGAGTGTCTGTTTGTAATATATATATATGCATATATGTATATGTATATATATATGGTACATACATCAAATTGACATTTTTTACAATTTTTGTCTGTCTGTCTGTTTGATCTGGTTTATCTCTGAAACTAACAGTTGGATAGCCAGACTCATGAGGAGTGAGATAGGGTAGTCAGTATCCAGATAATCTCACGGTAACAAAAACTATGCAGGTAATAAAGCAGGCGACTGCTAGTTTAAAATTAATTTTGAGGGACTTATGCACTGGATTAGCGAAAGTTTGCCTATCAAAAATTAGATATAATTACATGTAACTGACTTGTTGGTCTAGTGGCTAGCCTATGTGGCTTCGATCACGAGGACCTGGGTTCGATTCCTGGGTCGGGTCATGGAATAAATCTGAGCTTTTTCGTGTTCAGTACATTCCAAACCCGGCGTTTAGAAGTTGGTGGTGTTAACCCCTGTGCTTCGGAGAGCAAGTTAAGCCATCTGTCCCAGTCACTATCATCAACATCTGATAGTAGTTGTTAATAAATGAAACATTATCACCCTAAGCCCGCCAACCCGCATTGGAGCAGCATTGTGTACGCTCCATATCCCCTCTCCTATAAGGAGGGAGGCCTGGCCCTGTAGTGGGCCGCTAATTGGCTGGTTAGTAGTCACTAGAAACAAATCTAATTTGAAATCTTAAAGAATCCTGCTAGGAATAAACAAATTATTTTTTTTAAACACAATGTCACAGCAGTAAAATTAAATGAAAATCATATTTTCCTTGACACAAGAACATGTGTATTTTGCAAAATTTCTAAATGCTAAAACTATTTTGTCATTTAATATCTGGCTTATGGAAAACCCAGTCCTTTTGTAACACAAAATTACCTATTTTATTGTAAAATTGAAGTGTCATGTTGTAATCATACAATTAGTTAGACCTGTATATTTATTGGAGCATAGAAACAACACAATACAAATGTAACAAAAATATTCTATGTTAACTTCTGTATTCAGAATTTTTACTGAGCTGAGATATTTTCTATCTCAGTTGGTTTCAGAAAAATAGATCCAAACTCATTTGACATTTTGCTTGAAGGTGTTCTATAGAAAATATTATTTTTGTTCACCATATCACTCAATAAAGTTGCAATGTAAAACTTACTATAGCAAACTACTGACAGCAACAGCAGGCTACTTGTCGGTTAGCCACTACTGGTTTCTACATATCTTGACGAAGTACTTTTAAACACAGGGTTAACATTGGCAAGGTAAAACTTATCCAGAGTAGAAAACACTTATCCTCCTACTCACTTTATCATTAGTACTATGTTATTTATTATTTTATTTATTCATTAGTACTATGTTATTTGAAATAAGAACTGAGAAAGTCTGAAACACAGGTTTGACATAAATTTAGATCAGGCTGGTCCCAGTACCATCAAATTGATCTACAGCTAACCCATGTAGACTCAGACTAAAATGTAAAATAGTAATCAAATAATAATATAATGTAAATTAACTTATACTGATGTAGATCTGGCAGTTTATAATTATGTAATCTCCTTAATGTAATGTAAATGAACTGAATGAAAATAAACGATTTTTATTATTATTTTATTATTATTGTCCTTCCTCAGAGCATAAGCACACTGGTGGAAATAAAATCCCTGGTGGATATGGTTATAATATGGTCGGGAAAGGATGGAGAAGATTTCCATGTGGACTGTCAATTGGGGATTAATTTTTCTTTCTCTAGTGTCTGTGATGAGTGGAAAGACAATTTATATCCTTAGTCAGAGGATATAATGGGAAGAAAAAATTTTCAACTCTTCCCCATGTTAGCCCTGCTGTGGATAGCGGCATGTGTATTTCATAGAAATAAAAAGAGACCACAAACTACACTTTACATGCATTTTAGCCACACCAGACCCTTGAGTAATTATATCTGTGTTGTAAATATTTTATTTTTGTACTTCAAATCAGTTTGGAAAGTTTCATTTTCTCAATTATTTCAAGTCTTGTAGTAAGCTTGTGTGTGTGTGTTTTTTTTATCGACTACAAGTTGGCCCTTGACTGCTATCAAACGTGATGTTAAGTGATGATGCAGTCTAGGATGAAAGCGGGCTAATTTGCTAGGAGTACGATGAAATTCAGACCCCGTTCGGTTTCTTTTAGTTGTGTAACAATTTGGTTACTTGCTAACCAACTGCCAGTGAGTGCTGGCAAATTATTTAGTTCCACGGTTATACCATAAAGAAGAAGACGAGGAGGACACGGTGGAGCACATCCCACTGCACGAACTCCTTGACAAATGGGTCCCCAGGGATCATTAACCTGCTCGCAGGACCACACCACACCTACCTTACCCATTGTCACCAACCAATCAAACCCCCCCCCACCTTTTATAACCCAAATACGATACCGACAATGAAAGTGTAAGTATTCAAAACAATAAACAACATATTACCTATAATACAAAAAACAAGATTAAAATAATACAAACAAACCTCCAGCACAAACAACTTGCAACAGCTACGCTACGAGGACTCTTGGAAGTCGAAGTCAACACGATAGTCCTGATCCAAGAGCCGTGGGTCAGGAAGAATCAGATTTGCGGCTTCAACAGCAACAATGGTAAGATACTATATGACAGTAAACAAACACCGCCAAGAACAGGAATCTACATACCTCGCTGCATCAAAGCGACATTACTAACACAATACTGTTTCAGAGACCTCACCACGGTGAGGTTACAGAACGGAATTCAGCACAGTGATGCCGAGACCAGACCACTGGTCCTAGCATCACTCTACCTACCCATAGAGGAAGAACCACCACCAAAAGAAGTCATGGACCTCATAAATCACTGTGAGGACGAAAACACAGACCTAATAATATCGGTCGACAGCAACGCACACCATACCTTATGGGGATGCACTGCAAACAACAAAAGAGGTGAGATACTAATGTCTTACTTACTAACAACTAACCTAAATGTTACAAACACAGGTACCGAACCCACGTTCGTCTCCAGCAGATACCAGTCCATAATTGACCTAACGCTAGCATCAAACAGTATCGTAGACTATATTAAAAACTGGCATGTCAGCGATGAGCTGACACTATCCGATCACCGTCGAGTAAGATACGAACTAGAGCTAACCACAACTCAAAACACACCTTGGAGGAATCCAAGGAAAACGAACAAGATAAAATACAAAAGACTGCTGAATACAAGTCTAAAATCTACGAACACAGCAGAAAACAGACAGCTTACTACAACACACCAAATAGACGAAACAGTGTTAAACATAACGAAAACAATCAAGCAATGCTACGAAGAAGCATGCCCCACTTGGAAACCAACAACTAAACAAGCACCAAGAAGCAATTGGTGGAGTAAAGACCTTGAAAGGAAAAGACAAACCCTAAGACGACTATTCAACAGAGCGAAAAACACCAGGGACGACACGGACTGGGACAACTTCAAATACTCCCAGAACGCATATAAAAAACTCACAAGGCAAAGAGAAGCTAAAACATGGCACTCTTTCTGCACAAACATAGAATCAAACGAAAAGGCTAACAGGGTAAGGAAGATACTGTCTAAGGACAAAAATCTAACATTAAGCTCCCTGAGGAAACAGGATGGGAGCTACACCAAAAACGACAAAGAAATAAGCGAAATCCTCATAGAAACACACTTCCCGGGCTGTAGGATCCTGAATCACCTACAATGGGACAACGAATGTAGCTACAACCCAACAGAGACAGACTGGAATCTCGCTAACGAGATAGTCACACAAGACAGACTTCGCTGGGCTATCAACACCTTCCACCCCTTCAAGTCAGCGGGAACAGACGAAATCTTTCCCGCCCTACTACAGTGGGGTATGGAAGATCTAGTAACAGATCTAACAAAGGTTTACAAAGCATGCCTGGCCTATAAACACATCCCCGTGCCTTGGAGAGAGGTAAAAGTGGTGTTTTTACCCAAACCAGGCAAATCAGACTACACACAACCAAAATCATTCAGACCGATTAGTCTCACTTCATTCCTTCTAAAAACTTTGGAAAGGTTGAGTGACAGATTTCTACGCGATGGTGTACTAAAGCATACACCCTTACACCCTAACCAACATGCTTACTGCACAAGCAAATCAACAGAGACAGCACTACACTCCGTGGTGAGAAGAATAGAACACAATCTAGAGAACAAACTATCAACGCTAGGAGCATTCATAGATATTGAAGGAGCGTTTGACAAAACCACATTTAAGAGCATCGACAGATCTCTAGAAAGATACAAAGTACCGGACACCTTACGCAGATGGATAAACGCCCTCCTAAAACTGAGGGTCATCCAAATAGACATAAACGGTAAAACAAGAGGAATCGTAGCCAAAGGGTGCCCACAGGGAGGAGTCCTATCTCCACTTTTGTGGAACCTAGTGGTGGACGACCTAATTTCTAAAATGAACAACAAAGGTTTCCTAACCATAGGGTACGCGGATGATATCACAGTACTCATCGGTGGTAAACATGAAAACACATTGTATGAAATAATGCAAAACGCGCTACGAACGATAGAAAACTGGTGCAATACCAATGAGCTATCAGTTAACCCAAAGAAAACTGAACTGGTATTATTCACAAACAAGAGAAAACCAAATCTCAATAAAACTACAACACTTTTCAAAGAAAATCTAAAGCTGTCAACAGAGGTAAAGTACCTAGGGGTTCTCCTGGACCAAAAACTAAACTGGAAAAGACACATAGAAACGAAAATACAGAAGTCCACCATCATCCTTTGCCAATGCAAACGCATGATAGGTAAAACCTGGGGCTTAAGACCACACATAGTGAAATGGCTATATACGACGGTAGTGAGGAGCTCACTTACCTATGCGTCCATAATATGGTGGCCTAGAACGCTACTAACCACAGCGCAGAAAGACCTACAGAAATTTCAAAGACAGGCATTGCTAGCCATCACTGGCTGCATGAACACTACACCAACAGCAGCTCTAGAGGCGCTAATGGGCATACCACCGCTTCACCTGCACATACAAGAGGAGGCGAAATTAACAGCCCTCAGGCTAAAAGCCTGCCATCAATGGCAAGAAACAATCAGGGGCCATACAGGAATACTCAAGCTATCAACCATAGACAACTCGCCCCTGAGTTGGATATGTGACAAAACAACAAAACAGTATCTTATGGACAAACCCTACAAGGTATACATAGACGGAACCAATGGTAAGATGACAAAACCAGACGAAATAAACATATACACCGATGGCTCCAAAACGGTTACAGGCACCGGGGCAGGAGTCTACTGTCAGGAGCTGAACATAAACATTGCACAGGCGCTTGGCAGGAACAACTCAGTCTTCCAAGCTGAATGCGTGGGTATTACAACTGCGGCCATGGCCATGGTCGCTAGAAAGGTAACAAACTTTACTATCAATATACACAGCGACAGCCAAGCAGCACTCAAGGCAATAGACAAATACTGGACCACCTCTAAACTGCTGCTTGACTGCCACAATACACTTAGGAAACTCTCCAAAGAAAACAAAGTAACCCTGTCGTGGGTTAAAGGACACGACGGTAACCTAGGAAACGAGAGGGCTGACGAACTAGCACGACGTGCATCAACGCTGAAGGTCATAGGGCCAAACCCCATAGTTCCTATACCCTTCAGTGAATACAAAACTTGGCTACACAAAGACACTCATAACAAACACACAAAGATTTGGGCACAAACAACGGACTGTAAACACACCAAAGAGGCATTACCGAGTCTCAACACAAAACTAACCAAAAAACTTACACGGTTAACCCGCGCAAAACTCAGAACGGTCATAGGACTGATTACTGGCCACTGTCCATTAAACAAACACCTCTCACTTCTAGGTATGACCGACAGCCCATTATGCAGGGCTTGTCTGGAACACGACGAGACACCGATACACGTCATGCTCAGTTGCAGAGAGGTATCGGAACAACGTGAAACACACATTGGCTCCAAAGCAACACTCCATGAGGCAATTGGCGACCTGGGAGGCCTCCTAAGCTTCTGGAGCGAGCTCGGCTGGCTGGAGTGAGTCAGCGGGAGCCTACACCAAGGGACCCACGCACAACGGCCAATCCCTGGCCAAGTGCGGAAATACCCAGGGAAAGAAGAAGATACCATAAAGAAACTAGCAAGATGCATTTTCACACTATTATGTACAGAAAATAGAGTCCATTTCAATCAATCAGTCAATTCAACATAATTACGTAACAAAATCTATACTCAGTAAAATTATACATTTAATCATATTCTGAAAATATTTTGGTTGCTAATTAAAATGAATACAATACATATTTAAATAATGAACCAGTTCTACAAACAGAAGTTTTTTTTGGATTATGTAAGTACCCTCATAGTCAGATACTAATTAAGCTATTATACAATCTTATGAGTGCAAAGCAATTATTTATACTTAATTATTGTTAAGATATGATGTTTAATCCACTTGTAATTTTTTTCATTGTTGAATTTTGAGCAGTGAATTCGAAAATATAGGTATGTACCTAAATATCTAGTTTTAGATATTGATAATTTACTTAATGTTAAAATAATAATCATGTAATGACAATGTGGTAAGGATAAATAGTATAAATTACTTATAGCAAGTAATTATTTAAAATAGTTAATATTTATTTAATTTTGCTATTTTCTATGAAAAACTAAACCAAAGGCACTAAATCACCATAAAATCGACATAAAGCAAAATAAATAATTATTAACTAATAATAATGAATATCAGCAAAGTGAAATCCTCAGGCTAAATTGTATTGTCTTAAGTATTTAGTAATAAATAACTAAATATGACTTGTTACATCAAAATTTTTATATTTATAACGTCAATACTTCTTTGAATTAAACAATATGTTACGACTTTTCTACACATATTGTAGAGTTGTATCAAAATAAGAAACTGCATGCCAACATAGAGTCGAATACTTTGGTAGTAATTGCCTCTTCTACTTATAATTAAAGATTGTAATAGTTAAGTAATAAAAACTTATTTACCAGGCTCTGTATTTGAAAGGAGAGTATTCTTTTCTCTGAAGTTCCACGTAACTTAGTTCTTTTGATTCGCTTCAAGTTTTACACACTACGTAACCACAGAGACCATAAATTAATAAATAAAATTACCCGAAAGATTCATATATATTCACACGTTTACTCGTGCATAAAAATTGAAATAAACTGGCTGTAAAAAGCTTAAAAACACCGAGAAAATTGACTCGAACTCAAAGTTCGTTCACATTGATTTACGTCAAAATATTTTGCTGTCTTTGTCGGAATGACAGTTGACACTGCCAAATAATACAGATCTACTATACTAGCTCTGTGCTCGGAGGAACTGTTATTCGTTGATGTCCGTTTAGCTATGGTAAGCGTGTAAAAAATTGTGACGATGATTACAAATCAGTCGCATAAAATAGTATACGGAGCAGTTATGGCTGGATTTTATTTATTGTTAAAAGCTGATAGTATTTCAGCTTAATTATGCTTTTACAATATTTATTATTAAATTAAAAAATCTCGCCGCACTCGATGGGGCAAAACTATCGTTTAATCTAAGGGCTTTGGGTGACTTTAGAAGTAAGTACCTAAAAAAGGTCCAAACCTTCAATTATTGTCCAAGTAATATTTTTTACTCAATGAAAAAATAATGGGCTCTTGACTGGTGACTGCGATCAGAGTGACGATTTAGGCCTGTGTGCACCAGGATTTCGGTTATCATAACCAACGGTTAACATAAGCTAACTATAAATTTACTGTTCACGACAACCTGTATGCCGGTTAAGAATGTCAACCGGGCGGTTATCTTAACCATCGTGTCGTGAACTGTAAATTTATAGTAAAGTTATGTTAACCGTTGGTTATCATAACTGAAATCTTGGTGCACACAGGCATTAGTCTAAGATTGTAGCGGACTTATTAGTAAGCAATACGTTTATTCTAATGATACTTATTACCTCCAAATGGTTTCTATGCCCCAATATACAGGAACACCAAATCGCTGAGTGGTAGGTACGGCATGTCTTTGCCGGTAGGATGCGAATTAGCTTTGACCTAACAGACAGTGAAATGTGTTGACCCATTTTTATATTTCTTTTAGGATAAAAATAATGATAAGGAATCGGTCTGGCCATCATAAGCTTTTGATTATCGATCTGTCGATTTGTGAAATTGCCGCTTCAAATCTGTAACGACGTCAAAATATATTGGGACAAAATACAATGATAGTGACCGATGGTTTAACGTGTTCTCTGAGGCAGAGAGGTTTGATATCATCTATTTTCTGACTCAGTGCTGCTACTGAAAATTTCTTAAATATCTTGAAAGCAAGAAATGTTTTATATTTCAAAATCCGATCCAGGGTTCTGCCCAGGACTTCATCATCCAACGCCACACGGGCTTACCACTGAATAAACAGAATAGATTTTCATTATATCTAACGGATAAAACATTAATATATTGAAGCAAGTAGGTTGGCACGTAGGTAGGACGTAGTGTAATATTTCCCGAGATTTCGTACCCTGTAATATTAATGCTCACGTCTCCGTATCTTTCTTCCAACGCGCTTACATACACCTATCTACTTGCTACTATCAGTCGAAAATTGAAACGCCTGTCACGTTTACACCTAAAGCAGTGTACTTACATACTGCAGCGGAAATTTAGATAGGAAACGATTTCACTCAGGCGCCTGTACTTTGTAAGAGTTGTCGCTTTGATAAAAACACTTTGTTTTGGAATAACAATCATTTGCAGGTGTATCTGCAATGCTTTAGTTCTTTTTAGGGTTCCGTACCTAAAAAGGAAAAAACGGACCCCTTATAGGATCACTTCGTTGTCCGTCCGTCTGTCTGTCAGGACCGTTTTTATTAGAAACGGGTGGAAGTATCAAGTGGAAATTTATATCAAATACTCAAGTCTACTCCCTCTTAGAGTCGGAAAAAAATTAAGCTTCTAGGCCAAGGCAATCAAAAGATACACAAGATACCATTTATGCCAAAAATTTCCCCAATTTTTGACACAGTCAAGTAAACCAAAACCTAACAGGTAATTCCCGTAAGCTTAGGATCTTTAAATTTGGTACGAAGTAACGTTATATATTATAGATAATGAAAAAATTACGAAAACTTTAAATTTTTCGTTGCATCGTATAATAGTAATGCTTTTAATAATTTAAGCTTACCCCCTTTTCTCATAAACCCGTAAAGGTTTATATAATTTATATCAAATACGTGGCTCTATAACACCTTTAAGCTGAAACAAAATGAAACTTCTATGTCAACACAATTAAAAGATATAGCAATATAAGCCGCATATTTAAGTCACAACTAGACGCAACTAAATCAGAACCTAACAGGTTTTTCCCGTAGACTTAGAATCTTGAAATTTGGAAGCAACGTCATATAGTACAGATAATGGGAAAAATTACGAAATCTTTAAATTTTTAGTTACATCATATAATAAAAATATTTTTAATAATTTACACTTACCCCCTTATCTCGAGAACGCGTAAAGTATTAAATTGAAATTCTTAATAATGTGGGACGCTACTTGCGTTGACACTTTGGCTTCGTGTCATATCAGGGAGACAGAATCAAGACTGGGAGCCGAGCAGAAAAGGCTGAAACCTGACATGCCATGGGCCATGGAGTCGCAGTGCCAAAAAATTATTCCGTAATATTTCACCGCGCCTAATAGCCTCAATTGGTGACCGAAGGGCTGGCCCGTTTTTTGCGCAAATGATTAGCCTGGTTATCCAACGCGGAAATGCAGCCAGTATTCTTTCCACCATTCCACGTGGGCATGATTTGTGTGGTTATTAGGATAAGTTAGCTTAAGTTCCTTATTGTACTCAATAAAAAAAAATATGAGCTTAAGCTTCCACTTTCACTTATATGTAAAGAACTAGAATATCCAGAAACGGTTGATTACTTCGAAATAATCCACTATTTCCTCTTTGTTCTAATCCGGTCACCTTTGAGACATGAATTTACCTGGACATAATTTGTTAAGGTAAAGTCAATATTCACGCATGATCGTACCTTTGGAGAATTCTTAAGACGATCAGATGAGCGATTCCAACCAATTCACGGTCCAAGAAACTTACGTATTTTCGGTACGGTTCAGTTTGTTTACTATTCCTTGCCGTATTCATGTGGTCCGAGCTTTATTTTGTTTGTATTTAGCCGACTTCACCAGCTTGCGTTGGCCATAAACTGAAACGGGGTTAATACTTGTTCACCCTATTTCGTACCTACCCGTGATTTATCCGTGTAGGCAATAGCTCATAAAATTTCATGCAGTGTATCTAATATGTGCCTTGTTTTTCTATTATTTTTATATTCCAGTAGCTAGCATACCTGTTTTACTTTTATTAATCATAGATAGGTTACCTATTCCATATTTTATGAGGCTAAGTAAATAGTACCTATTAATAAAGTTATGTGAAGAAATGTACTTGTACATACTTATATTTAGTTTTTGCACTTATCTATTTAGGATACGATTTAGATTGTAGTTATATTGTGGTCAGATTTATGTTGATCTGTGTTCCCAACAGTGTCAAAAATCCTTAGTTATGAAATTAGCAATTCAAAGTTTACTGTTCCTTAGCAGTAACTTTAAAAGATGTTTTCAGTAGATTTTATTTTTACACAAACAAGTTTTGGTTATACCTACCTTTGCTTTAATGACCAAAGTCATATTAGGCAGCAGGTCTTGAATTTGTTTTAAAACTTTATTGCTTACATTAAAAATAGGTACAAATGTAGCCTAGGTATAGAATAAAGATAATTAATCTAAAAACAGCTGGTAAGATTTTCAAAAAAAAAGAAGGACAATAATAAGCGTTATTGTATTTGAGCCCCCCTTAAATAATATATTTTTCAGTATTTGTAGTTATAGTGGAAACACGAATAGATAATTTGGGAAATTTTCAACTGTCTAGCTATGCAGCCAGACCTAGACAAATTAAGAAATCTCAATCTGCCCTACTGGGAATCGAAGCCAGGACCTTCGTCTTATAAACACCGCGCATACCACTGCGCTACGGAGGCCGTTTATACTTATGACTCTATATTAAGTTCGTTGCGACTAGTGAGATAATTAACAACATTTACCATGACACAAATGCTCTCTGTAGTGTTAAGATACATGTCAGAGGGTGACATGAGTCATGACAGCGCTTCATAGCTGGATTGCTCACTGCAAAGCGTCTGCAGTCATTAAACTTGCTTAATAATTCTAACTTGTTACTTATTATAATGTTGTAACATATTATAAATTTAATAAACATTTAGTTAATATTTCATTTACATTAATATTTTTCGCGTAAAATATATGAATCTAAGTAGCAAAGCCATCTAGATCCTATAAAAAACCGATACATATCGTATACCTTATTCAGTTTTACATCAGCCATTGATAAGTTTTAACAATGTATTAAAACTCACTTACTGAGTGAAAGTTATTGATGAATTTTGAAATGACAAAAATGTTGAGAGGCAAATGGATCGGCTTTCAACTTCACACAAGAATTGGACTAAATAATTGTATGTAACAATACAATTAATAAAGTAAAATTTACTTATCTAATAACCCTCCTTCTGACGCAGTCGGGTAAAAAGAGTAACTGTTGAATTTCTTGTCGGCTCTTCTCTACATGATCCTTCCGAGCCGGTGGTAAAGTCACTACAAATAGTCTAATTTAACGTTTCAAAATAATCGTTTGCTTAATAAACTGAATAGCAAAATCTAAATCTATTAAGATATTTAATACTCCAGTGCAATTAGCCTTAAAATTAACAAAAAGTACAAGAAAATCGCAGTAGAATGAAACCCATCAGAAAATGAGGTGTTGAGGGTTTAGGGGTAAAAACGGATTTTCTCGAAACGAATTTCCGGCAAAACTAAAAGTCCTATGGAAAAGAGTTGAATGGCAAAGATGTAGGTAATAAAAATTAAATGCATAAATAATAAATAAATAAATAATACAATTTCAATAAAAATTCCATCCTTTACAATATAAATGGTATTGACCTCAGCAGCATGGCTAACTTATTAATTTATTTAAATTAAATTTTATTTGTATAGATTTAACACTGGTTTTATCAAAATCAATTAAGCTTAAATTCCTGTTGTGGTGCCATTTATGAAGTTGTTATAATTATTCTGTTATTTTTTAAGATAATATTATATCATTTTTAACATGACTTTAATTCTCACTCTAATCAAAAAGCTTATGCTAGGAGAACGCCTTTTAGCCGTTCACACTCCTGTATTTCTGCTATGTCCGATTTGAACCCAATGTTATATTTTACTTAAATATCCACCCCCCGTATTTTGCCCCCCGACCCGCGTGCCTTTTCTTGGCACATTGAATGGTTTTTTCTTCTTTCGGTTTAAAAATTTGAACCGAAAGTGCACATTCTAAACAATTTTATATCTATACTAAATGACTAGTGATTTCTACCTTCATTTTTAATTTGTTTGATAATTTGTTTCATTTTTAATTGGTTTAATCGAGTTTGGCTTTAGTATAGAAACATTTTCGTTTTGACAATACTATCAAAAATATGCATTGTGAGGGTGTTTTTCGCAATTAACGCCCACTTCAAGTAGCTAAGAACACTCCACAGACTTATTCCTATCAGGGTATATCGTCATATCGGAGATGGGCCAAGCCGTTTGGAAGTTGTAAGGGAACATATAAATAGTGCGGACAGATAGACAACAAGAATTTAAAGCATTCCGCAGAAAAGCAACCACTGACTAATTGACTATGATCAAACTTCGTGAATTTGACTCGTGCAGCCATAAAGGTTTCTATAACTATTTAAGAACTAAAAATTAAAACAAAAATAAATACGGAATGATTTATTAATCAAAGTCCTTTTGTAACATCATTATTTCAAATTCCTTCTGTTCCGGTCCTGAAACAATATAAAAACATCATATATATCATCAAAAAAATGAAAGGTCTTGGGTGAAACAAAAACAGCGGTCTTGCTTGAACCTAAAACTGTGGGTTGTAGCAATGTAACACGTAATAACATATGTGAGTACATATGTATGTGGTCACAGTGTCAAAGGAGATAAATCATGGGCAGCCGCTGTGCGCATAACTCTTCGGACCACTTGACATTAGCAAGGGCTTGTACCCTCGCAGATGTGGAGAAATCGGAATTGTTTCATACCTTCGTTAATTATTTTTGTAGAGAAATGATTTTAGATTAGTTGACATTTTGACGGCCTCCATGGCGCAGTGGATTTATAAGACGGAGGTCCTGGGTTCGACTAAGATTTTCTAAATTGGTCCTGGTGGTGGGAGGCTTCAGTCGTGGCTACTTACCACTACTCTATACAACAAAGACGTACGCTAAGCGATTCAGCGGTTTGGTACGATGTCGTTTAGAAATCGGAAGGGGTGTGGATTTCATCGTAATCCTAATAAGTTAGCCCGCTTTAATCTTAGACTGCATCATCATTTACTATCTGGTGTGATAGCAGTCAAGGGCTAACTTGAAATAAATATAAAAATAAAACGTTGCTTGCGCGTATATATTTCACGTTGTTTCGATACCTTGTTGGTCCAGTACTTAATATATGATATGGCTTCGGATCTGGGTTTATGTCATGGGTCAAGCTATGATATATTGGGATTCACTTAATTCCAAGAAACTCATAGGAAATTATTCTTAGCCTAAAGTTAGTTAGGAAGTTGGTATTGTAACATATGCTCCCGTCTCGAATAGCATCTCAAACTGTCGGTTGCCATCAAAATCAAAATCACCCTAAGCACGTCAACTTGTATAGGAGCAACGTGGTGGGTTTTTAGCTCCATAAATAAGGAAGGAAATAGACTGATCATAAAGATACATGCATATAAAAGTCGAGCGATCATAGTTTTGATTTAAATTTTTATAACTATTGAACTCAAACAATTTAGCTTATTTTTAATTTTAGAAGTGGGCCTATTAATTACAAGAATTGTAAAATGCCTGTTAAAAATTTCAATAAAATTCAAATTAAAAGTAAAGTGCTTTAAATAATTTTGTATATCTTTGACATATAGGTACTTAAATTTTTACCGTGCATCATTATTTTCATTTCTACTTTAAAATAAAGTAAAAAAATAATTTGTTATTATTATTAATATGTTTTGATTTAAGCTAAAATTCTTGAGAAATGTTGGGTTTGTGAGAATATTCTTTCCGTCTATTGGTTAGATTTATAACAATACAAATGGGTAATGAGTCAAGGTTTTCATTTTTTTAGATAGTTAATTAATTTTAGTACAAAGTTTAAACCTTAAAAACAGATAGACGTATTATATTAGTATGGATTTATCATATCTAAACTTTCTTTAAAAATACTAGTAGATAACAAATATACAAGGGTCTATTGTCCCTTCTTCTTTATGTGAGCTACAGTAACTTATATTTCATACTTTGAGGCGAAGGTACAATGAAGTAAGTCTTAAGTATATTCTATGTTTAGCGCAACTAGGGTGAGAAAAAGATAAGATTGTCTTTTACACGTCGCAGCTTGTTCCTTTGAAAACGCTTTTCTGCAGCCTGAATAAAATGTAAGAAAAGGTCGTAAAGTTGGTGTCCGACGTCGCTATGTACCTGTGAGATGTTACAGCAATTTCAGCCCGTAATAAAAGGTAATAGCTTTTGAATATAAGATTTAGTGTTTTACCAACCATCTCTCTTGGTCTTTTGCTTCAAAATTGTTTCCACACATCAATCCCTTTAAAATGCATGAAGACGACCTTAGTGGAAAAGCCGGTCTGGTAGATTTGTAAGACGGAGGTTCTGGGTTTGATTCCCGGCTAGGCCGATTGAGATTTTCTTAATTGGTCCAGTTTTGGCTACTTAATACCCTGCCGGCAAAGACGAACCGCTAATTGATCTAGCGTTACGGTACGTTGTCCTTACAAGTTAATCCGCTTCCAACAGAATGCATTATCACTTACCATTAGGTGTGATGACAGTCAAGGGTATGTAATGCACATACAGCTATTTCAAAGTAAAATATGTTACTGGACACCTGCCTCGTTTATTCCGTCGTGATAGTGACCGCTACTGAAGGAAGTAAAGCTGAACTTTTAACAGCCTTAACCAGGATTCCAACCCGGGGCCGAAGCCAAGTTGGGTAACCATGAAAATAACAAGGCAGAAATCACCTGACAAAATGCCTGACAATAATATAAAAATGGATTGCTTAGCAGTAATACGAGTGACGATAAATCTCATTTATTAAACGTTTTTTGTGAACACGTTAGCCTTTTGTCTTAATTAAAATATTTGAAATGAAATTATTTAACCAAAGGGTTTATTAGCCTTTTCAATAATAATAATCTGAGCCCTTACCCGAGCTCGAGATTGCTGGAGGTTATCAGCGGGGTCTAAATTAATTCACGCTTGCCTTGTCGACCCTTCCCGACACAACGTAAACGACCTTATGCAAAAATCTTTAATGCCTCATATTAATATTTCGTTTATTAATATTTGATTTATTAACATAAAAACAGACTCCTGCGAACATAATAGTATATTGCAAACTACTAAGAAAACCAAAAACCAGAAAAAATAAACACTCAACTCTTTTTTAACATTTAACATCATCATTACCAGCTTATTTTAAGGAAGTATGGTCTTCGTTGTAGAATAGGGGAGCTAAAGACCCACTGCGCTGTTCCGATGCAAGTTGGCATGCATAAGGTGATAATGTTAAGATTTCACAATAAGAAGCGATTTTTTGTTAAGAAACTAGACAGGGCGATTCTTGATTTCGTTCGGTCCATATCTTTTTATTTAAAGTATTTTGACGGAGAGAGATAGAGATAGTACAAATGTCAAATGCAGATTCAGTTCTACGAGCTCTCCGAGCTCCCTCCAATTCTGGGCTGAATTTTTTTTTTTAAAGAATACAATAAGGAACTTAAGCTAACTTATCCTAATAAATATACAAATCATGCCCACGTGGAATGGTGGCAAGAATACTGGCTGCATTTCCGCGTTGGATAGCCAGGCTAATCCTTTGCGCAAAAAATGAGCCAGCCCTTCGGTCACCAGTTGAGGCTATTAGGCGCAGTGAAATGTTACGGAAGAATTTTTTGGCACTGCGACTCCATGGCCCAAGGGTCTCCACGGCAAAAGGTACAAATATGTAACTCTCTGTCAGAGAGGCATACTTGTGCCACTTTTTTTACTTGGCTGAAATTGAGATGTTTTACTCAGAACTTTTTGGAAGATAAGGTTCAATATTCATAGCCCTACTTAGAGTCGAATCATGGGATCCAGATACTTCATGATCCACATATACATACACTTATCCCCAAACAATCGAAGCAGTTAATTCTGACTTAATTTGTTTAAATATAGCACTAAAATCCATTCTCATACTCTAATGTGAGTAGTTTCTTATTTATATACATACATGTACATATAATAAATTAGTTTCCGCACAGCCTATTATGTAAGCAGAATAAAAGAGTAATGAGAATGCGTCTAAACCTTTTGTTTTCGCTGGACTTCATTTTCATTAGAAACAATGTTTATGGTTGGAAAATTGTTTATTTTATTTTACAACTGCATAAATGGCGTACCTCATTTTATGTGAGAATCTCGTTTTATGGAGGAAATTGTGTGAATGCTTTTATTAAATTAAACTTTCAGGCTGTTGTTTTTAATTACTACTAATTGGCTCTTGACCGCAGACACACTTGGTGGCAAGTGATGAGCAATCTAAGATGGAAGTGTGCTAACTTGTTAGAAATGGGATGGAATTCACACTCAATTCAGTTTCTTAACGACATCCTACCAGAACGTTAAATCACTTAACCTAGGTAAGGCCTTTGTCGGTAGGGTGGTAACTAGCGATGGTTGAAGCCTTACGAGAAGTCGGCCTAGCTGCGAATTGAACCCAGAACCACCGTCTTATATTCTACCACACCTACCGCTCCTGAGGCCGTCGTGTGCATGCTTCTTTATAGAAATACACTGTTCATTAAATTTATCCTATTTATTGTAGTATAGTGTACAGTGACATTTTTACATGAAATTTTTTACTATATAATAAACGCAGTCGGGTAAAAAGGGATTTTATCGGATATTCATCAATTATAATTAAACAATATCTCAATCATTTAAATTTTCAAAGAAAATCATCATAATCGATCTATTCATAGTAGTAGTAGCTACGATGGTTAACACAGACATACTACTTTAACGCACGAATTCCCGCAACAATGCACCGCAGTTTTATTGTATGTGGTTTTGCATGTCGGTTGCATTGTACCGCTTCGCAGTTTTGTATTTAGGCTTTTCCTGACCGCGGTTTGGGAATGTTTTTGGCATCGTATTTACTTTCTGACGATTATCCGACCTGTATGGATATTTTTTAAAGACAGGTTTGTTTTGGTTCCCAATTTTACGGTGCACACCCAGAAGTTTGACAGGCACTTTTGTATGTGAAACTGGAGGAGCGTTAGGAAAAAAGAAACATTTATTACGATTAAGGTGCTGCTGATGCTGAGATGGTTTGGTCCTGTAGAGAGAATGAATGAAAGGATACTTACGAAAGGTATATATAGGCGAGAGTGTATGGCAATGTTGGAATGGGAAGACCAAGGCCAACTTTCCTGGATCAAATCCAGGGCATTCTGATTAAATGCTAGCTCAAAAGTACCCTAAATCGACGTACTTGTATGAAATGTTTAATGAAATTAGAAGAAGCAAGAGACATATGCAATGGATCGTGGCAAGTGGACGGACGTGGTCTCTGCCTGTCACCTACGGGAATAAAGCGTGATGTCATGTATGTATGAATGTTTGTATGAATGTATGTAAGAATGTCTGTAAGAGGATGCAACGGATGTTTGCAGTAATAATTTGGGTGCATCCCAGTAGTACCCCATTCCGTAGTTATATAGAACTGTTGGGATATTTTCCTTTCTGTCAAATTATATCCCAATAGTTCTATATAGAACTAATGGGACAAAATTAAAGAAATGTCGATATCAACATCTTGTTTGTACGTTACATTTAAAATATCTATAGTTTTTATAAGTATAATATGGAATCTCTTTTGATTGCAATAATAAATGTCCACTTAAATTATGAAATATGGAATATGGTGTATCAACAGTTCTATAGAACTAAAATTAGGGGGTACTACTGGGATGCACCCAATAATTTTACTTTTAATACAATTTTTGTTTGCTGTACTGATGTTCGTTTCGTTTATTTTCGTTGCTAAAGTAGCGAGCATACAAGCGGGTCACCTAATATTAAGTGATTACCAACATCCTTGGTTATTAGCAGCGCCAGAGGTACTGCTTATGTGTTGCCCGCCTTTGAGTAACAAAAATTATGTATATTGCTAGAATCGCCTGCGGCTTCAACCGCGTAGATCCTTTTCCCGTGGGAATATCTGGATACAAATTATCCTATGTCATTTTTTATAAGTCTGGTTGTCATATATAAAAAGTTTTATTACAATCCAATTGGTAGTTTCAGAGATTAGCCAGAACAAACAGACAGATAAACAAAAATTGTAATAAATGTTATTTTGGTGTATGTATCGTATATATATTGACGGCCGAGTGGCGCAGTGTGTAGTGACCCTGCTTCTGCGTCCTAGGCTGTGGGTTCGATTCCCACATCTGGAAAAATGTTTGTGTGATGAGCATGGATATTTTCTAGTGTCTGGGTGTTTATCTATATATCATAATTATTTATAATATATATATAAAATATTCATCAGTTATCATAACACAAGCTACCTAAGCTTACTTTGGGGCTATATAGCGATGTGTGTAATTGTCCTATAATATTTATTTATATTTTATATTTATGCATGTAGTAAAAAACCGTTATTTCAATATTACAAACACACATTCCTATTTTATTTATATGTATAGATATGACAGTTTAAAACAAGTATTACATAGCATCTATTTTACAATACAACTTAAGCTTAACTTCCTAAGTATGGCTGAAGTAACAGAGAATTATGTCAATTCATTTTCAGAACGGAACCTTAAAACTAAATGTATTATTTATTCTTATTATTTTGTTTATGATTTGTTATTCGGGTCAAAAGCGTTAAGAAAGGGAAGGAGTTTTACTGCTTCCTATAGCTTATTGTCATAGGAAATCAAAGAAAATAAATAACCGAAGTTCAAGGAATTGAATGTTGAATAATGGAATGGAGTTAGGAGTTATGTAAGGAATAAAAAAAATTCTTCGAGAGAGGAAAGCGGGCGTGAATATTTTGTTGTGTAATAGGTACTTTGATTTAAAAAAGTTACTTAAGCGGATTTCGGATGGAAGGACCTGCCTACAATTTCGAAGTAAACGTACTTGTCTAATTTGGACTTTAACTTATATCGATCTATTCCATAACAAATTTTATGACTTTAGGAGATAAATTATTGACATTTTTAGTATTAGTAACTGACATTTTATTTATTATTATTATTTTTTTTTTATTATTTTTGTTTAACAATTGACACATTTTTTTAGACATAATTTCTGTGTAGTTAGACTAATATATTTATTGACATTGTAATTATGACATCTTAATTTAAAATTTATTATGCATGTTGTGAAGACCTGTTGTAAGCTGAGCATTAACTAAAGCTCGATATATATATTCAATGGACTAGAAATAATGTATCAGCAGTTGGTTTTCCTTAATAAATAAATAAATAAATAAAATAAATAAACTTATTTTATTATCAAAATTGAAAATACGAGTACGAGTAAGTCTACGAGGAGGGACAATAGAGCTCTTTAAAATAATATAATATGTTAAATTAACAGTTACCATATATGTATTAAGTATGCTTACCTATAACTGAGTATAATTTACTTATTGGTGGATAATATTACATATTTCATTTCTATCATTTATTTATTTACATTTCTTTTTAAATTTTCAACAATGCTTATAAAACAATTATAAAAACTCTACTTGGGCCCGGGGGTCCAAGCAACCGGTGGTCAGGGCTCCAGAGTGAGGACCTCCACGTAATACGCACCGTTTTACATAATATTATTATTTTAAATATAAATGTATAAAAGAACATATTATGTAAGTTGAACGGAACTGCATTCCGAAATGGTTACGGATAAAACTAGTTCGAGCCAGTTCACCCAGCTGCCAGCAATATGGCCGCAGTTCAAAGTAAAGTCTAGATATAAAATTTTATCTACTTTTCAAAATCGCTCCTAATACACTTAATATAAGCAAAACATCCAAAATGTAAATGGAATGAGCCATAAACGGAGTGGGAGGCGTTCAAATTGGTCCATTTATAGCAGACGTTATTGATGTTTATGCATACTAACGGACGGGTAGAAAGCTTTTCCATTATTATGTCAAGATCTACTCTCTTAAAGAGTAACGATAAAAAGGCGTAGAATACTGATGGTACACGGATATAGGACAGACATTGTATGCTACTAGTTTACATACGTTATCTTGTTTTTGAAGTTGTTCGAATAAGGCTTAACTTAGACTGATCTTATCTAACTTTGACAAATTCATTTCAAATCGTTCTGTTAATTAAGGAAAAATCAAAACAGAAACGACGCGTGGCGGCGCCCTTGGTAACATTTTAGTACAATACAACTTTCTAATAATTTAGTGTTGCGTAAATAAAGACGAATTTGCTATTGGCCGAGTTATATAAGCCTATGTGATGTTGGGCACAGTGTCTGACCGTAGGAAGTTACAATAGATGCGATGTTTATAATATATTCAATTATTTATATCCAATTTTAATGTCAGGGACAGGTCAATGTTAATGATATCGGACTGCCATTAGTTGCGGAAAACAAAATGGTCTGATCTTCACTAATTCATATTAAGCTCTAGAGTTGTATAATTATTGTAGGCTCCTCCACAAGTACATAGCTGACACCAAAAAAAAGAATATAACAACAAATACCGAATTTTTGATGGGAAATCCCTTGAGTTTCTAAGACCCCGCGCTCTTCGGAGGGTGGTGGATTGTTAAGCCACTGTTATCTATTCGGACTTGTTGTGATACCATGTACCTACAGGTAGGTACATATTATGTAAATATATTCTAACAAAAAATATATTCTCTCAAATATATTCTAAATATATTCTCTCAAAACTAAAACTATTTGTTATAGAATCCTATTTGACTGTAAAGGGAATTTCATTTACATAACTTCCTGTATTTTGTCTTGCTCACATAATACATTTTTTCTACATCTGATCTCAGTAAAATAAAGCTCATTTAGGCTTTTATACGTTTAGTAGTAGTCGAGATAAAAATGGACAGTCGGACCATGTGTTCTTTGATGTTCAATGATTTGTCAATAAGACACTTTGTCTATTTGTTTATATTAGTCTATCATGTTTTATTATGTGTTTATAGATTGTATTCCGATATTCACGCGTATGCATAAAAATATTATGTATTCTTCTTACCGGATTTTAGGATACTGCATTATCCCAAAATGCTAAGTTCATCGTCCCCTAAATCCGAAAACAAGTTGATATCCGAAGACGAAGACCCGCCTTCCTGGTTCACTTCATTTATGTATTTCAAGTTCGATATAAAGTTCTTAAAATGTTTGTTGTAGTCCACTTTATTTCTGTACTCTTTGTGGTAATCCTTTACGAATTTCTCGAATAACTTCGGCGCATCTTTCAAGTTGTATATTGGTGGTTTGGTGTCTAGGGATCTTTCTTCCTCATAATCATCGCTGTAATCGTAGTCGTCTTCTTGTAGCAAACATTGCACTGTATTGACAATGATACATATCGTTACTATTTTTATTAGATTGTTCATTTTGTGTATCACACGCACAACACACTTCGTCTGAGGTAGTGGATGAGTCTGATTTAAATTTTTATTTCATCTCACGGCCTCGAAGAAACTAGTTTGTTGCGGAACAAAGTTCGTATACCTAATGCTACGAGTTGTAATAAATAAATGTATCTAATAAAAAATCCATTATTGACATCGCGTTGAGTTTTTTGTGTCTCAAATGTGAAGGTCCAAGCGGGCCGTGGTATTATTAACTAAACTATTAGTTACATTTTGTAAAGTAATATACCTAATAGTTTTTGAAAGGCCATCGATGGGCCTACGTTTGACCAAAGTCTATGTTGTGATAATTAAGAGTGCACCTGTTTTTATGCACAAAATTTGGCGCAGTGGATTTATAAATCGGAAGTCTTGGATTCGATTGAGATTTTCTTAATAGGGCCACGTCTGGCTGATGGGAGGCTTTGGTCGTGGCTAGTTACCACCCTGCTGGCAAAGAGGTACTGCCAAGCGATTTAGCGTAATACGATGTCCTGCAGAAACCGAAAGAGGTGTGGATTTTCATCTTACTCCTACCAAGTTAGCTCGATTCCATCATCATGATATTAGAGTCAAGGGCTAACTTGAATAAAAATGGATAAAAAAATCTTGCCTACTATAATATTAACTATGTAGATGGGACATCTCGTCATGAGATTAGCCACCTTTAGTTAGGACGACATTATTATCACGAGGATTCAATTATCCGATCTTGATTGAGCTTTAATGACTTGTTTTGTGTACTCTAACAGTAACAAGAGATTTAGGAAATAAGATTTCATAATTAAAATGAAATTCATGTAGCTCTTTCAAGAAAAAGCATTTTAACTTAGCATAATATCTTGTTTAGATTAACTTAGAAATTCATAAAGACTAAAAAATATACAGGTTTCTCTCAAATCTTTTCGTAAATTTTATCTCGACTTGACACAGTTGTAGAGTAACGGGTGGCGGCTTATTACAAAGGGATTACTTTTTTAATTTCGGTGATTCAAAGCTGCGAAGGCCCAGTGGCGACAGATAAGGAAACAACAAAAGGTTTATCTAAAGGCACGTAGGCACTGCGCAAAGCCGTTCCGCTACGCTCTCCTTGGCTCGGGCTTATCTTCCAACGAGATACCTGAAATGGGTGCCTACGGAAAGGTAAGTGGGAACACGGAGAAATGCCCTCAGAGGGGCGGGTGATAAGGAGCGCCTGTGACTACACATTTGTAATGTTGCTGCGAAAGTTTTGTCAGGGTTATGGGAAGTTGTATTAAAACAGATAAACTAAGGAAGGTTTAGTGAGGAGATAATACAAATTTAAAAGATATTTTCAAAAACATCATGAGTGGCGGTATATGGAAAACTCAGTTGAGTCTTTTTGTACCATTTCAGCAATGTTATAATGTATTAAAATAAATATTTTTCTTTTTTAAATTAATTAGAAATAATCTATTACATAATACATAGAAATCCCAACCATGTCATGTTCTATCCATAACATTAATAAATATGGTAATGAATGTCCTAAGTGAATTTTCTCATTATTTCTTTAATTTTATTGTACTGACACCAGAAGTGAACAGACACGACAATGTCTAATCTGTGATAGATATTATACTATGCTACAATGTTTTATTGCAAACAGATTAGTACACCAACCTACCACCTACCTAAATTTGGTTAACTTGATTGGCTGCATAACATAAAGTCCAGAGTCTGGTCAGCAAAAAAAACTTGACCATTAAAAAATTCTATAGCTGGGTTGGTAAATCGGCGGAGTTCATGTTAGTGCTAGTATTATCTTAGTTCTGAAAATTATTATGATACATAGCAAGCGTTTTAAGTTTTTACACCGAGATAAAAGTCAAAGTCAGCGAACACAGTAAATAGTACTATGTAAGCAGGTAACTGCACGATTTATACAGCTTGTAATTTGACCGCAAAATAAATAATTTAGTTCGGAGAAACTAAAAAGACATTTTCGGTTTTATTGCTCACTCGGGACAGTAAGCCTTCGGAAGGAAAGAGCGACTGTTTCTGTTCCATTTTTTATAACATCAAAATAAAACATTTACCTTACCTACTTCAATACATAATAACCTAAAATTAGATATACGTTTTTTGACTTAAATATTCTAGCTGTGTCCGTTTATAAAGCGACGATTTATTTACCAAGTTCAAGTTCTGATGATGTAATCATATAGATTACATGCGAATGAAAAAATGAAATCTATAAGAAATATTTTTATTATTCTCCTAGAAGAAATTGCTTAGTAGAATTATTTATTTATTTACAATTCTTTTTAAAATTTTTTACAATGCTTATAAAAATTATAAAAAAAAACACTATTAAAATTTTATAAAAAAAATCCAGTCCGCCTGCTGCGGGGCCCGGGCGTCCAAGCAGCCGGTGGTCAGGGCTCCAGAGTGAGGAACCTCCTCACAATACGCGCCGTTTCAAGAATTACTGCCTTCTGTATCCGACCCATGGTCCAACGACTAAGCGAAAGGTTCCCCTCTCGGTTTCTACACGACATCGTACCGGAATGCTAAATCGCTTGACGGAGCGTCTTTGTTGGTCCACCAGTCAAATGATTTTTATAACTCGGTACTGTTAGTACCAAATTCTTTTCTATTTATAGCATCGTGTATGATAGAGAGAGATTGCGACGAAACTTCTGTTGAGTTAAAAATAATAGTAACAGAATAGAGCTCCAGTATGTCGATTATGTAAAACTGCCTCGTTGGTCTAGTGGTCCGATCACGAGGTCCTGGGTTCGATTCCTGGGTCGGGTCACGGAATAATTCTGAGCTTTTTCATTCTTCTATGAATGTTCAGTACATTCCAAGCCCGGAGTCTGGAAGTTGGCAGTGTTACACCCCCGTGCCTCGGAGAGCACGTTAAGCCGTCGGTCCCGGTCACTATCATCAACATCTGATAGTGATCGTTATTAAATGAAATATTTTCACCCTAAGCCCGCCAACCGCAGCGTGATGGGTGTACGCTCTATATCCCCTTTCCTATAAGGAGGCAGGCCTGGCCCTGTATCAGGCCTTTAATAGGTTGATAATGATGATAATGATGTCGATTCTTGAAAAAAAAATCATCTCGCTTACATCTCGCCGATCATCCCAACTTCAGTTCGGCTGTCAATCTAATATGGAAAAATGTCATTGGAGAATACCGATTTCTGTTACATCCGCTTTGGAACCTTTGTACACCTGCTTTTTAAGCTTTTTTAAGAATTGACATTCGGTAGACCTGAATTAATGAACTGAAATTACAGAATTTATTTAACTGAACCAACGGGATTCCTTAGTCATCATATTAATTCACAGACAACTAACAAAGTCACGGACATAAGTAAGTAAAAACATTACGCAAGGCTGCTTGAATAATCAGTTATTCTTGTTAATGCAGAATAAGTAGGTCAAACAAGGATTACCTTGTTCTAACACGCCTTAGCCAGTGTGAAACACCGAAATTTTCCCGACTGAATACTTATAAGGTTTTCAAAGAATTCTGGAATTTTCTCGTGAAACTAGATTTATCAGACGTAATAACACGAAGGGAACATTTCGAAGAAACAAATTCTATACATTAACATAAACATATTCTTTTATATATAATCAATAATTCCGTATTAGTCGTTTAGACGGTTTTGGAGTGCGTACGACAATAGTCCAAAGAGTGGGTTATAATTTATGACTACTCGGCGTAGAGTTCGGCCCTTTTACGGGTGCGCCTATTGACTTTTTTTATTTTTTTTTATCGACTACAAGTTGGCCCTTGACTGCTATCACACCTGATGTTAAATGATGATGAAGTCTAAGATGGAAGCGGGCTAACTTGTTAAGAGTGGGACTAAAATCCACACCCCTTTCGGTTTCTACACGACATCGTACCGGAACGCTAAATCGCTTGGCGATACATCTTTGTCTTCCACCACCCAGACCAAGACAAATTAAGAAAAATCTCTATCTGCCCCGCCGGGAATCGAACCCAGGACCTCCGTCTTATAAATCCACCGCGAGCGTCCTCTAGTATGAGCTAAAAACGATGCCAATGGGACGCCAGGTAAGACATATTTAGATAGCAACCTAGTCTATCATAACCTTTTGAGAAACTTAAAACACTTAAAAAGGCGTAGTTTCCGATTTCGTAAAACAAGTCGACGACAACGTTCCAACTTATCTCGTCTTCTAATTAGCGACCAACGATCTTTCTGAATACGTAAACATGTCTGTCAGTAATCATTAAAAGTCAACGTGGGACGTGCCTGGTGAAGAAAACACTGCCTTATGTTTGATACATTTATCTAATTGGGGATAATTCGTTTTACACTTCTTACTACCTCCGTGACATAAAAGATGTTATATTCTTTAGAATATATATATGCCTCGTTGGTTTTGTAGTTAGTTTATGTAGTTTCAGCTTACGAAGACCTGAGATTGACACCTGGTTCGAGCTATGAAATATAGAGCTATTTTTTGTTCTTAAAAACTCTTAGTAAAATTTGAGTTGGGAAGTTTGTGGTATAAGGATCTTCAATGGATAGAGAATCTGTTATCATCATCTCTCTCAACTCTCTACTCTATACTAGGTATAACTAATAGTTACGGAATAGAGGGCTGGTCATTGTAATTAACATGACGACATAGGTAACTAAAGTACTAAGCCCGCTTAGTTTTCTTGAGCCCACTTACTTGTCAAGTGTGCTCGCCTAAAATTAGTTAAATGATTTTTAATCATAAATTTACAAAAATAGATTCATGATATCTTGGCTGTTGAACTGATGAGAATAATAGGTAATTAAATAAATAATTCGACGGTTGTTTACAAAGGGCGTAATAGATCATTAACGCCATAAAGGCCAATATTTAAACCCTTATTGTGCAAACAGTTCGTTGAATAGGTACGTAATAAATATTGGAAGGGCGTGGGAAGTGAGATAGTGGGCTCAGGGTACGGTTAAAACCTATTTTCATTTTCTAATGGATCGTCCCTTAGGGGATTTTTGTACGAAAAGTTTAACCGTACATAAATATTTACATAACAAAGACGGGGCCGAGAATTCGTGTGTCCCTGAGACGTATTCTTCTTAAGAATTCCGATTTTGTTAAGGATTTGTCGGTCAATTTCGTATCAGTGGACTCTTTTTGTACAGACATTTTATGCACAATCAAGCCGGGGATTGTGAGACATGTTTTCTCTTACATTTCAATAAAATACTTATTATTGAAGCCTTCGTAACGCATGTTTTTTTATTTAACAGCCGGCTAATTTTTATGCTCCTTCTTCATTTTGTTGTTTTTTGACACTCGTCGAACTTAGGGGAATCGATTGATGTATGAATCAAAAATGAGCCTAGGCGTTGTTCTTTACAGTGCTTCAAAGGAACATACAAACATACATACATATATATGCTGATAAACACATTACCATTGATTTGCGTCGCGCAGTCGGGTCTTCCTTAGGAATCACTCTATCTGTCGGTAACAACTGCATGAACTTCCGTTTAGTAGTCTTCTTTAGTTTATTGCGAACAGACAGACAGACAGACGTGGCGGGGAACTTTCTTTTATAGTATGGAGTTATTTAAGAAACTATTTTAATAAGTTATTTATACTAAATATGACTCTAATATGACACTACAGTCGTAAATACTGTGTTTGGAGTGTCTTTTAGTCGTAAATACTGTGTTTGGAGTGAATCTAGTGGTTGAAGATCGAACCCGTACCCTATCGGCGTTTATTCTTTAACCGTAGAACTATTGAGGTTATTTAAAGTCTCAATGAATTTGAAAGCCAAAAGAAGCCCATTACAGAATAATTGAAGGCGTGGAGGGAAGAAAGCTTTCTTACACATAAAAGCTGCCTATTTTATTCTCAAAGCATTAATTTTCTATTAAAGTTTGACGTAGTCTGTGTAAATCGAGTTTTGTTAGCTGCTACACCCAACCACTATCGGGTAGAACATAAATATTAAAGTTTCCGTATCTTTACCATCGCTCGTTGTTTGCTACTTTAACAGTTTAAAGTTTAGCTTGGATAATAAACTACGAAGTAGGTACAAACTTCGCTTTCATCAGTTACTTTAAAAACTTATTAACGCGGTATGCACGTTATAGTGGAAATATTTTGTTTCACTCAGTCTTTGTGTGAAAATACGCGATAAGTAAGTAATATCAGAGCTTCTGTATTAACTTTTATAATGGATCCTCGAATCCTGATCCTCGATCTTCGATCCTGATTTGGGCCTCGTTGGTCCAGTGGTTAGCATATAGTTGGTTATGAGGTCCCGGGTTCCGATCATGGGTCGAGCTCATTTTATTTAGCTTTGACTGTATGATGCAATCCAAGATGGAAGTGAGTTAGCCTGTTAGAAGTAGGACGAAATCTTGTAGAACGGACGTGTCCTTTTCGGTTTCTACAAGATATGGTAACGGAGTGTTTAATAACTTAACGGTACGTCTTTGCCAGTAGGGTGGTAACTAACAACGGCCGAAGCTTCCCATTGGCTGAAATAAAACAAGCAGATGGCCTATCTGTTGTTATGTGCCTAACCATCCAACCATGTACCACGCCAAACCAATGTAAAAAATTGTTCTGTGCGCGCAATCCTAGGTCTAGGTCTAGCTGTTAAACCTTTAATATGCTTATAATTTCATCAGCAACCATTATTATTACATTGAAACGCAGCAACGAACCGAACAAGCTCTCATGTTAATAGCTCTATCTACTATTTTAAACATATTCAAATTCAAATTCAAACTCATTTATTTCAACTAGGCTGTTATACAAGCACTTTTGAAACGTCAAGTCTGTCAGTACGCAATGACTCTACCACCGGTTCGGAAGGCAGATCCTGCGGAGAAGAGCCGGCAAGAAATTCAGCATTTTTTATACTTTACAATTTTTATAGTAACCTTTATTTAGTAAATGGCTTTTAACACATTTTTTAAATTTTTCTAAAGGCAAGTCCAGTACTTCCTTTGGGATGATATTATAAATACTCAGTCCCACAAATGATTTTTGCACATATCATTAAACCGTAGAATTTTCAAATATAAATTTTGTTAAGTACAAAATATCATTATGGAAAAATAATTAAAATTACCATGACATTGTTTAAATTATGACAAATTACGTTCCAAGATTATTCGCGGCGATGTGAAGAAAACATCGCGCTCACTGAAATTATTACGCGCTGACAAATAGCTGAGATGATGACCGGTAATTTGTTTGCTTTTATTTAATGTTACTAACCAACGACACTCACTAAAGGTAAGTTCATATAGCGGAAGGATCTGGACGGCGACGTTGCACTGTAATTAGTTATTTAGTTTTGTCTTGTCTTCATCTTCGAAGAAGAAGTTAATGAAATAGAATGTAATCAAATTAATTAAATGTGATGCTCTGTGTGAGGTGTTCTTTATCCAGCAGTTTACATTACAAGTCAATCGCTAGCACCAGCGTCAAGGCGCCATCCCGCCCCAATCGCTGTATGGCGAAACTTCAAGGATGCGTTACCGTTATCTACCCTGGTTACGGTAATTATTAAGGGCTCAACAGCTTACAGACCGAGTGTCGATTATTGAAAAACATACATCGTACCAACATCTCATCGATCATCGAGCTGAAGGTGCAGTTAGTCTGTCAGTCCAATATGCAATAATGTCATTGGAGAATTCCGATTTCTCTTACATCCGCTTTGCAACCGTTGTACATCGGCTTCAATATCGACGTTTTTTTCAAGAGTCGACATACAAGATGGTAAATCTAATAAGAACAAACAAAGGGACATTTTTATGTAAAGAGCATTTATTATTAAAATAATACATATCAAAATTACCTTTAATTTAAGTAGTATTTAGAAAAAATACTACTTAAATTAAAGGTTTTTTGTATTTACATTGTAATACAATAATTGCGTGTTGCAGTACTTCACATCATAAAACCATAATAGCTTTATTAGTGTTTATTATACCTAAAGCAAGCTATGTAATATAATTTATATACAACAGTATGTCGAAAGAAGATAAATAATATTTATCATTTCCATTAGTATGTCGACATTTTTAACCGACGAAAAAAAACGGAGAAGGTTCTCAATTCGACACGTATTTTTTTTTATGTACGATATGTATGATAACTTTTTACAGTGTTGTCCGATTTTGATCATTCTTATTTTATTAGAAAGGGCACACTTCCAAGGTGGTCCCATTGTCATCATGTTAGGATCTAATGATGATATCCTGGGAAAACTGAAGGAACTCTTCAAATTGTACAGGCACACTTGCAGTGATTTCGATTATCGTGTTTCTACTTTAAGGATGTTACCTAGAACCCACAAACTGCTTTACTACGTTAAATAAATGTTCCTTAAACTTGCTGGCACCGACTTCATAGATATGCAAATTAAAGCAACTAAAAGACACGGTTATTTTTTACTTTTTAGTGTGTTTTGAGTCGGTTCTATTTTTTGTTAAGAATTTTTATTGTAAAATAAAATTGAGGGTTGATTACCGGCACGACTGAAACCTTATAAATAGAATAATTCGGCGTATTGCTCATCAGTTGTATATTTTATGTATCGCACGCTTCATAGAAATGACATTTTATTTTACTGACTTATAAAAAGGAAATATTCTATATTACCATCTAAAAGGGCCAGAAGCGTTACATATCCCCAAAAGGCGATAAATATTTTACGTCATAATTTACTTCGGCTATAAAAAGGGCGCGCTAAGACACGAACATCTCGGAATGATTTTCCTCGCACGCTGGGGATCGCCGGGAAATATTTACAGTACGTGAATTTTGATCTAAGGGTTGATCTGGCGGAAACGTTCGACTATCTAAATTCATGGTATTGATGGAGAGCAGTTTGTATGAAGGAAAATCACAAAATCATTGTAGTAATGAACCGATTATTATTCGACATAGTTGTTACTATTATGTGCCTATTAACTGTCTTCAGGACAGGTCTCCCTCCTTTGATGAGAGGGGGTAAGGAGCTTGAACCCACGCGCTGCTCATTGCGAGTTGGCGGGTTGAGGAGATAATGTTCTATATAATATTTTCTTCTAGTTGTATGTCAAAAGGTTTGTTATAGTTTTTCTAATAACCTATTTTTTAATAAACTATTTGTTTTCAATAGAAATCTATTGAAAATATGATTCTTATGTAACTCTACTAGCGGACGCCCGCGGGTTTTTCCGCGTAATTCTCGTCCCTGTGGGAATTTCGGGATCAAATGTGGTCTATGTGTTATTAGGAAATGTAAGTTATATTATTGTAAGGTTTCATCAAAATCCATTAAGTACTTAGTTATAATATTAATATCTAAGCATATCAATTAACCTAGGATATCACTTAATTAGAAACGCTACCATTAAGTACTTTATTATATATTGTGGACATTAGGCAAACATGATTCATTTTACACCCGGGTTACTCATTAAGATGCTCCTTAAGGCTTAACCCAGACTGGCGTCGAGGCGAACCGAAGTGATGTGTTGTCAATTTAACCTATAGCAAATTCTTCTCTATTTTCGCAGCACTAAAGTACATGGTTGTATTATACAAAAATGGAATCAAATGACTTCGCATTTAACTCCAGTTTTTAATTTTCCGTGTTTGAATAATATAACTTTGTACCTCAAAGATTTGACGACCTCCGCTGAGAAGTGGATTTATAAGACGGGGGTTCCGCGTTCGATTCCCGCCACGGCCGATTAAGATTTTCTAAATTGGTCCAGGTCTGGTTGATGGGAAGCTCGGCCGGGGCTAGTTACCACCCTGCCGACGAAGACGTACCGCGAAGCGATTTAGCGTTGCGATACAATTTCGTGTAGAAACGGAAAGGGGTGTAGTTTTCTTTCTAATCCTAACAAAGAAGCCCATTTCCATCTTAGATTGCATCATCACTTACCATCAGGTGCGATTGTAGTCAAGGGCTAATTTGTAATGAATAAAAAAAAAATTTTTAAATAAAAATAGAACCGACTCAAAACGCACTAAAAAGTAAAAAATAACTGTGTCATTTAGTTGCTTTAATTTACTTAAGCATATCTATGAAGTCGGTGCCAGCAGGTTTAAGGAACATTTATTTAACGTAGTAAAGCAGTTTGTGGGTTCTAGGTAATGTCCTTAAAGTAGAAACCTTGGCTGGCACCGACTCCTAGATATGCTTAAGTAAATTAAAGCAACTAAATGACACAGTTATTTTTTACTTTTTAGTGCGTTTTGAGTCGGTTCTATTTTTATTCAAAAAATTTTATTTCATACTTTTGGGTGATTTATCGCCACGTATCGTACTCGTATTATACTGTTATAGTATATTATATGGCACTAGTAGCCAAACACCTACCGATACCGAGATAAAAACCGAAATCGCTGTAAGCGTGCCTCCAAAATTTGAAGAGTTCCTTCAATTTCCCCAGGATATCATCATCAGATCCTAACATGGTGACAATGGGACCACCTTGGAAGTATGCCCTATCTAATAAAAAAAGAATTATCAAAATCGGACCACTCTGTAAAAAAAGTTATGCGTGGTCATACAAAACAAATATACGTGTCGAATTGAGAACCTCCTCCGTTTTTTTTCGTCGGTTAAAAATAGCGAGGAATATAAAAATTTGCAATTGACGAATTTGGCGGGATGCTTCGTATCCAATCTGAGTTTAGCCTAAGGCACATGAATGCTCTTTCCTTTTGGATATCAATTTGTAGAAGTAAAATAAAATAGGTAACAAAAAGAAGCCCTAAAATAGATGTACAAGAAGTCCAGTTAACTAAAACTATAGCTACTAGTAATGACTGATCACGTATCTTCTTTGTTTGGTTCGGAACCGACGAAATTGCTTGCTATTTTCGGGCTCATTTACTATGTTTTCGGATGCCAATAGCCTTTACAAATTGGAGAAGTTCTTGTGAAACCCTTGACAATATGTTTTGATCATACGAACAATTGCCCGAGGGAAACCAAGACAATGATATTCAGCACAAATTTAAAACAGAAATTGGATCGTTGCTTCGAGAATATTATAATAGCTGAATTCTTTTTTAAAAATGAAAAATCCTTTGAAATACTGAAGTGATCCTTATTGATGCGTCATAATTTAAGCGTTATCAATACCAGTAGTAATAAATTATGATTTTATTTACCAGAAATACACAAAAATAGGAGGTAAACCTTACATACGAGTTTATTTTTTTCTAATCACAAGTTTCATAAAAAGACAATTATTTTTTAGCTTTACAATTATTAATTAAGTTAATTAATTACTGAAACGGACTAAATGAGATTAAGTTAAAAAAATTTAAATATTATCGTGACAGCCATCTTGGATATTTTTTACTTTTAATAATGTATTCTTGACTTTTTGTCAAGTCCTTTCATTGTAGCGGCGGCAATTTTGGTCCGATTTTTATCAAACATAGCTAAGAAGTACTGCCATAAAACTGGCTTTCAAATTGAAGAAACCGCTTCGAAATTTATCCGCTGGGGCGCTACGATGTCACACACACTTACACACATAAGGTAAACGCTGGTAAAGTCGACAGTGTCCCAATAGCCGTCATAATATGGAAAAAGGCCTGTTATTTATTTCTTATAATAACTAAGTAAAATTTATTTATTCTAACATATTTGTGGTATTATACACGATAATTTGTATGCAAAGTTTTAATCAGCACTTTATTGGTGTTTGAGAAACAATAAACGAAAGTTTGCGTTTTTGAATATTTGTATTTTTTTACAAGTTTAGGCACTGAATCGCAGCTCGCCATGCTTGCATACGATGTAACTTTTGAAACTTTTGTTGTCAACTTTTGATATATCCAATTCTTTTATAGAAGAGTCAATTTAATTTTCTACCGAAATAATTAAAAAAACCATGTTATATTTCTTTTAATTTTTATTTTGGGCGTGTGACGTCTACTCGTACTGTGAATTCCCAACTTGAACCAGAACTCGTCAAAATTTTGACGACCACTGGGACATACACAGCAAATGAACGTAAATCTGACACCGTTTCTAATTTCAGCTTTATTGCGTGGGGATAAGGGTGAAAGTTGCATTAGGCACGGCCTGGTAGTGTTAAGTCTTTAACTTAGCTTTAAATGTTAAGATGATAATATATCCGCTTGATAGTTACAATGCCTTCATTTTAACATAAGTCAAAATTGAAGTTAAATATGATTTTAGGTTAACGTGTTATATATAAATATCAGCTTTACTAGTCAGTATCGTTATGCTGCTTTGTTTAAACATATCGTTAGATATGTATTTTTTCATCGCTATTAAAGCGGGCAAACCAGTTCACCTGCGGGTCACCTGATGAGTGATTACCACCGCTTATGTACATTTGCAACACTAGAGGTACTGGTAATGCGTTGCCAGCCTTTGAGGAATTGATTTATTGGATTGCCCCTTAAATACCCCTATGATATAATTGTCAGAAAATTCCGCAGCAGGAAGTTGGTTCCAGAGTCTGCATATGCGCGGCAGAAACGATCTAGAAAATCTAGAGGTTGTAGATAGCCAGCCATCCAGATGGTGTAAGTGAAACAGGTTTCTACGCCGCAAGTTCCGCTGAGAGAAGACAGAGGGTAGTATAATTTCGAACAGCTCCTCAGAGCACTCGCCATAATAAAGACGATAGAACACACATAGAGAGCTAACGTCCCTACGGTGTTCTAAGGTCTCCAACTTGCTGGTGAGTTTGGAATTGTCAACAAAGCGAACTGCCCGCCTTTGAATGCTCTCAAGTGGAAGAAGTTGGTATTAAGGTGTTCCAGCCCATAGATGTGAGCAGTACCCCATGTGCGGACGTACTTGGGCTTTATACGGCAAGAGCCTATGTTGAGGCTGAAAGTAACGATGATTCAGGGAAGTCTCAATTTCAGACACAAGTCTGGACCTACACTCTTCCAGCTGTTTAAGAGAAAGCTGTACGCGATCATTGTAAAGGGCATCGCCCGTGCTATCATTCGTATAGCAACGCATGTTGTTGCTGGAAATCATGTCATTTATGTGCAGTATGAATAACGTGGGCGACAGCACACACCTTGTGGAACACCAGTGTTAATTGATTTGGGAAGGGAGCACAAACCGTCGACTACGAATTTAATGCTCCGTTCATATAGAAAGCTGGCGATTCAATAGCATAGCTTCTCCGGGGGTCCATAAGAAGGTAGTTTGGGCAGAAGTGCTTTATGCCATACTCGATCAAACTTCTTCGCAATATCTAAGCTCGCCGTGCGAGCTTCTCCTTTACTCTCTAAAGCTTGTGCCCAATGGTGAGTGAGGTAAACTAGGAGGTCGCCAGCTGATCGGCCATGGCGAAAGCCATATTGAGAATCGCTGAGGAGTTGACGTTCTTCTAGGTACCCAAGAAGTTGATAATTTGTTCCATCACTTTGGAGCGCAGTGAGTTTATAGAAATAGGCCTATAGTTGGATGGAATTAACTTATCGCCTTTTTTGGGTACTGGGTGTACCAAGACAGTCTTCCAAGTGGTCGAAACAGTACTGGAGGAGTAGGATAGTTGAAACAGACGTGTCAGGATTGGAGCCTGCTCTGGTGCACAAGTTCTCAAGACAACCGCTGGGATACCATCCGGCCCACTTGCCTTGTTGATGTCTAGGGACAAAAGCGCTTTGTGCACTTCACGCTGGGTGAAAAGTACGTCACGCAAAGAGCTATTACACCGCGGGATGGTAGGCGGTGTATTTCCCCGATGATCAAGCGTAGAATTATTGTCAAAGAGAGTACCAAGAATTTCTGCTTTCTCTTAAGCAGAATAGGCCAGTGTATCGTCTAATTTGCAGAGTGATTGAAAAGAAGAACGGCAGAAGTTGCCTTGAATGCCTTTGGAAAGAGACCAAAAAGCACGAGATCCAGGTGGCATTTTAAGCAACCTTTGACTAATTCGTTGATGAACTTGCACTTTGCCCTGGCAATAGTACTTTTGTAGAATTTGGAGGCTGCGTTAAAAGTTTTCTTCAAGTGTTCTGCATTAGGATCTTTTTGTTACATGCCGTGTTCCACGCTTGGTCACGCATGTTCACGTTTAGGTTCGAGTCGGTCGCTGATTTTAGTTTAATAACTTTGTTTCGGAGGGCAGTTTCTTATTGAAAAAAATAATGAATAAAATGAACTTTATGTCTTAGTCAATAAAAGTTCAAATTCTTTTTAAAAAATTGACGAGTTCTGGGACATTTTGACGATAATTAGGACAAACCTGACGGATACTGGTACAAATCGCTCATTTTGAAATTTTTTTAAATATTTAGTTACATTATATTAACTAATTAATACCAAAATTATATTTCTAAAAAATTAATTAAATTTGCTCTCTTGTCATGTAATTAGTTTTTCTCTACTATGACTAGTAGTAATCTGGCAAGGCTGCAAAGGTAGCGAAGTTCAGAAACTGACGACTTTTGGGACGTTTACCTTACTGATCACAGACAAGATATTTATTGTTTGGTACTTGCTGGGTTAATACTTAGTTTTGTATGAAAACATAAATATTGTATAGAGGATCATTGTTTCTGACGTCTTTAGATTAGGTATGTCCGACCACAAAGACCTTAATCAAACTATGGGGAATGGACAAAGGTTCCATCGGGGTCGGAAATCATCTGCTCATGCGGGCCCTAATATAAGATAGAATGTGGACGGAATATTATTTTTAGACGTAGATATATTAAAGGTTTCATTATTCCTGCTATACGTTATATACCTAGAATTTGATGGTGTTACTACGTGACGTATCAGTGAAAATGTAACACCCACAAAGATTAAGTTAATATCATAATACTATTTGCAACAGCTTATTTTTTCTTTTTTCCAAAGGTTATATTTTATAGCTGACCGTTTTAAAAGTCTGTCATTGTTTAAAGATTTAGTTTAGTCCCTGCGCAAACAAAAAGAGTCAAGCCGTTTTGAGTTCGTGGTCCCACATTCTTTGTAATGTTTTCTAACTTTTATAACGCCGTGTAGACTACTTTAGTATCTTATAAATGGTCGGGGCTAAACAATTGTAAAACTTTAAAATCTGCCGTACCGGTGGTAGGGTCACTATAAACTGGCAGACTTGACGTTTCATAAGTGCTTGTAAAACAGTCTACTGAAAATAAATGCCTTTGGATTTAAAAAAAGCAGCAGAAGAAGCGGTCAGACTCCGAACGATTGAACTGTTTCTGTCTACGCAAAGTCAAATCGATATTTACGTCTTTACTGGTGAAGTGATGATAACTATACTAAAGCCAGACGCGATTGAGAATGCTTGCCAACAAACAAAATAAAAATGAAGGTAAAAATCACGAGCCATTTTACACCTATTTTTTTAATTAATGTTAATGACGAATCCATAACAATAAATTAGATTAGTAAGCTTAAAAATAATTAATATAATTCAATATCTTTTAAATAAGATTTTTTAAAATAAGAAAGCACAATTTTAAATTTATTAGGCATAAAATGTGTTGCATTTTCTACCTTCATTTTAAATTTGTTTGTTGACAAGCATTCTCAATCGAGTTTGGCTTTAGTATAGCATCTTACTTTTTATTTTATTTCAAAACACACGCGTTTACATACAAACACTAAATTATATTACGAGGTCCGTAATATAATTTAGTGTTTGTTGTATATAAGTTATGTTTTGTTACTATTGTTAAGGAAAAGCGGAGTCTTTTGACACAGGAGTAGACTTACAGTGTATTCTTAAAACAGGCTCCAGCTTACAGTTTGTTACTTCTATATTACATAAATAAACTATTTTATTTTTATTATTTATTTATAATGAAAATGCATGTGAAACATTGCGCCACCATATTGGCCTTGGCTGCTCTGTCAAGCAACTTTCACTTTACTCCTAGTCTTCGGTTAGCTGTAATGTGACATGCGATAGATGGTCAGAAAAATTAGATATTAGTCGGCTCATAAAGGCTACACATAAAGTTATCTGTATGCGTAGGTACTTGTTTTCAGTATAGGTACCAAGTCTTTCATTTTCTAATGGGCTCACTTGGAGCGAATGTTTGTTGGGAAAGTTTAGGCAGACATAGATATTTACATAACAAAGAAGGGTAAAGGATCCGCGTCCTTGAGAAGTTTTCTTGTAAGGAATCCAGTTACAGTTGAGTGTCTGCTGGATACGTTGCTTGTGAATTTTACCCATACAATCTACTATGAGGCTTTATCTTTTGTTTTGTAAATTAAGTTGTTGCGTAATAGGATGAAAATGCCTTGTAAACTACGTGGCTGTAAATTACGAGGTCTTTGGTTAGATTCCTTAATAAAACTATGAAATAATGAGATTTCCTTTAAAGAAATTTTCAGTGCACACTGCGTTCTACTCAGCCCGGTGTAAGAAACTTGGCAGTTTTACTTCCGTTTGTCTTAACGTTAATTTCTCGATTCCTATCATCTGGTATGTGATCGTTACAAAGTTAAACATTGTCAGCCAACCCGCATTGGAATAGGATGGTGGGTCTAAGCTCCATATGTGGGGGATATTCGATCAAATCAAAACCATTTATTTCACTTTTGAAGGGTCAATTCTATCAGTGTCTCTATCACCGGTTCGGAAGGCATCTTCGGCCGAGAAGAGATGGCAAGAAACTCAGCAGTTGCTTTTTAAAAATGATTGTTATAATTTGTGTATTATAATTTACAATCTCAGTTAAACTATTTTGTACCAGTAGCAAGTATAGTAGATTGTCTCCGAAAGTCTTTATAGAATTAAAAAGATAGAAATAAAAATAAATAAATAGGCAGATAATGATAATAAAACCAACCTTTGTATTACACAATTAAAAAACTTCAATGACGAGTTTATCGCAGTCTGTGTATTTATTTAGAACCAATTAAAGACATCACCGTTATACACAATTTCAATTCAAACTTTCATTACTTAGCAGATTAAATAACTCGTGCCTCAACTACTAAGTTTTAATATAATGTTGCTGGCCAGCGTAATTATTATTTGCATAAATAATTACGATTCAACTTTAGTCAGTATTTTAATTACTCTTTCAGTCTCAATTTCTCAGAATTTTAAATGCTCAAATTTTCGCCTTTTAATTAAAAGTTTAAAAAACTTCATCGCCCATACCGTTACTTCTCAAAATACGGGTTACCATCAAATTCACTTAAATTTTGAGTATTTAGTAATGAGAGAAATAAGGTATCTTCAGATTGGCTTATCGGACCTAAATTTTATAAAAGCTAACATTTTCGTTCAATTTCAATCGAATACTACATCATAACCGGCCCATTCGTTTAGAAGCTACAATGTTGCAGGCAGACATACAGACTCGCAGATACAATAATACACAGTTATAATCTATCTACCTATCATTAAAATATAATAAAAAAGACGTGTGGCACTCGGAGACTGCCGCGAAAGCTATTGCATAGCATTTTTTATGAACTTATGTTTAGCTACCGACGTCATCGGGACCGTGGCCTAGCGGTAAGGCGCTCTAAGTGCCCGGTTTGCCAGAGAGACGCGGGTTTAAATCCCGTCGGTTCTGCAATTTGTTTTAAGCGTGATATTGCAAAAAATCATTAATTTAAAAAAAAAATGACTTTTGAAATCTCACGCTTAAAAAAAATATTTCGGAACCGACGGGATTCGAACCCGTGTCTCTCTGGCAATCCGGGCACTTAGAGCGCCTTACCGCTAAGCCGCGTTCCCCGATGACGTTTTTGCCGAAATTGTGCTTTTGATACTCAGGGGGTGTTAGGTTATTTCGTTACGGAATTTCTGTATTCGGTCTCTACGCTCAAGGCCCGCGATAAAAGCTATACAATAGCTTAAAAAATTAAACTCACGTCATTGTTGTCAGAGTGTGCCCGACTTGTACCGACTAAATGCGGCGTGTTATAGGAACAAGCGAGCTCATGACTAAGGACCCCGTATGGGTTCGAAACCAGTCGGGCATACACCGACAACAGTAACGTGAGTTTCAGCCGTTTATATTTTAATAAAATGGGAAATACTAGCGACAGTTTTGATTCTATCATATCTACATATCCCTCACTTCAAAAGTTAATAATTGAATTCATAATTTTAAAATACATATTTTGTGTACCTACTAGTTTCATTTATTTTCTTAAAGTAAACAAACTAATACCGAGAATGAGCTTTCGTAAGTACTAATTCTATTTTGTCGTAAAAGCGCTCTCAAATAAACAAAACCGTCTCAAAGGTAGAGACAGATCTTCGCGACTAGTTATCAATAAAATGCGAATGCGAAAATTGTGCCCGGAACTTTATTCTTTCTTTGTTTGTTACCCGTATTTTCGTACATCTTCAATAACATTGTCAAACTATCTTTTCGCCGCAGGATTTGTGGAATGACAACAATATTAGAGAGGAAATATATTGTTCTCGCGATACGATATATAGATAAGTCGAGTCTTTTCATAGTTTTGATAAGGACAGGCCATTACCGAGATTGAATCGCATTAACCTCTATATGTCTTTTTAGTCTATCTTTACATTGAGCTACAAGGATATCATTCCATAAATGTATTTTTATTATATTGCCATAATATTGCAAACAAAAGTTTGCTAGTGCTGTGATTTAATAAGCATTAAATTTTACTAATACTTCCCTGACCTCAGTTAGTAAGGTCAATATTTTATCTTTACTTATAGTGTTAGGTATTTTTTAGTAATTCAACGACAAACATAATTACATAATCTTCTTCTTCTTCTTCTTCTTCTTCCTGGGTGTTTTCCGCACTTGGCCAACTTGGTGGCCGTTGTACGTGGGTCCCCTGGTGTAGGCTCCCGCTGACTCACTCCAGCCAGCCGAGCTCGCTCCAGAAGCTTAGCAGGCCGCCCAGGTCGCCGATTGCCTCTTGGAGTGTCGCTTTGGAGCCAATGTATGTTGCACGTTGTTCCGATACTCCTCTGCAACTGAGCATGACGTGTATCGGTGTCTCGTCGTGTTCCAGACAAGCCCTGCATAGAGGGCTGTCGGTCAAGCCTAGAACTGAAAGGTGTTTATTTAGTGGACAGTGTCCTGTGATCAGTCCTATCATAATTACATAATAATTGGGGGTCTGTCTTTTGGAACTAGCTACCTTCCAAGTTCCAACTCCATAGTTTCCAACTTTAACATTAAACATTAAAACTCTTGGACCAACAACATGATAATGTTATTAAAAAAGTTACTGATCTCATGGAGAGCTAATTTCTTGATTCTACATACCCATAATTGACACTCTGTTTCTCTATTAGAGCGTAGTTTACTACGTCTTGTTCACATTTATATAAACTCTATTCAATAGTCAAAATGAATAGCTTGCGCTGCTGTTTTTCTTTTGGGCGGGGACCGGCAGTGATAGATTATACATAATAATAATATAACTAGTTATAATCTCAACCCAATAAACTCATAGATATAATATACTTAGTGAGAGTACCACTGAAGTGCAAAGTATCAGAATCTAACTCTTTGCTTTTCATAAATAAAAGGAACCTCTAGTTTGACATTTGTTAGCTTGCGGCTGGATATTCAATGGCCGAAACCCGCCCGTCAAAATCCCCTCTGCCTAAAAAATATCGTTTATTATTTATTTGTTGGAAAATAGATGATAGCTGGGGCATTGCTTAACTAATTTTTATGTGAAAATCAAGCTCTGGTCCAGTCTCGCATTGACTCAAACACAAAGAATAAAGATAGAAAGTTAAAAAGCATTTAACACTTATTTCAATTGCAAACGGATGAACAGCGTTGTACTGAAACGAAGGCATTTATATGTAAATGTTGACATTAATATGAAAATAATTTAATTCCCGAGACGCTTTTAATAGCCGGCAGGCTTGGCTTAAATATCTCTATTACTAATAAACGAGCAATATCGCTGCCGTTATTAAAACTGATGAGGCGCATTTGATGTTAGGACAGACTTAATTAATTTAGTTTATATTACGTACTACCTAAATATAGCCATAAATTTTCTTGAATACTAAAATATTTGTAAACAATCGATTTTAAAAGATTAAAAATAGACGTAGGCAGAAGTTGTAGAGATATTTGTGATAGTTTGGGTTAGTACTACTGCCGTGCTTCTTCTGGTCAAAGCAGGCTAGTTTGTTAGGAGTAGGATGAAATCCACACACCTTTCGGTTTCTACACGGCATCGTACCGAATGCTAAATCGCTTGGGTGCGCTTTGTCTATAGTGTGGTAACTAGCTCGGCCGAAGCCTCCCACCAGCCTGACTTGGGCCGATTCTTAATGAATTAAGAACCCGGGTCCTCCGTCTTATAAATCATACAAGCATTTGAGGTTTAATATCAACGGTTCAGTTTGATGAACAATTACTCTGATTATTAAGGGTGTTATCTAACGAACCGTCTAATTCTAACAGATGGTCAAACCATATGTTTCGTTGACTACCAAATACCACAGACCTACGATGCGAAAGGTGCTATAGTTGTCACTTAGGAATTGTTATATACTTTGGCTATCGAGGGGTGTAATTTTTGGATGTATAGGACAAGTATACGATACTTAGATATGATATGTATAAGAATTTATGTCGAAACGAAAGCGAGTCAGATTTACTATACGAATAAACTTACATACATTTTTATATATAAAGAATTATTACTCGTAATAAGTGGTTTAAGCCATTACTCATACAAAATTTTTGCTTTCCCTGAGAGCGTTTGGTCGCGTTTTCAGCTACACCGTAGCTACAGGACCTCACATTAAATAAAGCCAAACAAATTGCGGATCGTCAACCCGGACATTTGTCAGGGCGCCGCAGTTATTTGCGAGGACACGGTTTTCTTCGCTGTAAAGTGAGCGTTCGCTGTAATCTGTCACGATTTCAACAATGTCATAACTCCCAAGTTTTTTCCCCCAATTTTTTACATTACTTTTACAAAAGTTGATTTTGTAGTATAAAATTTCCGTGGTAGCTGCGTTGTTCTATAGTTCGTCCGCGTCAAGAATGCAGTGAGCGCCGGTCAAGCCCTGCCCCTTAATCACTGAAGTCTTTTCAAACTACAAGGTAAAGTGCACTTGATTTAGGGCGCGGGACTAAGCCGGCGAACAATGATGACCCACTGCATTCTTAACGCGAACGAACTATAGTAGAACACATTTAGTCGTCGGTCTTGATAGTCATCTTCACCATGTTACATAATAACTCTGCTGCTTACTTTGTCTTTAACATCTGATAGCATTAAAAGATTCTAACATTATCAATCTTAGCCCAGTCTAACTTTGTACAACGATTGTGCAGAGGAACAAGTATTCGTACATTCCCATACCTAGTAGTCACATCGTACCTACGGTACTTACTTACCGGAAGGATTGTTTGCCTGCTGCCTATAATATTATTAATAAAAAATTTTAACAAAAAATAGAACCGACTCAAAACGCACTAAAAAGTAAAAAATCACTGTGTCATTTAGTTGCTTTAATTTACTTAAGCATATCTAGGAGTCGGTGTCAGCCAAGGTTTCTACTTTAAGGACGTTACCTAGAAGCCACAAACTGCTTTACTACGTTAAATAAATGTTCCTTAAACTTGGCTGAAACCGACTTCATAGATATGTTTAAGTATAGATATAGTTTAGTGTGTTTTGAATCGGTTCTATTTTTTGTTTATAATTTTAATTTTTTACTTTTTAGTAATTTATCGCCACGTACTCGTACTATACTGTCAAAGTATACTACCAATACTTACACACAAAACCAAAATCGCTGCAAGTGTGCCTATAAAATTTGTGGAGTTCCTTCAATTTTCCCAGGATATCATCATCAGATCCATAACATAATGGCTATGGGACCATATTGGAAGTGTGTCCTTTCTAATAAGAAAAGTTATGAGTGGTCATACATAAATATACAGTAAACTACTATACAGTATATATATGTACTATACTACTATATATATATCGTATATTTTCGTCGGTTAAAAAGGCGATTATTATACTATACATATAAAATTATATTATACACTAAGTACGAGTTTACAATCGTAAGTCGCTAATCAAGTATTTCCGTGGCACATCGTTAAAATAAACAGTCGGCGTTAGGGTAGATAGAATTACAGTTCACTCAGTTTAATTTTGAGTATTCCGCTATTAAGTAAGTATATTACTAAGAATACCAACTCGTAGTACTTGTTGTTTTCTTATTATTATAAGACGTTGGCCAATCAAGTGTTTCTGTGAAGAACATTAAAATAAACAGTCGGCGTTACACAGATAGAAATACAGAAGGCGTAAAGTGGAAGCGAAAAGGATACCATAACTCGGTCGAGTTTTGAGTGCCTCCGGCGTTTACAACTTGCGCTCGGCTGAAAGTCGTTTGACACGGATTTATTTTCCGCCAACTGCACTCCACCTACCCACAGCTCCGGGGAACTTTGCGAAGTCAAGAGTCGATGTTTTAGCTGCGAACGGGGTAAGATTAGCTTTTCATTGATCTGTTTGTGCGAAATGAAATATTGTTTTTAAATTTCACGTAGGTACTACGAGTGATGTTATTTAAGTTTTTAGTTTCTTAGTATGTCAACAGCGTTAAAATTTTACGAGTTTAATCGATCTACCAGGTAATATGGTTTCGGGACAATGTCGTGTAGAGTCCGTTTATGAGGTACCTACCTTACTATATGTTCAAAAGGATACTTTTAACATAACACATTGGTTAATAAATAATGTCGTGGTGTTTTAGTTTTAGAGTAAAACATTGTAGTAAACCCTCTATGGTGTAGTGGATTTGAAGTTTACACCAACGTGGTGGTTCAAATCTCCAAATCTTTTTTCCAATGATGAGGGAGACCTGGAGCTGTTGTGGGGCATAAAATAGGGTGACAGTAATGATATTATGTTATCTAAATCTCGCTAATATTATAAAGGCAATGTTGTGTATTCTTGTAACTACTGTACGTAACAGCTTATATAATCGATTTAATATTTAGATTAGAGATCACATAGACTACTATTTGTTCCGGAAAATTCAAGTGTTGCCGCAGCATACAGAAAATTCTAAATCGACGCAAACAAAAGCTAGTAAAACAATAAAGTGACACGAATTAGGTTAGTTATTGAGTAACATTAGCTAATTCCGAGCAACTCCCACCTCAAGACAATGTTTTTGTCAACAGTCACGTACGAAGGGTTGCTTAATCATGAATGACACGTTTTACGTATTCAGGAGGCTCGCGAGCTGCTAACGAGAAGACGAGATAACTTTACGAACACCGCCGACGTCGCCTCGAATCCTAGAGACGGGGAGCCTTTGATTATCTCGGATCTCAAATTAACATGTTAGACATTTTCCCGTTGTAGTTAAGTGCTTTACGTTTAATTGCAAACAATCTCGTCGCATTTAAAATGTTAAGAAAAGTGTTTTTATTTACAACAGAATTTCCTTAAGGTTTGTAATTTGGATTTTTATTTCACCGAATTAGACGCAGCGAGCTTTGTAAAAATCTTAAGGCTGAGAAGCCAAAAATGTTATTGAACAGTGGCCACCGTTTGAAATTTTTGGTACGAGGCTTTGGCCGCGTCTTGTTACCGCCCTATCGACAAAGACATACCACCAAGCAATTTAGCGTTTCGGTACGATGTCGAGTAGAAACCGAAAGGGGTGTGTCGACCTCATCCTACTACAAGTTAGCACGCTTCCAATCTAAGAGGTTGTATCATGACTTACCAGCAGGTGTAATTGCAGATTGCTAACTTTTAATGAACAAAAAAAAAGTATTCAGCTTCTGAAAATTATACAAGTACAGTTTTTTAATATATACTCAATTCAATCACTGTCTTTCCATTCTTATGATTTTGACCCTAATATGTACACTCAAAAATCACACAAAAGTGAGACAGTGGACAAAAATCTATTTAAATAAGAACATATAAATAATATAATATAAACAAACATCCATAATATAGTCAAAATTTGTGTAAATATTACATTTAAGTATATACTTTATAATGTTTTTGGTGGATTTCGTCGCTCTTGTATTTGTAAATATCTATCTCAATAAAAGCAATTTTAAATAATTTTCATATAACTAAAAGAGAAGTCGCATAAAAGAAAAACTTTAGTTTTCTCATGACTAGTTTTGAGCGAAAACTCGAGTCCTTCAACCGTCTTCTGTGAAGCGGGATGTAATCGAGTCAATTAAAAGCATTTTCTTTTTTTCGCAATTTCATGGTAAGTAATAAATAACGTTTTTATCACGTCTTATCATACCTACATTATTTTCGCACTTTGAACAAACTAGTAACTAAGTAAGTAGTGTCTACTAGTTACTGTAATTATAAAGATCGAGGGGTCACGAATTCGATCTCAGCCTGTTCGTATTAGAAACTTTTAACACAGTCTTTACGACTATATAAAGGGCAATAAGATGATTAGCGTATACTTAAAAAGAATATATGAATTTGCCTTTGGAAAAACAAACATTTTTCTTCACATACTGAATCAAGTTCCATAATTGCCATCAATAAAACAAAATGTTAATAAAAAGGTTCAAAAATGTAGTATGGAACGAGATCTTCTTTTTTATATGATAGAAACTGTTAAGCTCGGTAGCTTAGGCTCTATTTGGGTTAAATCTCCCGAAAGCCTTGGCCTGAATTCACTATTAACTTTTATATTGAATTCCGTGCTATTACAGATACAAAATATATTAATATCCTTAAAAGAAATATTCATCTTCATCATCATCATCATTATCAGCCTATTAACGGCCCACTACAGGGCCAGGCCTCCCTCTTTATAGGAGAGGGGATATGGAGCGTACACCCACCACGCTGCTCCAATGCGGATTGGCGGGCTTAGGTTGATAATGTTTAATTTATTAACGATTACTATCAGATGTTGATGATAGTGACCGGGACCGACGGCTTAACGCGCTCTCCGAGACACGGGGTGTAACACCACCATCTTCCAGACTCCGGGCTTGGAATGTACTGAACATTTCATAGAAGAATGAAAAAGCTCGACCCAGGATCGAACCCAGGACCTCGTGATCGAAGCCACGTAAGCTAACCACTAGACCAACCAGACAGTCAAAAAAAAAGTAATATTAGATGTAATAAAATAATGTAAACCATCTTAATATAGGTACATATAGGTATATTTTATCATGGTAAAGCGAACAACTGATTCCGATATTAATATAACCGACAAGGTTTCGCTGAACATAATAAGATGACAGTGTCGACATCGTTCCTCATTCGAGTGATGTACTGATAACACAGTTATCGTATCGATACACAATTGAAGGAGCTCGCCGTTCGCGTAATTTGCCGAAACGTCAATACATTTTGGCTCGCAACGGTTTTTACGACACGTCTCCAAATTGAGATGAAGCGCAGAAGTTTGAGAAGCGTATCATTGGCGTCCCGGAGCGTGGCAAACGAGCCCGAAAATTGCTTGCAATTTATTCGGTTCAAGGGTGACCCGGAATAAAGAGAAGGCGTTTGTCACTCACTGTATTATTTACCAGCGGACATGGAGCTTATTGTGTGTCCCAACTGCGGGTTTATGCATTGGGGTTGTTGGCAGGAATGAATGCCGCAATACTATCGAGAGATAACACTCGAAGATCGTTTCATATAAATATTCCCGATACTTATTATAGTGCGTGTTGCTCTAGTGTTACCATTGGGTGTTTCTCTCACTGGTTTCTAGCTTTGATTGTCAAAAGAAGGCACAGGGTTATGTAGCGGGCGATGGATTGGGCTATGCTAAGAGTATCTCCGCCTTATTGGATCAGAAATTGATCTAAGTATGGATTTGAGACAAGGTCCCTAACTATGTGTGTTATAAGAAGAGACAATTAGCGAGCGATAAAGTGAGTTACGACTATGATAAGAGTACATATTTCTGCGTAGTCTAAGAAAAAATGAAGGAACTCGCAGAAAAATCAAACATTGTCTTAGTTCAGTGAGTCGCAAAACTAGGTAGAGCGGTTTTATGAACCGTAGGGTGTTATGCAGAGGTCCCAAGTTGTTAGAATGACAATAATGAACTGGAACTATCAGTATTGTTCAACCGCCACAATTAGGTGGGACATTCAATGCGTTGGAGTGAACCATTTGATTCAGTCATCATTAACTGACGATGACGATGATTCAATATATCTAAGAGTTACTTAGGTTAAACAAAACAAGCCTAAGTTATTTTAAAAATATAAAATGAGATGAATGAAAGAAAATTCACCGCCGATAAGTTGTCAGATAAAGTGAATATTAATTGGCGGACAATCATGCTACTTAAGAAACTGTAGTTCCTTTGCATTTGACTCATTTAACTTGGTGATAGCTCCCTATTAAAAGCTCAGAAGCACTGGAGTTGGAACTAAATTACCAATAATAGATATAAAACGATGTCTTGATAAAATTAAATCTAAGTGTAACTTAATTTTCTCGATTCCATTGCTCTTACTTGAAAATGTCCGTTGATAGTTCATTATTAGGTTACAGGCTACAATTACTGTCAAGGTTAGATTTTATGAAAATTATGAACAACAGAGGTTTTTAAAAGTCGTGTATTATTACGATTTAACGTGATCTGCGATAGGCAAGAATAACTATATTTTTAACCGACGAAAAAAAAACGGAGGAGGTTCTCAATTCGACACGTATATATATTTTTTTATGTATGACCACGCATAACTTTTTACAGAGTTGTCCGATTTTTAACCGACGAAAAAAAACGGAGGAGGTTCTCAATTCGACACGTATATTTGTTTTTTTTTTTTTATGTATGACCACGCATAACTTTTTACAGTGTTGTCCGATTTTGATAATTCTTTTTTTATTAGAAAGGTCATACATCCAAGGTGGTCCCATTGTCCTCATGTTAGGATCTGCTGATGATATCCTGGGGAAATTGAAGGAACTCTTCAAATTTTGGAGGCACGCTTACAGCGATTTCGGTTTTTGACTCGGTATCGGTAGCTTTTTGGCTACTAGTGCCATATAATATACTATGACAGTATATTACGAGTACGGCACGTGGCGATAAATCACTAAAAAGTCAGAAATAAAATTTTTTAACAAAAAATAGAACCGACTCAAAGCGCACTAAAAAGTAAAAAATAACTGTCATTTAGTTGCTTTAATTTACTTAAGCATATCTAGGAGTCGGTGCCAGCCAAGGTTTTGTTCTTAGAAGGACGTTACCTAGAACCCACAAACTGCTTTACAACGTAAAATAAATGTTCCTTAAACTAGGCTGGCACCGACTTCATAGATATATTTTTATTATCTTCTGTAAGGTTCTTAAATCCTGGGTGGGGAGTTAAACCATATATTTATAAATGTACGAATATGTATGTTATTTATAAATCTGTCTGTGATTTTCCCAAACATCGCTAATGTTGAAGAATGCGGTTTTCGCATTTATACAAAATGCGCGAAAAATATTATAATATTTTTAGGCTTACCTTAAAACATAAATGTGACAGGAATAGAGTGCTTTATCTTGACGCTGAACTACAATATTATTTACTTTGCTCTTGAATCACTCTATCTATTGATGGATATCGCATTAAAATCCGTTGCGTAGTAAAAGATGTAAGCGTACATAGCAAACAGAGACATAGTTTTAGACTATCTTGAGATTATTATGTCCAATGTTCTCATAGACGTGTTCATAGCTTTATAAAATAGCATTTTACAAGTATAATTTATATTGCACCGCAGAAAGCATAAATTTCAAAGTTTGAAAACTTTCCTGTTGCCACTTCAACAGTTCAAAGTTTAACCTGTATAATATCTGTACTTGGCTAGACCTACTTGGTCTGATTTATATTTTTAAAATATTTAAAGAAGCATTTTTGTGCCTGAATATTACATTGCTGTAGTACTTCCTAAACTGGCATAAAAGTGGCACTTTGTATGAACTTTTAGTGACAACAAACATATTTTTCTTGTGTTTTATGAAAAGACAATAAAATGATTGTAAAAGATTTGTATTTTTTTTAATTTATGTATTCTAGTTAGTATATTATTGTGTTCGAATTGTATGTATGTGTGTGTGTGTGTGAGTTTTATTAACACCACCTGTATGTAGGCTCTCTCCTTGCTTTTTCCTAATCCTAATGTTGCCTGCACGAAATAGCTATTTTACCGTTAGTTTTTTTACTTCATTACAAGTTTCCTTATATGATCTAGCGCCCCACGATTTAGATTTCAGTCCGCTTCCATCTTAGATTGCATCATCACTTACCATCCGATATGATTGCAGTCAATGGCTTACTTGTATTTATTTTATTTTTATTTAAACATCTTTATTGCAAATAAAAAAAGAAACAATGGTACAGTATAAACTTAAGCGCAAAAGGCAACCTTATTACTAGAAGTGATCTCTTCCAGGTAACCTAGATTATCGGACCTTTACATTTGAGTGACGGGGAATTGCAATAAAAATAAAGAAAAATTAATGTACAATTAAAAAGGTACACAATAAAATATATATTATACATACAAATTAATAAACATATACATACATACTTGTAATTAATAAAAAAAATATTAAACAAAGTCACAGGCGACTGTTAGTATGCAATAAGAGTAATTCAAAATGAAAGTACAATTACTTCCAATTTACTGCTAAAATATTATATTAATAAGTGCCCACTTACTTTAAGATATTCTTTATTTTACTGGAGTCCATTAACACTTCTCTAAATAGCAGTATCATTACCCACTCCGGAAAGTAATAAAAATGTTATGAGAGAACTTTTAAGTAAAAGGCTTTTTTACTAAATATTCGTCGAAGTTTATACTATTAGTATGATAAAAATTATAAATTTTTCTTGCTCTTGACTGTAATCACACTTGATGGTAAGTGATGATGCAATCTAAGATGGAAGCGGGCTAACTTGTTAGGAGTAGGATGAAATCCACTCCTAACAAGGTTCGGTTCGGTTTCTACACGCTAAATCGGATGGTATCTAGTCACGGCCGAAGCCTCCCATTTGCCAAATTTGCGCCTTACCAGGCATATATTGTATTACGTTTGGTCCACTCTTTTATATGACTTTGAAACATGGGTCTTAAAGAAGGAGTGCCGTCGTCGGTTCCAAGCATTTGAGATGTGAGGCTTAAGAAAAATGCTCAAAATTTCATGGAGGGACTTCATCTAAAATGCGAAAGTTCAAACGAGCCAAATGCAAACGCCAGCTGATGACAGCAATAATAAAAAGAAAAGTTGCGTTTTTCGGGCATCCACAAAGATCCCTCTACGAATTTCCAAGGTTAATTCTAGAAGGCAAGATACTCGGAAAACGCGCACCAGGGAACAGCGAAGAAAATCTATTGATGATGTAAAGGAGTGGACCAAGCTACACGAAGCTTAAAGCTGTTTCTTAGGAACAGAAGAATTTTCTCCACCTGACTGCCATCTTCATTTTGAAGAAAGCACCTGAAGAAGATATATTGTACAGTATGTACTATAGATGCTCGAGACTTCTTCCGTGTCAAATTCTTTTAAAACCGATTTCAAAAAAGGAGGTCCTATATTCTTTTCGCATGTCTATGTGTTTTTGTAAGTCTTGAATTTTTTGCATACTGTTTTGATATGAATGATATTTTCAACCATTTGTAAGGAAAGACGCCTTAACACCAGGTAAACCTAATTTATCCTTTTTTATATTATAAGTAACTATTTCCTTTATTAATTCTTGTCGGCTGATACAGTTCAGTTAGTATTGAAGGCACGAGGGTTGAGGACTATTGAGTTACTTACAAAATGTACAGACCGATTTCGCAATAAGGTAACAGTATCGTGTAATTTAATTTACTTGGCCGCGTCGTTCAGCAGAAAAAATAAAAGTAGGTATTCAACAATTATAAAGTAAATGTCTACTCATTGTAACAGAGAATTATTATATAGTACTAGTATGTATTTCTGTAAGTCGAATCTTAAAAAAAACGTCAGTATTAAAGCCAATGTACAACGGTTGTAAAGTGGATGTAACAGAAATCGGAATACTCAAATAATATTTTTTCTTATTGGACTGATAGTCGAATTAAAGTTGGATGATCGGCGAGATGTTCATACGATGCATTTTTTCAGGAATTGACATACTGAATGAAGTTCTAGATAATAATAAAGATTTAGTCGGCTCGCTTGGCTGTTGGTCCAAGGGTCGAATACAGAAGTGAATTCTTGAGACGGCGCGTATTGTGAGGCTCGTCACTTTGGAGCCCTGACTACCTATTGCTTGGGCGTTAAAATTTCCTGCAAGTGGAACGGGCAGTTTTTTCAGTAAATTTTTAAAAACGTTTTTATATATTTTTTGTATTAGGCAAGTAACATTGTTAAAATTAAAAAAAATGTAAATAAAAACAAATGAGAGGATAAAGATTTTAGTCGGCTCTTATTGAATTATTTAATTATTTTAGGTAAAGAAAAATGTATACAGTTCTGTGTTATAAACATGGTCTCGAAGGAGAAGAAGGGGTGGTACTAAAAGCAATCCTGAATCCATCTTGTAACCGCAATGGACGCGTTGTCATTTGTCCGCAAATTGTCTCTGCCCGAGCCACGGCAAGTATTTACAGCGACCATTACACTGCCCATCGCCCCAAATAATCTAAACTTAAAATAATACTATTATTGTATCTTTTTGAAACAAATGATTCAAGGATTGTAGTGGCAGTTTGCGTACCGGTTTATGGTACCGTTGCTACTAAACGAATGGACCGATTATGAAAGAAGTTGACGTGATCTAGATGGTATTAAACTTCGATGAAGTCAATCCAAGAATCAAAGTTTGTTGGAAATCATTTCCGACATACAATTTATTAGCTAAATTCATGACTGTTGAAAGATTTCTAAAAAAATAATTTTAACTCGAATCTCGTCTTTATTTTTAAGATCTAGACTAGTGGTAGGTTTTGTAAATAGTGCTTCAACTCGATAAACAATCACAAAGTAAAAGAAAAGCAATATAGGTGCCTTACAGTTAATCCTATTGTGGCTTCTCTAGATATTAGTCCAGTCATTTCGTCCGAAAAAAAGGCAAATAAAAGAAAATGAATTTGCGCTTCTAATTTTTTAATATGTTGTAGGGGATACCTAGAAAAGCTTAACTTGAGATTGTCGACCAAGCTTTCCTAGGAGCTTTCGCCGCCATCTTGGAAAAGGGGTAAAATTTGTTTTTCGGCAATAACTCGGCTATCCGGTGAGATTTCGAAAATTTTTGTAGGACACTTTTTGTAGCTTTCTTTGTGCTCTACAATAATGCCTGAATCATTTTTAGCGTATCATGCATCGTTATCGAGATATCGATCGATAAAGTAAAAAATTTAGGACACAATATTTGTTTTTTTTCTTTGGGTCTGAATAAATATGAAAAATTGTGGAATTCAAACTTGAAGAGCATATTCAGACCTACAATTTCCTTCTTGGATTTTTTTATGTTGGACAAAAATTACGATCTCCAGCGCGCCGCAAAGTCGGTGAATCCACACTCAGCGTCGAACGCGCTCAAGTTAGTATATCGTATCGTGTTGAGTTTTTGCTGTGCGTAGTGTAAATCGAGGGTTCCGATATTCTCGGCAAAAATTTCGATATCTAGTTGGCTGTAAACTCGTTATAACGGAGTGCCCGCATAGAGCGTCGGTTGGAGTTGGAGGGGTCAGGTATAAAGGGACCCTTTTGTTAGGGTCTACGTGTTGAAACGTGTTCTTCTTTTCGTAGCATCTCGGTTAGTTGCCTCGAGCCTTTCGAAGTGAGCACACGTGTTTCAACAATTTTGTGACCATTTTTACTGCACAAACAAATTATTTGTTTAATAAATTACTATTGTGTAAGCCTTAATTTGTTGCTCTATGTACTTATTTTTTATCCCATTAATTTCCTGAACAATTTCCCATTCGATTCGACATCCAGACACAACCGAGCGAGCAGCTCGCTCGACGCTGAGTGTGGATTCACCGACTTTGCGGCGCGCTGGAGATCGTAATTTTTGTCCAACATAGAAAAATCCAAGAAGGAAATTGTAGGTCTGAATATGCTCTACAAGTTTGAATTACACAATTTTTCATATTTATTAAGACCCAAAGAAAAAAAAACAAAAATTGTGTCCTAAATTTTTTACTTTATCGATCGATATCTCGATAACGATGCATGATACGCTAAAAATGATTAAGGCGTTATTGTAGAGCACAAAGAAAGCTACAAAAAGTGTCCTACAAAAATTTTCGAAATCTCATCGGATAGCCGAGTTATTGCCGAGAAACAAATTTTACCCCTTTTTCCAAGATGGCGGCGAAAGCTCCTAGGAAAGCTTGGTCGACAATCTCAAGTTAAGCTTTTCTAGGTATCCCCTACAACATATTAAAAAATTAGAAGCGCAAATTCATTTTCTTTTTTGAATGTACGTAATGACTGGACTATATAGCGACCGCGAATAATGGATTGGGGGTGAAGTTATCCCAAACTTCAATATAATCGCCTCAGATACTGACGTAAGCGGCTGGCGTTCGACTATTTCATTGCTTTTACTCGTATTGATTTTTTTATTATTTTTGTTGTTGAAATAGGTGTTTCAATAGGTGGTGCCTATGAGTTCAACTTCTAGGAAACTTTTGTTCTTGGAAATTTATTTGTTTCAATTCGATAGATTGATTTGGAATTGCTATAACAAGATTAGAAGTCCTACTAGCAGGTCGAAAGTAGAATACTTAATAAACGAAATTCGTCAATATCGTCAAATATGTCAAAGATAAATTGACTAATTTCTTTAATGTTAATTAAAAGTAGTTTGTAAAATTATAAAAATATATTTAATCCGTTATCAATAATAATGATTAATGGTGACCGTACTACAAAATTTCAACTGTATATCTAATAATAATAATTGATTGATTTGATTGATAAATCGACTATTACTCTCAGAGACAAATATCTTAGCAGTCCATGCCACCGTGTGTGGGTGCCGCCGGGTTCATCGTGTGGCAGAGAGAAAAACGCCGAATAGAGTTCAAGATTTAACGCATGGCATAATTTACATTATAATTGACCAAGTATAATGTAAATTATTATATGAAGAAAATAAATTCGTAAACATGTCAGAGAAATAAATTCTCGTGACATTAAAAATAAATATCAAATTAACGATCTCATGAAAGTAGCTTAAAATTATAGTGAAAATTTCGCAGAAATCTTTGATGTATTTATTTGTGAATTATAGCCAGTATTGCAGGCTACTCAGATCTGCTCTGATTGAGATGAAAATGTGCTTTAATTACGATTTATGGCTCAACAGATAATTATTGGAAAATGTTTAAAGGTAATTATTTTTAATTTACTTTAATTATTATAATATGGATATAGGAATATATAATTATCCATAATACACTGTTTAATTATCACAGTATATTTTATCCACTGCAGGGAGTTCCAGTCTCCTATTAAAGCTCATACTCCACGTTGCTTCATTGCAGTTTTATGATGTATTTTTATGAGTTAATAATAATCGTTTAGGTTGGAAGTGGGTTGTGAAGTGTTAAGTTGTGATACCTTACTGGTAAAAAAGTATAAAAGGCGAAACTCTGTATGTGTGGATAGATGGATGTTTGTAACTGTTTCACGCAAAAACTGTTGAATGGATTTTGATGAATCTCCACAATAATATAGCTTACATATCAGAATAACAGATAGGCCACACTTTATCCCTAAGTCCCACGGAAAAGAAAACTAGGTGGGTGAAACCGCGGGCGTCCGCTAGTATTACATATCAAAAATGCTAGTAAACTAAGCCTACTTAAAATAAGTGAATTTTGACTTTGACTTTGATATAGCCAGCATCTATATGGCATCTATAAGGCCTCAAGGTGCTGCATGTCTATTTAGTAAAGAAATTCGACAGTGCGAGTCTCGACGCTGCGTCTATCTTCGTCTGTCTAACACAAAGTATCGCGGAACTTGAAGTGCTAGCAGGTATTACTAGCACTTCCATGTTGCGTTACAGAATCAACATGCTGGCATGGCTACTCCACATTGTAAAGTACAGTATTGGTCGACCCTCCACTAGTTAGACTGATCAAGCAAGATGCAGGGAGCTGTTGAATGCAGACGGCTTATGACCATGGTATACACAGGGGACATCTACCACTGATAATGACGCTGATGAGAAGTAAGAGAAAAAAATGAACAACAAAATAATGTTAAAAGAAAATTAAAGGTATTTTAATAATAATTTTTTATTCATTACAATTTAGCCCTAGACTGCCTACCAACACACCCGATGGTAAGTGATAGAAGCGGGCTCACTTGTTTGGAGTAGGATAACATCCACGCCTCTTCGGTTTCTACACGACATCGCACCCTGAATCGCTTAACGGTACGTCTTTGCTGGCAAGTTGGTAACTAGCCACGACGGAAGCCTCCCACCTGCCAGACCTAGACCAATTCAGAAAATCTTTATTGGCCCTGCCGGGAATCGAAGCCAGGACCTCAGTATTATAAATCCACCGCGCAAGAGCCACTGAGGTCGTCATAAAAGTTTTATGCTATCAAATAATTGAACTTTAAACATACAGATATAGTTATGCTACAATTTCATATCTAGCTTATCGATTTAAGAGACGTTTAAAGTTGTTTCGCTTATAACAAAATCAATAACAATATCCTGTTTCATTACTGTAGGGAGACGTTACATCAGCAAATTAGATCGGCGCTGCGAAGGTCTGCGGAGTTTGGAACAGCGGCGATGTTCCGTGAAGCCATTACAAGTATTTTTCCTTTTATTGACTGCGAGCCGCCTCGTTTTTAGCAAATTTTCTCATGCCAGTGCATTGATATACAAAATTTGACGTAAAATGATGATGTTTTCGTAAGTTTAAACACTCTTAGAGTAGACTATATTTTTCTTTAGATCGTTATACTGATGTTTTGTAAAAGTATAATTTATTTATTCTTCGTCTTGAGATTGTTACAGGCATTTTTTGTACGTAAGTAATGTTAACAAATAGCCAGAAGGGAATAAAACTTAAAACACAATCTTAATCGGAACAATTTATTTAAAAAGACATCAAACATGATCAAAATAAAACATTTTTACAGTAATCACTTAATTAAACATTACGTGCACAGATTCTTACGATAGTTAAACAGCACATGACTCGGACATCAACGTGAATAACGATAGTTTTCCATATGGGCACCTCTTATAGCCTACACCGCGCCATTTTTGTTCGACGACTACAGCCTTTAGTTTATGTTTGCCACGGGGTACCACAACACAGCAAATATAGCCACTATATTGTCTACAGTCTTTTCACACAGAGTATACAATGCTGCCAACAGCATGTGTTCGTATTTTACATTTTTACATAGAGTTCCGATGGCAGTGCATTGAATATATACAAAGTAATTTCGCAGCTTAGTTTAAAAGAACGATCTTAGAATATTTTTTCTTTAGATCATTATAGTGATTTTCTGTAAAGCCATTCTATATTTTTCCTGCTGACGAGCTGCCTTGTTTTTTAGATTTTTTTTTATTGCTGTAGGTACATTGATATACAATATCAATATAATACAATCGATAATCTTGTCACCTCATTAACATATCAATACTATGGACTTCGGGTCAGCGCTAAAAAGTGTCCTAACCAAATGAGAGCTAAAACGCGAAAAAGATTTCCAATAGCAATCAGTTACTGAGAGAATACATGTCAATAATGTTTTAGAACAACGACTGCATAGAGTTATTTTGTTGTTTAATATTTGAATTGAAAATAATTTTAATTAATAAACTTTTATTTTTTATGTCATGAAAAACGCGGCAGATGACATAATATTCCCTAGACATGTGCGGCCAACGGCTCTGAAAAGTGAATTATATAAGAATTTTTACCATAATAGTAAAATGGAACCCTTCCGTCCGTCCGTCGGTCCGTCCTTCACACTCGATTATTTTCATTACTATAAGAATTATCTACATGAAATTTGGAACAGTTATTTAAAACAGTGATCTAACGTCATTGTAGTAAAAAAATATACTGGTTGGTACTAGATTTATCCCAGCATATAGAGGTCACTGATATTTTCATCACTGACATTTAAAGTTTACTGTGAATATAATATATAGGTTAAAAATGCCAAAACAATTCAAAGCTACTCCACACCATTTATGTTGTCCTATCACGAGAAGCTGCCATGGCAACCGTCAATCAAAGCAGAATACTTATTGCAAACAATTAGACCATTGCAAAATAGACTGTATAACAATAATATAAGACATATATAACAATAATTTAGTTTGTTTATAAAAATACAAACACATTCTAGTATATATAAGATATCTCGGGACACTGATTGTTGAAAATCAATTTGCGAGATTGGTACTTAAAAACACAGCGGGACGATGTTTTTATATAACAAGTTTTATTTTAGGACAAAATTTATTAATGTTGCTAATAATAAAATGTATTACATTATTAATTTTGACGCAGCAGCGGTATCCGTTGTGGCCTGATTCTACGTCCCGGGGGCGATCCTGGCAAAAGTTTTGTTGAGAAATTTATAACTTCTGAATAGTCTGCTGCGGGAAGGTTAAATAAAACTCGCCTTTCCTTGCTATCTGGAGATTTTTTTATCATTAATTGACAAGTTAGTAATATTTTGCAGCGTTTTGTATATTACGTTACTTATGAAAAATCTCACTTAAGAAAGATTTCATTCAACCAATATCTCTGTCTGGTTGCTACATGATATAATTACAGTCATCCAAATCGCTGTACAATTTCATTAATTTATTTATTTTACAGCATTATATTTATTTTAATTTTAATTATTAATTGTTAATGGACCAAACAAATCGTACGTTTGTTTCGAAGTTGTAGAAAAAAACATAAAAAATACGCAGAAAATTCAACGGCAACTTTAAAGAGTGTTACTTAATCAACAGCTGAATAAATAATTTGTACGCGGCACACATCATGTAATCTAGTACCCATAGAGTTTGGTTATCTACTTGAAGTAGAGACTGAAATCACCAACCAATTAAAAAAATGTTTTTCTGGGCATATATTTATGTAAAAATTAAATTCGAGTTATTCCAATATTTGCACTATCATTTTATTTTTTTTTAATTTGCAGGTTGATTTAAGTCTCTACTCTCAGGAGCCAAACACTAGCTTATGGGATTTTTAACTTACGCGGGTAAAACAATTGAGCGTGGCCAGGTTTACAAAATATAAATTTATATTCTGAAATAACATATGTTACTAAACGAAAGCAGAACCTCCCACGACAAAAATGTACATGAGTTTTCGTGAACGTTAATATTTCTGTATTGCACAATAATTGTGGAGCTCATTTATTTTCAAAGAAAAGTGTATATCTAACAATTTTCTTTAAATCAGTGTGTCAAAATGAATGCTTGTTAATATCAGAAGGAGAAAATACGTAAACAAAAATAATTTGAGGCACGTTTGAGAGAGCATTTAATTTTACGTGTTGGGGGAAACGTGTCGCGCTATAATATCTTGTCACTCGGTGATAATACTCGTACAAATTCGATACAATTCGCTACTAAAATTATTTTAGGATATTCAAATAACGTATATGAAACCATGGCGCGCAACTGTTTTTGAAAATATAAATGTCTAAACTTAAACGAGTTGAGAAATTTAAAGCTCATTTCTTTTCAAAGAACTGTATATCTACATTTTTCTTTATAGCATTGTGTCAATATGAATATTTGTTAACACGAGAAGGGGAAAATACGTAAACAGAAATAATTTGAGGCACGTTTGAGAGAGCATTTAATTTTACGTGTTGGGGGAAACGTGTCGCGATATAATATCTTGTCACTCGGTGATAATAATCGTAAAAATTGTCAATTTTATTTTTAAAATATTTGTTATTTTATCTATTAAAATCAACGATTGAACGAATATCTATGAAATTTGATACAAACTAGATTATAATTTGGTTTATTTTATAGGCTAATTATCCTACTATCCCTGTTTAAGTAAGGAGCACATAAGCGAAACCATGGCGCGCAGTTGTTTTTGAAAATATAAATGTCTAAACTTAAACGAGTTGAGAAATTTGAAGCTCATTTCTTTTCAAAGAACTGTATATCTACATTTTTCCTTATAGCAGTGTGTCAATATGAATATTTGTTAACACGAGAAGGGGAAAATACGTAAACAGAAATAATTTGAGGCACGTTTGAGAGAGCATTTAATTTTACGTGTTGGGGGAAACGTGTCGCGATATAATATCTTGTCGCTCGGTGATAATAATCATTCTCACAAATTCGATACAATTCGCTACTTATTTATGTTATTAGTGTACGTTCGTACATAGAAATAAATTTTGTGATTTTATTTGACATGAATACGTCGTTAACGTCTACAGTGATGGTAATATAGAAAACTGAACCATAATAAAATTGATAGATACATACTATTGGCATTTCAGCATCATTTATACTTTGTTAGTAGACTTACACGTTGAAACTCTGAGCTACCACATATAAGGTGACACGAGATTTATATATTAATAAAAAATATAAAATTGAAGGGTCTGTTTGTTCATGTCAAATTAACAACTTTTCATTAAATGCGTAAAGTGTTTATTAAGTGTATTATAAGTGAGTATAATTATGTATATTTACATCAAAGGCTGCGTGTTTGATCCGGTTAATCTCTGTAACTACAAGTCGAATTATAATCATTATTTTTGTATAAAATGATAGCTAGAGTCATGACAAGTGAAATAAACTTATAAGTAACTTGTCTCACGAGAACGGGAACTAGGGTGGTAAAACTGCGCGCTTTCGCTAGTACCTATCGGATATTGGGATCAAGCGAAAAAATAAAAAACTTATTGTTAAAATGAAATGTGTTCCTTAGATATTTTTAATGTCAAATCGTTAGGCGAAACTTTGGGACACACAGTGGCGGGGCAAGACCTAAATTTGATGTGGGCAAGACAGATTTCGCGAGGCCCTGTTCTATTGCGACTTGAAGACGGAATTTATAAAATAATAAAAAAAAAACAAAACAATTAACACTGCCTAGTTTTTATTTGAAAAATACAAATAAGATTAATATTAATGGAAAAATTACACATCGTAAATATAAAGGTTAAAATGACAATACCAATAAATTAAATATCAGCTTTCATAGGATGCTTCTAGTCCAAAAAACAAACAATTAATTTCCACTTTTTAAAAATTATGGCTAGTACTGAAGATGATTCTGCCAGTGATATTTATGCAATCAGGATAGCAGTCGGACATAATTTAATATTTTAAATATTTTCTTCATGCAGTATAAGGTACCCCCATAGCCCGTAGGGGTCAATGATCTATGTAGACCAGTGCATTTAATATTTGAAACCAAATAAAATCTACTGCGTTTTGCCTTTTCTGAGAAGGTTTACTATAGTAACATATATATATTTTATCACCATCGGAAAGGAGAGATTTCAACGTACAGAAAGCATACCAATTATATTTTTACGGCCAATTTTTCGGTTGAAAATTAGGTTATTTTTTCGATATTCGTTCAAAATAAGGTGAAAAAATAAATATTTCAAATCAAATAAATATTGTGTGTGTGTTTATTGCGACCTGAAGACGGAAGGCAAGGCAAGTTTTCACCAAATTTTATGAAAATAAAATTTTATTTGTAAAAGATAAACATAAAAAACGAAAAACTTGATTTTTGATTTTTTCACACAAATTTTGAGGTTATGTGGAAAAAGTGTGGAAACAAAAGTTTTAGATCTTTTTATTACCTACAACTTTGCCATTCAACTCTTTTCTTTACTTGACTTTTAGTTTTGCCGGAAATCGAGAAAATCCGTTTTTTACCGCTAAACCCTCAACCCCTACCCCTTCCCGAACTCAGATCGCCCGTAATTCATTCTAATGCGATTTTTAAACGACTTCAAAAAAAAGGAGTTTCTCAATTCGACCGTATATATTTTTTTTATGTGTGTTCGCGCATAACTTCGTCCTTTATGAACCGATTTTGATAATTCTTTTTTGTTGGAAAGTAGATAGTCCGTTGGTAGTACCATGATAAGAAAACCAGGATCTGATGATGGGATCCTAGAGAAACCGAGGGAAACTTTCAAAAATTGTAAGGACAAGAAGTACGTTTGTTAATTTTTCCGATAAGTATTTAAAAGCACTATAATTTGATGAAGGTCTGGAGTCGATCTGATGATGGAGCCGATCTAAATATAAGAGAAATCCTTGACGATTTACTGCAATTACCTTGTGTTTGGGCTCGATTATTTTGTCTCGATAAGAACTTTACATTTAGATGGGCTGTGACTATCGTTGAGGGTCTGGTGATGAAGACGAAGTACAGCTGAGGGAGCTCTTTAACGGTTTACAGTAACTACCTTGTGTTTGGGCTCGATTAATATGTCTCAATGAGAAGTTTGTAAGGTTATAGATTCCAGTTGGTTTAATGTTAACTAAGTCATGATCTGATGATGAGATCTACGAAAACTTGAGGAAACTCTTCAAACTTTATAGTAGTATATTATTTGTAGGGATGTCGGAATGTTATAACTAGCTAGTGAATATTGGTACTTATGGTTTAGTTCGAGTAGGTTCTTTAGTATTTTCGTTGTTGATAAATCACTAAAAAGTATGAAATAAAAAAATTTTAACAAAAAATAAAAACGCCTTCAAAACGCACTAAAAAGTGAAAAATAACTACGTCATTTACTTACTTTGATTTACTTAATAACATCTATGAAGTCGGTGCCACTCGTCACTTTTTAGTGCGTTTTTATTTTTTGTTAAAATTTTTCTTGTACTTTTTGTTATTTTTAAAGCTAATTGCACTGGGGTAATGGTAAAATATCATGTTAACATATTTTAAAATATTGACAGTTTCTGATTTTTTGATTCAGTGATTATTTTTAAAGGGATTGCGTAATTACGCCAAAAAATAATGTTGTCACTTAAAATCGTGTTGTTGCTTAATTTTGTGTCTGATTATGGCGGAATTTGTTTGGAAAAAAATGTATTTTTATTTATAAGTACAGTTCTTAGCTTTAAAATACTAATTATTTATTTATAATACTTATTATTTTAAACAAGGGATTCCCCACACTGGTCGGCGGCAAATGTTGCCAGATTAAGAAAACATATTTCACAACAAAATTAATTTATATCTTTTTTTATTTTATTGTCGCTTTAAAGCAATGCTTAAAATTTTTTGAGGTGCGAGGCCCCTTGTAGCGCGAGGCCGTAGGCGGTGGCCCACGTCGCCCACGCCTAACGCCGCCTCTGGGGACACACAATAAAAACTGTAATAAAAAGTTAGGGGAACTAGTTTAAGTTGAATTGTAGGTGGAAGCGAAAGTTACACCCGTATACCGTTGTAATCGTTTCAAACTTTTGTATGAGATACTTACATATTTTTATCTCTTTCGAACATTGTTTTTTATTGATGTATAGTATTCACATTAAATACCTATTAATTTGGTAATGAGTGCAAAATATTGATTTCTTAAATCATACTTTAGTGTCCCTATGTCCTTATATCGTGATCTTGTAGAGTTATCTAATAAAATACGTCCTAGATCTATAGATAAAAATAGTCTTACCAGTTACCGAGATCAAGTAGTTAAAACATACTGTTAAACTAGTTGTAGAGCAATTTATTAGTGTAACTTTTTATGTGTAATCTGAAAAAATTACTTGATTTCAGAATAAAAGCATTTTATACTTTTTTTGCGAGAACGTAATTTATGTTTGAAATGCCATATTTGGTCAACATCCATTAAGCCGGAAGCTGGAAAAAAGTAAACAAACTTACTAGCCCACTTACCCTTTTAAAGTCCTTACTAGTATTATAAAGGCGAAAGTATTAATGAATGGATGAATGGAATAACTACTAAGTGGATTTTGATAAAACTTTTTTTTTATCGACTACAAATTTGCCCTTGACTGCTATCACATATGATGTTAAGTGATGATGCAGTCTTAGATGGAAGCGGGCTAACTTGTTAGGTGTGGGACGAAAATCCACACCCGTTTCAGTTTCTACACGCCATCGGAACGCTGAATCGCTTGGCGATACGTCTTTTTTGGTAGGGTGGTAACTAGCCACGGCGTAAGCCTTCCACCAGCCAGACCAAGACAAATTTAAAAAATCTCAATCTGCCCCGCCGGAAATCGAACCCAGGACCTCCGTCTTATAAATCCACCACGCATACCACTGCGCCACGGAGGTCGTCAAAATTTACAATAATACAATATATTATACACTAGAAAAACACTTAGGCTACTTTTTTCTTCTTTTTAACTACGCGGATTAAAACACGGCGTCCTCTATTATTAATATAATTTTAATTAGCATAAAGCAAACAGAAATGTCAAATATTATCAAACTTCATAATATTAACATCAAAGATTTGCTCTAAGTTCAAGTTATTGTTGGTGTTATCGAGCAGAGTAAATTATAGGTAAACATTAGTAGTACTGCTTACTAAACTTGAGCTAACAGCTTAACAAACAGCCAACTATATCAAACTGTTTTGTTGACGCATAACTTAGAACACTCAATATTCTGACCATTAAGTGAACAATTATAAACATCTGTTTGGCGTGTTACAGTTTTGATGAATGGTCTGTAAACTTGCTGAATTTAATTTAGTGAGTTTGTTATAGAGTCATTTAAGGATTACAGGAGGTGACTCCCTAATTTAGTGGTGCACTTTTTTTTTATCGTCATCATTATCATTATTACTAGCTTATTTAATGCTTGAGTACAGCCAGGTTTCCTTATAGGCATACCTACGGTCTTTAGTTACCACGCTGCTGCCATTTTGGGAGGCGGGCTTGGGGTGAGATCCATATTTATATTTTTATAAATTTTTAAAATAATAATAATAATTGATCCTCTGAAATCGAGTAAGCGTCTGCCGCCCTTAGGCCGCGACCTATTGACAAATCCAGGATTGCTTACAGTGACATTCTTTGCAGTAATTACTATCAACTGTTAATGAAAATGATCAGGACCGACGACTTAACGTGCTCTCCGAGGCACGGGGACGAACCACCATCAACTTTTTAACATCGAGCTGAAAAATTTTACTGAGATTTTCTTAACGGAAAGCAAAGCTCAATTTTTAATAATTCACCCTGGAGTCGAATCGTCAATGAACCTCATCTGCATATCGTCGCAGACATGTGACAGAGATATACGTAGTTTTTAAAAATAAAATTCACCATTTTATGGTAGCGGCCATCTTGGACTTCAAAAAATATTTAGTTTTTTACTAGTCTAGCAACATGATACTCCTATTGAGGATGTTTTTAAAAATTTTGAATTCGATACAAAGATACACACAAACACATCAAACTTATAACATGCTTTAATTTACTTAAGCATATCCATAAAGTCGGTGCCAGCCAAGTTTAAGGAACATTTATTTTACTTAGTATATACATATTATATTATTTAAAATATATACATGTCGAATTGAGAACCTCCTCCGTTTTTTTTCGCCGGTTAAAAAACCACATCAACCAGTAATTAAATACAGTGGCAACAATTTACTGTTCAGGAAAATGTTACGTCAAAGTGCTCCAGAGCTATAACCGTTTCTTTATCGTCCATGTCTCCAGTACGTGACTTTCCCAGGCGAAGACAGTAACAACCGTCCATCGCATTATTCTTTAGAAAGGAATTTGCGCTGGAAAAATTGCAAAATTCAGCGACACTGTCGAGATGAGTTGTTGCTTCGAGGAGTGACGTAAATATGTCCTGATAGGCGATAAAATACTTGTTATCATGTAAACCTATTATTTTTCTTCTCTAGAACGGTTAGTGCTGCTACGTACTTTACTTTAGCGATAATTTTGTTTGTATTGTAGTTTCAACTTTGTGTAACTTTGCACTCATACATAATGTGTACCTAATATCGGTAAGGTTCAAGATTCGTAACTTATGTTTCACCCATGTACATGGTTTTGTAGACTTCTTGACAAAATAAGCTCATGGTTTACTGGATGTTTGAAATGGAAAATTACCGCGGAGTTAATTTGAAACGTTTTAGTAACATAAGGGACGAGCTTTTGTTCAACACACTAAAATGCTACTTAACACACTCTTGTTAGGTTCTTAAAACAGTATTAAACTAATATTTTATAAAAAAATCAGTAGGTAGGTATCCTATCCTATTAATATTATAAACTCGAAAGTTTGCAAGTATAGATGGATGGATCAGGCAAAAATTACTAAATGGATTTTGATGAAAATTTACAGCTTATATATCAGAATTAGACATAGGATATTTTTAATCTCGAATTTTTTACAGGAACGCGAACTACGCGGAAGTAACCACGGGCGACCACTAGTTATTTCATATACTAAAGTATCCATATAGCTTTGAAAAGCAATTTAAATTTTGAGATTCTAAACAGAAACAAAGGTAATTAAAATCATAATTAAAATGGCTTACGTTCAATAATCAATTGGTTTTACCAATTACTCCAAGGCTTGACGAAATTTTCTTAATAAATTGTTTCGATAAAATTACGGAACAATCAGATAGTGTGAAAAATGTTAACATCAATGTTTTGCTACTTTTTACTAAAACTAGCTCTCGCTACTTTTTATACAGATGAAAACTCCACGGACGTATTTGATATTTTCAAAGAAAAGTATAAAAAAGTGTACAAAAGTGCAGCAGAAGAAAAAACTCGTCTAAAAGCTTTTGTTAAAAATTTAAATATTGTCGACGAACTTAATGAGGTCACAAAGGACCGCAAAACGTTCTTTATATTAAACCAGCATGCAGATTTAGATCCGAGGGAAATTGAGGAACATTATGCTCTTAATATTACGCCATGTAAGAGACGTGTCATTATTTTGTTCACTATTAAAACGGCTGATAACTGTATCAGCCGCGGCTTTGACCATTTTTGGGGTTCCAAAAGGGTAAAACGGGACCCTATTACTACTCCACTGTTCATGTGTCTATCACCAGGCCGTATCTCATGAACCCTGATAGCTAGACAGTTTCCACAGGTTATGTTGATGTTTACCAGTAAAAAAATAAAATAAATATTATAGTGGCAACAACCGTGATATTTGCCATTGTTTCTGAGTCCGACGCACACTTGCCAGTTTTATTTTTACCGTTAGGAATAATGTTCTTTCTAGATAAAATAAATATATATATAAGGTCGAATCGAGAACCTCCTCCCTGGTTCGAAGTCGGTTATAGAGTAATTTAAGCCTTCCTACCTGTGTATCTTAATCAACATATCTAATGATGAATTCGGATTTATTGATTCGGTTGTTACAAAAACCTCAAAACCAAATTCATATTACTATCGGTGCCCGTCGGTTTTGTCTACTTAGTTCTGATTTTCGTAAGAATTTTAGATTAAAAAGTAGTCTTTGCGCTAATCCAGACTATAATCTAGCTCTGTGCCAATTTTCATCAAAATCTGTCCACGCGTTCCAGATTTATAAATTGCGTATAACCCAAAATTGTTTTCATATATTATACATTAATTTTGTATGTTGATATTTTTTCAGATGATAAAATTGGCAGTAATAGTCACGATGCACAAAATGTGGGACGCCAAAGACTACAAGAGTTTAATTTTTCAGAATACTATGACTTGGATAATGCTGACGAACTTTATAAAGAGTATTTATTGAAATACAATAAAAAGATACATAAGAAAGATTCAAAAAACATTATTCACTTTTATAGATTTGTGAAAAGCCTTGTTGAGATCAATAATAATATTCGTAACGGTAATAAAAACTTGTCACTAGATGCCACTGCTGACGTCTTGAAGAAACCGAATAAATATTTTTTTAAATTTTAATATTTTGGAAGTTTTTAACCCCTTAAGCTTCTAGACAACAAGCAAGCAAGCATTAAGTCTATCATAAGCGAAGTACTTCAAACTCTTTTTTGTAAGTGATAGATTAATCTTTTCTTCATACAAGTTTGCACCATTAACAACTAGAATATTTCTTTTAATTAAACTGGTGAGGGGTTAGTACGTTATTGCTGATCTACACTAAATAATTTAAAAGATATTGTCCTAGCTGATTCGCACCATTTTAGTATTATAAAATAGTTAATTACAAAGGTTTTGAAGTACCTAAGTACGATTAATTTTAGTTACGCTTCATCATATTTTTTAGTTTAGTTGTTACTAAGGAAATAGGATCTACTTAATACCTAGACACAAGTTCGGAAACAAGCATATATTTATCTATTCACGAATTACATAATTATTACAGTGCTATAGTCTAATAGTTTAAATAGTAGATAAGGTTTTAGAAACAGGTATCTTCTCATAGAAAATGGGTGAGCTATGTCAAGTCCCATTTCCATTGCAAATAGTTTTTCAAGAATGTGCGACTGAACACGGTCGCGTGTAGACTTTTAAAAGCATTCCGAGATCCAATAATACTTACAAACCGAACTGCAAATCGGGGAAAATTTTAGGGAAAAGAAATAAGTATTTTTACATTTATAAACCTTATAGAAGTTCACCATTCGCAAATTAACATGGGCAGGGTAAAGATTGGTACAAAAATACCTACTTAAATATTCCATAAATTTTCATTATTATATTTATGAAAACATTATGATAATCAAAAAAATAAATTCGGGCAATTAAATGACACAATATTGTTGTCATAGAATATTAAAATCTAAGATTGTTATATTTTTGAAATATTTTTGGTTTTAGTTGAAGTCACTTGACTTGTTCGTGTCAAACTGAAGGAATGTTAGAAATAGAATAAAAACATTCTATAACTAGGACGCCCGTAGTTTCATCCGCGTAGTCCTCGTTCCCGTGGGAATTTCGGGATAAAATGTGGCCTATGTCTTATTCTGATATGTAAGTTATATTATCGTGAAATTACATCCAAATCCATTCAGTAGTTTTTGCGGAAAGAGTAACAGACATCCATTCATCCATACATACAAACTTAGTAAAGATTATAATAATACTGTCATCATCTCTCTGCGAGTACTTAAGTAGTTGCCAAGTAACAGATTTTAGTAACAGTTTTTAGATGTCATACGATTCCTCCTGTGTCACTCTAATAAGTAATCTCTTCTTCTTCTTCTTTCCCTGGGTATTTCCGCACTTGGCCAGAGATTGGCCGTTGTGCGTGGGTCCCTTGGTGTAGGCTCCCGCTGACTCACTCCAGCCAGCCGAGCTCGCTCCAGAAGCTTAGGAGGCCTCCCAGGTCGCCAATTGTCTCATGGAGTGTTGCTTTGGAGCCAATGTGTGTTTCACGTTGTTCCGATACCTCTCTGCAACTGAGCATGACGTGTATCGGTGTCTCGTCGTGTTCCAGACAAGCCCTGCATAATGGGCTGTCGGTCATACCTAGAAGTGAGAGGTGTTTGTTTAATGGACAGTGGCCAGTAATCAGTCCTATGACCGTTCTGAGTTTTGCGCGGGTTAACCGTGTAAGTTTTTTGGTTAGTTTTGTGTTGAGACTCGGTAATGCCTCTTTGGTGTGTTTACAGTCCGTTGTTTGTGCCCAAATCTTTGTGTGTTTGTTATGGGTGTCTTTGTGTAGCCAAGTTTTGTATTCACTGATGGGTATAGGAACTATGGGGTTTGGCCCTATGACCTTCAGCACGTCGTGCTAGTTCGTCAGCCCTCTCGTTTCCTAGGTTACCGTCGTAACCTAGGAAACGACCACCAACTAACCCACGACAGGGTTACTTTGTTTTCTTTGGAGAGTTTCCTAAGTGTATTGTGGCAGTCAAGCAGCAGTTTAGAGGTGGTCCAGTATTTGTCTATTGCCTTGAGTGCTGCTTGGCTGTCGCTGTGTATATTGATAGTAAAGTTTGTTACCTTTCTAGCGACCATAGCCATGGCCGCAGTTGTAATACCCACGCATTCAGCTTGGAAGACTGAGTTGTTCCTGCCGAGCGCCTGTGCAATGTTTATGTTCAGCTCCTGACAGTAGACTCCTGCCCCGGTGCCTGTAACCGTTTTGGAGCCATCGGTGTATATGTTTATTTCGTCTGGTTTTGTCATCTTACCATTGGTTCCGTCTATGTAGACCTTGTAGGGTTTGTCCATAAGATACTGTTTTGTTGTTTTGTCACATATCCAACTCAGGGGCGAGTTGTCTATGGTTGATAGCTTGAGTATTCCTGTATGGCCCCTGATTGTTTCTTGCCATTGATGGCAGGCTTTTAGCCTGAGGGCTGTTAATTTCGCCTCCTCTTGTATGTGCAGGTGAAGCGGTGGTATACCCATTAGCGCCTCTAGAGCTGCTGTTGGTGTAGTGTTCATGCAGCCGGTGATGGCTAGCAATGCCTGTCTTTGAAATTTCTGTAGGTCTTTCTGCGCTGTGGTTAGTAGCGTCCTAGGCCACCATATTATGGACGCATAGGTAAGTGAGCTCCTCACTACCGTCGTATATAGCCATTTCACTATGTGTGGTCTTAAGCCCCAGGTTTTACCTATCATGCGTTTGCATTGGCAAAGGATGATGGTGGACTTCTGTATTTTTGTTTCTATGTGTCTTTTCCAGTTTAGTTTTTGGTCCAGGAGAACCCCTAGGTACTTTACCTCTGTTGACAGCTTTAGATTTTCTTTAAAAAGTGTTGGAGTTTTATTGAGATTTGGTTTTCTCTTGTTTGCGAATAATACAAGTTCAGTTTTCTTTGGGTTAACTGATAGCTCATTGGTATTGCACCAGTTTTCTATCGTTCGTAGCGCGTTTTGCATTATTTCATACAATGTGTTTTCATGTTTACCACCGATGAGTACTGTGATATCATCCGCGTACCCTATGGTTAGGAAACCTTTGTTGTTCATTTTTGAAATTAGGTCGTCCACCACTAGGTTCCACAAAAGTGGAGATAGGACTCCTCCCTGTGGGCACCCTTTGGCTACGATTCCTCTTGTTTTACCGTTTATGTCTATTTGGATGACCCTCAGTTTTAGGAGGGCGTTTATCCATCTGCGTAAGGTGTCCGGTACTTTGTATCTTTCTAGAGATCTGTCGATGCTCTTAAATGTGGTTTTGTCAAACGCTCCTTCAATATCTATGAATGCTCCTAGCGTTGATAGTTTGTTCTCTAGATTGTGTTCTATTCTTCTCACCACGGAGTGTAGTGCTGTCTCTGTTGATTTGCTTGTGCAGTAAGCATGTTGGTTAGGGTGTAGGGGTGTATGCTTTAGTACACCATCGCGTAGAAATCTGTCACTCAACCTTTCCAAAGTTTTTAGAAGGAATGAAGTGAGACTAATCGGTCTGAATGATTTTGGTTGTGTGTAGTCTGATTTGCCTGGTTTGGGTAAAAACACCACTTTTACCTCTCTCCAAGGCACGGGGATGTGTTTATAGGCCAGGCATGCTTTGTAAACCTTTGTTAGATCTGTTACTAGATCTTCCATACCCCACTGTAGTAGGGCGGGAAAGATTTCGTCTGTTCCCGCTGACTTGAAGGGGTGGAAGGTGTTGATAGCCCAGCGAAGTCTGTCTTGTGTGACTATCTCGTTAGCGAGATTCCAGTCTGTCTCTGTTGGGTTGTAGCTACATTCGTTGTCTCATTGTAGGTGATTCAGGATCCTACAGCCCGGGAAGTGTGTTTCTATGAGGATTTCGCTTATTTCTTTGTCGTTTTTGGTGTAGCTCCCATCCTGTTTCCTCAGGGAAATAAGTAATCTATACCAATAGCTGATGTTTCTTCAGTTTAGACAAAATAGCGTATGTCTTATTCTACTACTAAGTACATCCAAACGTCTTTTCAAATAATTTGTTTTCAATGAAAACACTCCATAAAAACTTCCGTTAGGCTCATATGTTGCAAACGGTTATTTTCAGTTTGTCACGCATTCGATTAATATTCAATGATTTATGTAACGTAACTGTCGTTACGTGACAAGATTTTTAGGGATCCGTACCTAAAATATAGGATCTCTAAGGTGTCCATTCGTCTTTAATTTTTTTCTCCGAATCTACTCGACCGAATATTAAGTACACGTAATATTAATTAGCCCGCCAAACCGCAATGTAGCAGCATTGGTATACGCTCCATATCCCCTCTACTATAAGGAGGGAGGCCTGGCCCTGTAGTGGGCCGCTAATAGACTAATGGTGACGAAAATGATGATATTAATTTCTTTTCTCCTTACGCATTATGAAAGTTAAATATCAGGGGTCAAGCGCTGGAGAGCAAGATGGATTTATTATATATAATTCGTAACAATTTCTTTGCACACTGCATTGATTGATGACTTGTAAAATAGAAGGGCTTTTTGTGAGGATCTCAAAAATATTTTCTGTAATTTTGTAATAAACAATTTCCGAGTTTTTCAAAAAATTAAATAAATATTGATTATTATCAATAATCAACAAAAACAGCGGAAACTATCAAAAATTCGTCTGAATATCAAAAATTAAAAAAATGAAGAAATTTATTGTTCTACTCAAAATCACAAAATAACAAATTGACATTGTACGGAACCCTATTTACGTAAATTTGAATCACACTTCTCCAATTTTTTTTGTACGTAAAGCGTTCATGATATCAACGACGCGATGCTTATCGTGAACGACGTTCCAGCTATAAATCATTATTTTGTCAGATACGGCATTACCTGTTTTGAATAAACACGTTTTAATTCAAGGCGGGTTCGGCTGATAAAAGGGGTGACGGCTTGTGATTAGATAATGTTTAAATCCACTGAAATGGCTATAAGAGTTATCTTTTAGGAAGCATTGAGAAAAGCCTGTCGACAAGTTAAACATTGATTATTTATTCTTTTTCTTTGTCCGTCAAATTATCGAAATTTGCATTACAGCGGGCCATGGAGTAAGGTCAAAGTAAAAGGCTTTCGGCAGAGCAGCCATGGCCAATATAGTGCTGAAAAGTTGCTTGAATCATGGTTTCATAAAACCACATATTTAGTTTTAACATGAAAAATTTCCAATTATGATGAGACGACTACATTAAACAATTTATCATGATTTAAACTTTATGTAGCGCCACATCGTATTGAAGAATACAGAGTACCTAATATAGATACATTCAAAATGATGTAGTTGTTGGCAATATATTTCGATTAGGATTATTGCTGTTGTTAAACGTTGACGTGTTGTCTAGCCAGATATTTAGCAATATGTAGTTGTGGACGACATTGCGCAATATGGAAATGCGATCTTTTTCAAAATTGCTCCAAGTTGCTCTACTAATTGCTCCAGACTGATCCTTACGTATCGCCGAATATCAATTCTTCGTTGAAAAGTTCCCCAAGTAACCTCACCATAAGTTTTGTGTAATACAAGTAACTGGTAGATATTTCCTTCTAAAATAAATTCCTTTTTTCAAAAGGAAAATTTTATATGTCCCTGTACTGACGCTTTTACGTGCCTCTCTATGATGTGATAATATTTTTATAGCTACTTTTATGGGTTCTTTATTTACCAGCTTTGAGAATAACACGTGGTCATAAATTATTCTAATATATACGTGTGGCTCTATTAAGTCATTTTATTTTTTCTGGCATTAGTGTATACTTACACAGGGTACTTTTAAAAGCTTGAAACAGAGAAAGTAGCTTCAATAAAAACAGGCCATCTTAACAGAAAACCGCCAGTAATATTACGCTTTTTAGAAACCTCATATAAAATATATTACAATGTATCAAAAGAATAACTGATAAATATATACGTTTGGTCATGGATAAAAATGGTTTCTACCCCCACCACTTGACTGCAGCTTTGTCGCTGATTAAGGAGAAGCCTCTTGCATATATTTAGACGTATTTACTATTAAATACAGCAATAATACAAGTAAGATAATTCATAGTAAATTACAGCAAATATAGATTGTACATACCAAATCTCAGACTCATTACCAGCCTATCAATAGCCCACACTTATAGGGCCAGGTTCTTCCTTATAGGAGATAGGATATGCGGCTTAGACTGACCACGCTACTTCAACAAGAATTGGCGTTGATAATATTTCATTTAACGATTACTATTAGATGTTGATTATAGAGACCGGGACCAACGGCTTAGTGCTCTCGAAGACACCACAAACTTCCCGGCTCTTGGCTTAGAATTTAATGAAAACTTTTAAGAAGATTTTAGAAGATAAAAAACTTCGGAATTATTTCACGAAGGGATCGATTCGTGGAATAATAGACTAACCACGAGACCAAAGACACAGTAGAGTATATTAGAAGCATAAAATTTCAAAAATACGCAGTATTACATAAATACCCGTAATACAGCATCTATCTTCGCGGTGATTATATCGAAGTTGAGCAATTTCGTTTCGGATAAGATCGCCCAATCCATTATTTGTCGCCATATCGGGAATAGCTTCAGAAGGATCAGTCCACTTGTTCATAAGATAGTGCTTTACTGTTCTTTTGTTTTATTATCGTATTTTCTCGGTAATGTATTGGCCACAAACTGCCAATGTTTATTTTCGTTAATGTTATGATTTTTCTGCTAAATTTTCACCTTGGAATTAATGTGGTAATATTTACGCAATAACTTTTTTAATATATGAAAGACTTTTTTATTGTTAAGTTGACCCTTTACTGCAACTACACCTGATGGTAAGTAACGATGCTACCATAGACGGAAGCGGGCTAACTAGTTGAGAGTATGAAATCCACGCCCCTTTCGGTTTCTACACGGAATCGTACCGGAACGCTAAATCGCTTGGCGGTAGTACGTCTTTGCCGAAGCTTTGTATCAACCAGACCGGGACCATTTAAGGCCAGTCGAGAATCAAAACCTATTCGTCTTAAAAATCCATAGTGCAAGCCATTGAGGATGTCAAAGAAACTAATAATATAGACTGCACTTGTCAAAACAATCAAAACTGTTTAGGTACATAGCAGTTTCATCGGAATATTTATTTATTTATTTTGGAAAACCAACCACTGATAACCTAAAACATTATCATTACATACATTCAAGGATATCTTCTATAAATGCTGAGCTAATTTCACAACTTTCACAATATAATGTTAAAATACAGTTGTCAATGCGTAATGTTTACAATAGTAGTTAATTAATTAAAATAGGCAAAACACAAATATAGCAACATTACTAATTAAATTATATTAAACAAATGAGAATTAAATACTAAATACTAAGGAACAAAGCGTTAGTCAACAATAATCATTACAAAAATTTGGCGAGTGTTAAAAAGAAGAATTCATTATTTTACAATGTCAGGGCTTATTACTAGTCAATATATGTATTAAAAACTAAATACTATGAAACAACACAAAACAGCGCAAGAGTCAATAATATAGTAACACAACGCCTACGATTAATTATTTAGCAGTAGGTATGCGGTTTGGGATACTACAAATGGCTTAAAATAGACTATTTGATCGCCCATAGTTTGGTTAGCTAGGTAAACAAAAGTTATTCTGTGCGGTGTTACTGTTGTGGGCGTATGTAGGTCTACTATGTATTCGTTTATAGCTAACAACGACATCTATACATAGACGTCGTTGAAAGTTAGGTTAGTATATCCGTGATATACAATGTAGGTTCGGAAATTGGTATAACATCCCAAAACGTACATTTAGATCTTGTTAACACAATTCTGTGTATAAAATAATAATTATCTAATATATAAAATTCTCTTGTCACAGTCTCCTCCGAAACGGCTTTACCGATTCTTACCAAATTTTGTATGCGTATTCAGCAGGTCTGAGAATCGGCTACTATCTAATTTTCATCGAAATATTTTTTTTAATTTTTAATGCAAAACAACGTTTGCCGGGTCAGCTAGTTAATTAATAAAATCCATACTGACGTTACCAAAAAGGTCAATCCTTTTTGCATGTTGATGTTAGTATGGATTTGAAGATTTAAGCAAATTTTTGTCTTTAGGATTCTGCCTAGGGTGTTAGGTAAATACCCTATCAAGTCGTCAACCAAGAGTTAGGGAGAGAGAATAATGAAACGCCTAGAGAGAAGCTTAGAAAAAATATATATAGGCAGAATCCTGAGGGAGATATATGGACAAGAATTTACTTAAGGTGTCTAGGTGTAAAGTGACCTTTTTGTTATATTAATATTGATTTTTTTACTTAAAATAATTATTTTATACAAAGAATTGTGTTAACAAGATCGAAATATACCGGTACGTTTACGGATGATATACCATTTATCTAACACATTTTATATACCCATACTTTGAATTGTATACTGCATAATACCGAAATGCTGACTCATTTAGTGGTATGTACCTGATTACTAGTGGTAATAACCTCACCTGGGACTGGAACCTAAAACCTAAGTCTAAGTCCAGTCACAACTGATTTCACTAAAGGAAATGAAGAGGGTATGGATCAGCCTTAGAAAAGCCCTTGAGATTTATCCATTTATTCATACTAATGAAATATATAGGTTGATTTTCCTTGATTACTTTAGGCTGGAGAGCGATGATATTGAAGTTTAGCAATCTCGTTTCGGATAAAATCACCCGAGCCATTATTCGTCGCCGCGCCATATCTCGAATAGCCCATTAGGATTGCCCGCTCCTTCATTAGATACGGCTCGACTAGTCTTTCGCATTGAAAGTGGCCACAAATATTGATCATGATATTGATAAACGTATCTGTGTGTGTATTATTGCGTACCTATTGTGATAATACTGCACATATTGTAGCATACAGAAAATTAATTTATAAAATGTAAAATATCATATTTTTTATTCACTACAAGTTGGCCCTTAACTGCTCTCACACCTGATGTTAAGTGATGATGCAATCTAATCTATAGTCATATTGTAAGGAGTAAAATGAAATCCACATCGTTTTCTGTTTCTACACGACATCGTACCGGAACGCTTAATCGCTTTGCGATACGCTGTTGTAGGTAAGGTGTATTAACTACAGCCGAAGCCTCCCGCCAGCAACTATTTCAACCGCTTTTCTATTTCAACATTTTGGAAAATCCTCAAGATTTTATATTTTAGACATTGTAAAATGCCGATCAATCTAGCCAATTTTGATAGTGCTGTAATGGACATTTGATTTAGTTAGAAACTTGCTGCAGTTAAAGTCAGGGCATAATGTTGTTTTAACGTTTACCTACGTCTTAAAGAATGTACACATCATTTCTTCGGGTAAGAGCTGCCAGGTACTACATAAAAGAAAATAAATTATTATTTATTAAAAAATATTTTTAAAAACAATGTCAAGTTTTCAAATTGAATAGATATATTTTTTAATTTTAAAATACATCCACGCGTGTAATATGGAAAATATTTAAAAATAAATTAAATCAATGTTTCTGATTTTCAGATAACTAATAGTAAGTCGAAAAATAAATGAACAGTAATATCAAATAAATAATATATAGCGTTAGCGAAATGTAAATGACGTATTCCCTCAGGATATATCAATTATATTTACATAGCCAAATGAAACATGGAGTTGAACATTTTTTCAATAAAATTCATGTTGCTCGAATAAATTGTAAAATCACTGCAACGTTATACGCCGGAATGAGCTATTACTCTGTGCAGTGATAGGAAGATAAATCGATAACCGATACTTTCCCATTATACGGTAGGTTCGGTTATTGGATAGCTTACTGGAAAAAACTCTTTACTTGCAACATCTAAAAGGAGCTAGTATTTTAAAATGTACCTTATAAAATTTTATATATTCTCTGCATATTATAAAAAGTGTACTGTGCTTTTATTGACTTGGAAAAGGCCTATGACCGTGTGGTGAGGAATGAGCTATGGTCAACATTGTCCACGTATGGGGTGAGCAGCAGTCTGGTCCGAGCACTGAAATCTCTTTATGACAATTCTAGTGCTTGTGTCAGAATAAATGGGGCATACACTGAGTGGTTCCCAGTGGAGAGGGGCGTACGACAGGGATGTGTAGCGTCACCATGGCTGTTCAACTTGTTCATGGACAGTTGCTTGATAGATTTGAAAGAAAGTGTATGTGGTCTAAGAATGAACGAGTTACTCATTAAATGTCTTCTCTACGCAGATGATCAAGTATTACTTGCATCGTCTGCTAATGAGTTACAAGAAATGGTAACTATTATGAATGTAGCTTTGAAAAGGAAAGGAATGAAAGTGAATGTCAGCAAAACGAAAGTAATGATTTTTGAAAGAGATGAACATGTGACAGATTGTAATATTTTGATAAATGGAGAGAAAGTGGAAGAAGTAAAAGAGTTTGTATACCTGGGTAGTAAATTCACGAAAGATGGAACGTGTGAGAGTGATATTGAAAGAAGAGTAAATGCTGGAAACATGGTGAATGGTGCTCTGCATGCATTTATGAATAGCCAGAAAGTGTCTCAGAAGGCAAGACTGGCTGTGCATAGAGGTGTGCTAGTGCCCACACTCATGTATGGTAGTGAAAGTTGGGTATGGCAGAAGAAGCATAAAAGTAAAATAAATGCAGTAGAGATGAGAGCGTTGAGGAGTATGAGCGGAATAAAACTGAGTGACAGAGTTAACAATAGTATAATAAGAGAACAGTGTGGTGTAAAAGAAGATGTAGTGACTAAAATAGAGAAAGGGATGCTTAGATGGTTTGGGCATGCAGAGAGAATGGATGAAAGAAGATTAACAAAAGAGATTTATGAGGCGAGAGTGAATGGAAGTGTTGGAAGGGGAAGACCTAGGCGAATGTTTCTGGACCAAATTCAGGACATTTTAAAAAATGGCCAGGTCAAAAGTACCCTAAACCGACGATCTTGTATGAAAGGATTAATGAGTGTGGAAGAAGCTAAGGTAGTATGCAAGGACCGTGGCAAATGGAAGGATGTAGTCTCTGCCTACCCCTATGGGAACGAGGCGTGATGCTATGTATGTATGTATATTATAAAATAAAGTCTGTGTCGTGTTGGTCTGTCTGTCTGTCTGAGATAAATTCACAGACTACTTATCGGGTTTGTAAGAGGTTTTTACCAATAGAGTGATTTCTGAGGAAGGTTTATTAATGTTTTACATTTTTTTGTTTTAAAATTTAGAACAATCAAACTTGCAGTTTCAGTATATTCTATGGATCTTCGGAATATTTTTACCAAGGTAAAATATTTTATTAATTTACAAACGTCTCAAAGAAGTAGTTTAGTAGTAGTAGTAGTAGTTTGATGGCCTCATGGCGCATGGTATGCGCGGTGCATTTATAAGACGGAGGTCCTGGGTTCGATACCCGGCGGGGCAAATTTAGATTTTTCTTAATTTGTCTTGGTCTGGCCGAAGAAGAATAGAAGTACGCAATTTATCATTCGAAACTATTCAAAGAAAGTTTACTTTACATGAACCATGAACACTATACTTTTTTTTAATACTCCTATATAAATAATACTAAAATAACACAAAATACTTACACAAAACGTAAAAGTATTTTTAGAAAATCACTTCACATTCAAAAGAACTTCATGAAATATGAAACTAGAGTTTATTTCAGAAAACCTTAGATTGCAAACTTCGTGGTACTTTTTAGTCAAGGGAATAATTTCTTTGAAGTTTGATCATACAATTTAAGCACGTAAAGGTCAATGTACGACGAAGTCTGCAAAGGTAAGCCACTGGGGATTCGTCAACTGTCGCTCGTGGCAATATCTGGCTGATTAACTTGAGTCTTGTGTACCTATTACTATTTACTGCCAATTATAATAATATTTCTGACTTATCTTTCATGTAAAAAAATCTAAACATGGAGCCAAGAAGTTACCTTACCGTACCATGGAGAGCACGTCGTGATCGTTAATAAATAAAACGTTATCACCCTAAGCCCGCTAACGCGCATTGGAGCAGCGTGGTGGGTCGATGCTTCATATCCCCTCTCTAATCAGAAGGAAGGCCTTGCCCTGTAGTGGGCTGTTAATAGGCTTATAATGATCAATTATTCTGGCTTACGTCAAATGTTTTTTATTTATTTTTTATTATTTTATTAAGAAGATTTTTTAATTTTTATTATAAAGAAAGATGTATGGTACACACACAGATTCGACCTTGGATAGGACCATACTTATTCTATGCATTAGCCGTAGAGCATCAACTCATCTGCTTATAGTCTAGCGATTGATCGTAGATATCGTGAAGGGAAAAAAATCGTCGTAGAAATAAAACTCAACGGCGATGACTTAACTTTTTATGCTTTTTCTCGTATTATGTATGTAATAACAATATTTTTCATAGAAAAGGTCATAGATAACAGCTGGTTTTAAATGCGAACTCTTAATCTGAATTAGTATTTGTCAGTCCTATGGTTCTTACAACTTTTGCATTAAGAGAACAATGTTATCGAGAATAAATAAACATTTTATCACGCAATAACTATCACAGCACTATTATCTGGAGAGAGCGGTGTCTGTAAGTTTCTGTCGGGACTCGAGATGTCTCGTATAATTGGATTGTCTGTACGAACACTTTGATGGTCCATAAAATCACACTTCGTAAAGATGTCGCCATATTATTATGCCGAGACCTTCTATGACCTCTGTGATGCAGCGTGGATACCGTGGCTTTGTACTCACAAAAGGTTTCGGAATGGAATTCGCACTTGTAGGGTCGAAACTGATGATAATTATTTATTTGTTCACCACGACGCAGAAGAACATATACAAGAGACATAAACAGCATTAAGTAGAACTGGTACAAAAGGCGGCCTTATCACTAAACAGGGATCGCTTTTTTTTATCGACTACAAGCCTACTTTCCCTGCTATATATACACCTGATGTTAAGTGATGATGCAGTCTAAGATGGAAGCGGGCTAACTTGTTAGGAGTGGTACAAAAATCCACACCCCTTTCGGTTTCTTCACGACATCGTACCAGAACGCTAAATTTGTCGGTGGGGTGGTAACTAGCCACGGCAAAAGCCTCCCACCAGCCAGACTAAGACAAATTAAGAAAAATCTCAATCTGCCCCGCCGGGAATCGAACCCAGGACCTCCGTCTTATAAATCCACCGCGCACACCACTGTGCCACGGAGGTCGTCAGGCCAGGCCAACCTTAAGCTCAGGTAAATATTATAATGCAGGTGGTGATGATGATGATGTTAATGGCAGCTTAAGACAGCGTAGCACACAAGCTGCCCTTTGTAGGGTTCCGTACCTAAAAAGGAAAAAGAAACTCGTATAGGATTACTTTGTTTTCAGTTCGTCTATCTGTCATGACTCAGGAACGCGGGGAGGTATCATGCTGAAATTTATGTGAAATACTCAAGTCTAAACTTCTAGGCCAAGGCAATCAAAAGATACAGCCGTTTATTTTTACACATTAATGGAAATCGGTCCATCCGTTTGAGTACTACGATGCCACAGACAGACACACACTCTCATACAGACAGACAGACAGACACACAGACATCAGACATCGACGTGAAACTTACATCTCCCCCATTTTTGCGTCGGGGATTACAAAAATAGTCATAACTAGTAAATAACAATTATCGTATGGTGTTAGGTTGGTTTATTAAAAGTTTTTCAACTAGTTGTTTACACGTGCAATTTTGCTACGTTGTTTAAAAATTTTTATCACTGCAGAATACACAGTCGTATCCCCAATGCTTTGCATACAGTATTTTAGAAGTTGGAATCCCTGACAGGGTAGCAAAAGTTTGCTCCGTTGACACCCCTCTAACGAGAGCCCCGGAGGACTGCTACACTTCCATTCTCGTTGGATGCTGCTATCGCTAGGAATTTATAGAGTACCTGTTGAAATTTTATTGATAAAGATTGCTTTTTTTTAACAAAAATATACCTTTTGTGTGTTTAATACCCATTGTGGTTACCAATGGGATGAACTTATTTTAATTTTTTTCAAGATCTATTTAAAATTTAATTTTAAATTCAAAAGAATTCAAAATTCAAAATCATTTATTTCAAATAGGCCAATTATAAGCACTTTTGAAACGTCAAATTAGACTATTTGTAGTGACTCTACCACCGGCTTGGAAGGCAGGTACTGTTGAGAAGAGCCGGCAAGAATCTCAACAGTTGCTCTTTTAAAATTATTAATTTTTACAATATTAACTGTATTGTTACATAAAATTATTTATTCTACTACTTGTCTTTGTCATTTAAAAATTCATCTTACTACTATTATAAAGGCGAAAGTTTGTATGGATGTATGGATGTATGGATGTTTGTTACTCTTTCACGTAAAAACTACTGAATGGCGGGTGAAACCGCGGGCGTCCTCTATATTATATACTAACTAGAGGACGCCCGCGGTTTCACCCGCGTAGTTCTCATTCCCGTGGGAATTTCGGTATAAAATGTAGCCTATGTGTTATTCTGATGTATAAGCTATATTGTGGTAAAGTTTCATTCAAATCCATTCAGTAGTTTTTACGTGAAAGAGTAACAAACATCCATACATCCATACATCCATACAAACTTTCGCCTTTATAATAGTAATAGGATATTATAAAGAGGAAAACTTTGTTTGTTTGTAATGAATAGGCTCAAAAACTACTAGACCGTTTTTAAAAATTCTTTCACCATTCGAAAGCTACGTTATCCACGAGTAACATAGGCTAAATTTTATTTTGGAAAAAAATAGGGTTCCGTAAAATATTTGGGTTTTTCGGACACAAGGTGTAAAAAATCAACCAGAAAAGTTACTTATTTTGCGTACGCTGCCTAAAGTATAAAAGATAGAACCATAAAATGTTCTAATTAATTGGAGATCTTATAAATATCTACAAAAAAGTCCGCGACACACTATACCTATCTATGTCGAGTGAGGCACAATAACCATTTTTTTATTTAAAAATCTTAAATTTTTTTGGACTACATTTAAACGCATTTATTTTACTCATGCTATTAATCCTTATTAAAATAAATTAATTTATCACTAAGTACAGTTTATGTAGATAATATTTAGTATTAAAATTGGACTTTTGTTTTTGAAGTTATGGCGAAATTAAAATATTACTATTTCTGCGTTGCGAAGTGAGCGTCACCAAGGGGGCGCTTGCGGGAGAGTTTAGATCTATGTTATATATACGATGATGAATTAAGAATTCGATCTTTGTTCAAATATCTATTTAGTACACGGAAGAGTTTGTTCGTTTGTTTAAACGGGCTAATCTCTATCTGCGTGTCGGATTGTATAATTATTTTTGTTTATTCTGAAGGCTAGACTCAAGAGTGAAATATACTATTTAATATCAATTTATACCCATCAGCTTGTCATAAGTATATATTTTTAATGTTAATGTACTGAAATGTGATACAACGTTGAACAAAAATGTAGACCTTTAGTACACGGGACGGGACGGAGAATATTGCTTCACGGGAAACTATAAAAAAATTAAATTGAGAGGGGGAGCGGGGAATGAGCACACTATATGTGCCTTTACACATTTTGTATGAAAGTCTGTCTTTAAAATTAGAAGGGTACCTAAGAGGTTTTCACGCGGACGAAGTCGCGGGCGACTGCTAGTCTATAGTATAATAGCCTTGACTAGTAAGTGAGTTTTAATACATTGATTTTAGTAGTTCTTCTTCTTCTTCTTCTTCTTCCCGGGCTTTTTCCGCACTTGGCCACGATGTTGGCCGTTGTACGTGATTCCTCCGGTGTAGGTCCCCTCTGGTTTATTCCAACCAGCCGAGCTCGCTCCAGAAGCTTAGGAGGCCGCCCAGGTCGCCGATCGCTTCATGGAGTGTCGCTGAGGAACCAATGTAGGTAGCTCGTTGCTCCGACACACTGCTACATCTAAGCATAACATGTATCGGTGTTTCGTTTTCCTCCATGCAGGCTCTGCATAGAGGACTGTCAGTCATACCTAAAATTGAAAGGTGTTTGTTTAACATACAGTGGCCTGTTATTAGTCCTACTACTGTTCTCAACTTCATACGACTCAGGCGTATAAGTTTTTTCGTTAATTTTGGGTTTAAGTTTGGAAGTGCTTCCTTTGTGTGGTTGCACTCTGTTGTTTTGGCCCATAGCTCGGCATGAGCACTTATAGTTTGTTTATGTAGCCATGATTTATATTCACTGAACGGTATGGGCGCTATTGGTTGTGGCCCTACTACCTTCAGTGTTGCAGCTTGTTTTGCTAGCTGGTCTGCCATGTCATTACCTATTATTCCACTGTGACTTCTTAACCATTGTAAGGTCACTGTGTTTCCCATCGCAAGTGTTTCTAGGGCGTGGTGACAGTCGAGCAGTAATCTTGAGGTCGTAGAGGATTTTGTTAGAGCTCTTAATACTGCTTGGCTGTCACTGTGTATGGTAATATTGAAATTTGTTACCTGTCTGCTAGCCACAGCTATGGCTGCTGTTGTGATTCCAACGCACTCAGCCTGAAAGACTGAGTTGTGCTTACCAAGCGCTTGCATGATCTTTATGTTCAGTTCCTGGCAGTATGCACCTGCTCCTGTTCCTCTGGTGGATTTTGATCCATCAGTATACACATCGATTGTGCTCGAATTGCTTCTTGAGTATGTATTTTCTTCCATGTTGATGTTGTACGGTTTGTCTACCATGAATCTTTTACATGTTTTATCACAAATCCATTCTAGGCTTGGGTTTGCCGTTAAAGCTTCCTGAAGGATTTTGGTGTGTCCTGTATATCTGTCTTTCCATAGCCCACAGGTTTTTAGTCTGAGTGCTGTCAAAGTTGCCTCTTCTTTAATATGGAGGTGAAGTGGTGGTATTCCCAGAATTGCCTGAAGGGCTGCTGTTGGGGTTGTATTCATACTACCTGTTATTGCTAGTAGTGCCAGTCGCTGGAATTTTTGCAACTCTTGTTGTACAGTGATTAGAACTGTCCTTGTCCACCAGATAACTGATGCATAGGCCAGTGAGTTTCTGACTACGGTCAAATATAGCCATTTCACTATGTGTGGTTTCAGTCCCCATGTTTTTCCAATCATACGTTTGCATTGGCTGAGGACGATTGTTGTGTTTTGAATTTTAGATTCAATGTGTTTCTTCCAGTTTAGCTTATTATCCAATGTTACACCTAGGTATTTCACTTCGGTTGAGAGTTTAAGTGTAACTTTGAATAATGTGGGCATAGTGATTATGTTTGGTTTTCTTTTGTTTGTGAACAGAATTAACTCTGTTTTGTTCGGATTAACAGATAGTTCGTTTTTTACGCACCACTGTTCTATTTGCTTTAATGCACTTTGCATTATGCCAAATAGGGTGTTCTCTTGCTTGCCTCCTATTAGTATTGCTATGTCATCAGCATAACCAATGGTGTGATAACCTTTGTTATTCATTGTTGCGATAAGGTCGTCTACGACTAGATTCCACAGAAGGGGTGAAAGGACACCTCCTTGCGGACATCCTTTCGCAACAATGCCTTTGGTTATACCATTTATGTCTATATGGACAACTCTTAGTTTTAATAGTGCATTTATCCATTTTCTTAATATTGTTGGCACGTTGTATCGTGTTAATGATGTTTCTATACTTTTAAACGTAGTTTTGTCAAAAGCACCTTCGATATCTATGAAGGCTCCTAGTGTTGCTATTTTGTTTTCTAGGTTATGTTCTATCTTGCCCACAACAGAGTGTAGTGTAGTTTCGGTAGATTTACCTATGCAGTATGCGTGTTGATTTGGGTGTATTGGAGTATTCATCAGTACTCCATCCCGTAAATGTCTATCAACTAGTCTTTCCAGGGTTTTTAGGAGAAAAGATGCTAGGCTGATAGGTCTGAACGCTTTTGGTTCTGTGTAATCTGATTTTCCTGGTTTTGGTAGGAAAATTACTTTTACTTTTCTCCATGAGTTGGGAATATATTTGTATGCTAGGCATGCTTTATATATTGTAGTCAGCCTTGGTGTTAAGGATTCTATGCCCCACTGTAGTAGGGCTGGAAAGATGTCATCTGCCCCTGGTGATTTAAAGGGGTGAAAGGTGTCTATGGCCCAGCGTACTCTGTCCGTTGTTACTACTTTGTTGGCCAGATCCCAGTCTGATTCTGCTGGGTTATCGTTGGCAGCTTCCTCCCATTCTGTACTTTGGAGGATTTTGCATCCCGGAAAATGTACCTCTAAGAGAGTTTCACTTATCTCTTTGTCACTTTTTGTGAAGTTTCCGTCGGCTTTCTTTAAGGAGCCTAGTGTGAGAGTGTTGTCTCTTGTTAAGATTTTCCTCACTCTGTTTGCTTTATCGTTTGATTCTATGTTTGTACAAAAGCGGCGCCATGATGTGGTGCCTCTTTGTCTTATGATATTTTTGTATGTGTTTTGGTAATTTTTGAATTTATCCCAATCGTTGTCGTCTCTTGTATTCTTTGCTCTGTTGAAAAGGTGTCTCAGTCTACGTCTCCTCCTTTCTAGATCTGAGGTCCACCAACTGTGCAAAGGTGTTTGTTTTGTCTTGTTTCCCTGTAGGGGACATGTTTCCTCGTAGCAGGACACAATTAATTTGGTCATGCTCACAACGTTTGTTTCAATCTGGTCTGTTGACTCGATATTGCTGTGTGTGATCTGGGTCCCTTCCATACTTTTTAGTAGGGTTTTGAAAAGTGCCCTGTTGGTTTTTCTCGGATTTCTCCTCGGTGTGTCCTGTGTTTTCGTCAGATTCAGTTCGAAACTTATGCGTCTGTGATCTGATAGTGTGAGTTTGTCACTTACGTGCCAATTCTTGATATGATCTATGACGCCGTTTGACGCCAGAGTTAGATCAATTATTGTTTGGTATCTACTTGAGACAAAGGTCGGTTCTGCGCCTTTATTGGCTAGAGTAAGGTTAGTTGTTAGTAGATATGATACTAATTGCTCACCTCTTTTGTTGTTGGTTGTGCTGCCCCATAGGGTGTGATGTGCGTTACTGTCCACCGCTATTATCAAGTCCATGTTTTCATTCTCGCAGTGGTTTATGAGGTCCATGAACTCTTTTGGTGGAATTTGATCTTCGATTGGTAGGTATAGTGATGCCAGGACAAGCGGCCTTGACTCCACTTTAGTTTGTTGTCCTGTTCCACCTTGTATTCTTATTGTTGTTATGTCTCTGAAACAGTATTGTGTTAAGAGTGTCGCTGTGACACAGCGAGGTATGTATATACATGTTCTTGGTGGATTTTGTTTACTATCATATAGTAACTTACCATGGCAGTTGCCGAAACCACACACCTGATTTCCTCTAACCCACGGCTCTTGGATTAGAGCTATGGTTTCAGCTTCTTCCTCCAGCTGCATCCGAAGATTGGCCGTTGCTAGCTGCTTATGCTGGAGGTTTGCCTGTATTATGTTTACATTGCTGAATGTTCTGGTTTATGCGTCCCGGGGGGCGCATTCATCCAGCAATGTATACAGCGCTGCCCTTTCCGCTGTTGTGTCCTCATCTGAGCTCGATGTGCATATTTCGGGGGTCTCGTCCCATATCATCGCACTTGTTGAGGGTGCGACGCTTGGGCCGGGGTCCGAGGTTTCCCTTTTCACTGAGTCAGCTGACCCGGGTGCTCAGTCAGCTGTCCCTTGTGTGGCGTCAGCCGACCCTTGCCCCGTCTCAGCTGACCCAGGTGTTGGGGGTTTTTCAGCTTTCGCTGGTTGGTCTGCAGAAAGGTCTCGACCGGGTGGGTCATCACGAAGTTCTGCCCCATGGAAGAACTTCAGATAAATCGACCCGTGTGAGTAGTTTACCCTTCTGCCCTTCGACATAATGGTGTCGATATTCTCCTGCGGTATTCCTAGAACTAGGAATACCCCAGGAGGATCGCCATTAGTCTTTTTGAAATTGTGCAATGTCCAATTTTGGACATTGTACATCGTGTTTTGTCGGGAGAGGATGCGATGTAGTCTTCCAACCTCTCCACGATAGTTCGGCACATAAAGTGCCGATTTGATGCGTTTTTTAATGTGATTTTAGTAGTTATTGTCTGCTCTATATTATAGGACTACTTCTGTGTTGTACTGCTGTCTTGTCATGAAATGATAATTCACATATTTGTATAAAAAATACAGAGTAAAAGTAATTCAAGCCTCATTGTTTTTTAATCTAAAAGAAATGTTTTTGTATTTTTTTCATTTATTACAAGTTAGCCCTTGACTGCAATCACACCTGATGTTAAGTGATCATGAATGAATCAAAGATGGAAGCGGGCTAACTTGTTAGGAGTAGGATGAAATCCACAACCCTTCAGGCGTCTACATAACATCGTACCGGAATGCCAAATTGCTTGGCGGTGCGTCTTTGTCGGTAAGGTGGTAACTAGCAACGGTCGGAGCCTTCCACCAGCTAGACCCGGATCAATTTTTCGGTCGGAAAATCTCAATCAGCCTTGCCGGGAATCAACCCCAGTACCTTCCTCTGAAATGCACTGAGCAAAGAACTGCGCCATGGAAGCCGTGAATTGTGTAAGCATCTATGTCCTAGCTATGCTAAAATTTGATATTAATTTAATGGAATAATTTTAAGATTGTAAACGTGTATTCGAATGTCTGCCAGCCTGTACATTTGATAGCATTTCCACGATAAACATAGAAAGTATTTGAACTGAACCGGAAATATTAAACACGCGTATCTCGATGTTTTTCTTTATTTTCGGACGCCCGCCACAGGATTTTATGGGCGCCATTCAATGTGTAAGGTTTATATTTGATTTATAGGAGCTTCATAATGGTACAGAAGCTTGGAGAAAACGTTCCACTGATATTTTGCGACTTTTGTTACGTATTAAAAAATATAAGGCTATTTATGGCCTATCAAATATAATATCATAGATTAAAGACTACTAGATAGAGCCCATAGCGTGTCCACTCGTGAGACAGCAAATCAGCCTTATTGACATGACATGTCAACATTTAAAGTACATCATAAAACGTTATGTTTTAAAATATCTTAAAATACGAAATATTACTTTATATAATATAGTTTAGTAAACGCATAATACATGAAATTTGCTAAAAAATAACATATCTAAGCTTTAAATCATCAATCAATGAAGTTTATGCCTACTTACGTATGAAACGTAATTCCTTCGATTTTCTGTTCGCTGCGACTGTTGCAGCCGAAAATATTATAACCCACCATAGCACGATAACGTTTAAATTAATATAGTAACCGCAAAGTTATATTATTTATCAGCAAATTTAATAAAAAGCTAATAATTGCTCAGATATGTCCCTTGTCTGTCACAAATTCCACTCTTGACAAATAATAAAAACGAACACGCTGAAAGGGACAAAAAATAATCTTGTATCACTTTCTAATAAAGGCCGAATGAAATAAGTCTGTCACGCTCTTGAACCTACAGCCGCGTTATGACTCCATCTAGTAGTCTTTAATCTATGTATAATATGATTAATCATTATAAATACTTTTTATATAAAATGTCAATAATATTAATTGGAATAAAATATGTTTTCGGTCGGAAAATTTGCCGCATTGGTCTAGTGGTTAGCCTTTGTGGCTTCGATCACGAGGTCCTGGGTTCCTGGGTTAGGTCGCGGATTAATTCTCAGTTATTCAGCTGGGAAGTTGGTGGTGTTACACCCCCAGGCCTCGGACACGTTAAGCCGTTGGTTCCAATCACTATCATCAATATCTGATAGTGATCGTTAATTAATGTAACACATTATCACCCTGAACCCGCTAACCCGCATTTGAACAGCGGCACCTGTCTTATAAAGAGGGAGGTCTGGCCCTATAGTGGATTGTCCATAGGCTGATAGTGATGAAAATACCAAGAAATAAAATTCTGATTCTACAATCAAAGGCAACGTTTCCAAAAAATGTGGCGTTTTCCGATATTTCCCACACTTGTCGTCATATTATTTCAATCAATTCACAGTCTCGGCAAACTGTAAATCTTCCTTCCTTATCAATTGAATGAAAATCTGTTTAATAGTCTTCTAGTTTGCCGAGAAAAGACAGACATATTGTCAAATTTATAAAAAGAGATTTGATGTATTTGAGCATAAACTTAACACGTTCACAGTGAGCCCAACGTGATCTTCACACCAGCGTTTCTCATAAATTCGTAAGCTCAATGTCGGCTAGTAACACTTACTTATCTTTTTCTTATATCTTACTTGGACTTATGGGGTGGTCAAATGACTTTTTATGAAGACTGTTAACGGGCTAAGGGAAATAACTTGTCAAGGATTGAAGTGGCAGCCGGATGCCGCTTCCACGTACATTTCAGTCACCCCAAAGCCATGAATGATCAAAACATGTTTGGGATACTTATATTTCTTAGAAGTATTTAATATAAAAGGGACTGTAAAAGGTATTTTTACCGTAACACTTCAGTAAAGAGTTTCGCAAGGGTGCCGCTTTCCTGAACTCCAGTTAAACTGCTTTAGGCAGTTCCATTTATGAATTTAACCTAGTTTTTACATGCTCGTGTTTCGAACAACTTCCGGACTTAAAAATAATAAACAACCGCTTTGTTGTATTAGTAATTCTTTTATATGCTGCTAAAAATGGTAAGGGGAAATTGAGGAACGAATTAAAAAAAATATTATTATAATAAATATAAATTACATTTTTTGAAATAAAATTTAATATAGGTATTATAATTTACTTCTACTCTCGTTCCATTGAACCATCAATTATTGTAATCATAAGATAATATATAACTGAACGGGTCTGGACGGATTTGGCACAGGGATTTATATTTAAGGAAATATTTTGGATTTTATTACACTCTTTAGTATAGTACTGGTATATATTATTAACAGTTTGTTATAATAACTATTGAAGGATCAAGCAGATTAGCCGCCAGATCGTAAGTAGAAAACAATCGCCTATAAACAGAGAAAATCTTCGCAGGGCATGCAAGTTATAGAATGCCGCCCCGTAAACCAGAGACGTAGGTATTTACCCTTATGTGTCGGTAATTATACCGGCAACTATACCTTTCAGACTGAAAAACAGAAATAAAACTAATAGTAGATCTTCCCCGAAAGAGCTTTATCACAAGAAGATTTACTATTATTAAAAAAGATCCTGAAGGTTTAAGAGTTCAGCTGCTATTTTCATATAACTATACTATTAAAATAAAGCGGAAGAGTTTGTTCGTTTGTTTAAACAGGCTAATCTCTAAACCTGCGTGTCGGATTGTGAAATCATTTTTGTTTCTTTTGAAAGCTAGACTCAAGAGTCTAATAAACTATTTAATATCAAGCTATACATATCAGCTAAATACATTGTTAATGTTAATGTACTGTAATGTACTGTAATGTACAATGTGTAACAAAAATGTAGGTCTTTAGTTAATACACAGGACGGGACGGAGGATATCGCTTCACGGGAGACTATAAAAAAAATTAATTGAGAGGGGAAGCGGGTAATGAGCACACTTTATATGAAAGTCGGACTTCAAAATTGGAAAGGTACCTAAGAGGTTTTCACGCGGACTGCTATATCTTCTAATATATAAAATGTCCCTGTCACAATGTTAGTTACCGTACTCCTCCGAAACGGCTTTACCGATTTTTACCAAATTTTGTATGCGTATTCAGGTCTGAGCATCGGCTACTATCTAATTTTCATCTAAATTTTTTTAATTTTTAATGCAAAACAACGTTTGCCGGGTCAGCTAGTAACTATATGAAAATATTTAATGTTATGTAAGTGAAATATCTGACTAGTTCGCAAATATTTTCCGATGGATATTTACCGCTTGCGAGAAGACATGCAGAAATGTTTGAACATAACATGTCTGCGACGTTCATAATAAAATTTATCGACACACGTATATTGTTCGGCCAATAAATTATTTTTCATAACGATCGTGCGATTGACATACGATCTAGGCACCTTATGTTTACGATTAAACTGCTTTGTTCAATAAATTATTAATTACCTACTATTATACTTTTACAATTATTATATCCATTAATGATAAGTCTTGCTGCAATTGAGCTGAGCGACGTCAATGTAAGCTATGATTATATTTGACGGCTTCTGTAGCGTAGTTGTATGCGCGGCGGATTTATATGAGGAGGTCCTGGGTTCGTTTCGCGGCGGGCCAGATTGAGATTTTTCTTAATTTGTCTTAGTCTGGCTGGTGTGAGGTTTCGCCGTGGCTAGTTACCATTCAACCGAGAAAGACGTGCCGCCAAGCGATTTAGCGTTCATTTACGATGTCGTGTAGAAACAAGTTAGCTCGCTTCCATCTTTGATTGCATCATCACTTAACATCAGGTGTGACTGCAGTCAAGGGCCAACTTGTGGGAGATAATTATAATTTTTTTATTCGAATACATTATTGGTAATAATACCAAATAATGATTCTTGTTTCAATATCATTGACATTCGTCCACATTAAAATTGGGTTTAACAATCAATTTTATTCTAAATGTACCCCAATAAAATAACAGAATTATTTTATCGTAGATATTTCGATGCAATTGCATGTAAATTGGTAAAGTCTCGCAATTTTATTAATATTCAATTCTGATTTTTTTACGCCATGCCGGAATTTGTAATGAAGTATTGCAGTTATATTATCAAATAGATAATATAACTAGATAGATGTTTTCGATGAAAACAGTTTAAATTTCGAAGACTTTTCCAACATTTAGCATTAATTTAAACCAATTTAAACAAAACCTTGAAAAATTATGTAGTATATTCCTTCCTCAGGGACAACTTTATCTATAGATGTTAGTTCAGTAAGTATTTCAAAACTTCATTAACGTTAGAAACGTCCGACCTACAAACCCTACAATGTCTCACAAATAACAAACCTAACCTAATAAGTCCTAACAAGATAATGGATAGCTATGACTTATTCGATTAACCCTCAAATTCCAGCCCAAAATTGCGGCAGTTTCAGACGTCGCCAGGCCTTTTCTTTAGGTGATAAACGCTGTCGCAAATTGCTCACATTTATTCGAGGCTGTAGGAGACCGTCACTAATGTGGTCCGAGAGAAATTACTCTTTGTGAATCTTTTTATACCTTTTATTATAGCATTTAAGCTCCGCTCCAAGGGTAAGTTTACAAGTTGGCGTCTTTTCATCTAATTTGTTTCTATATAAGCAACTTATTACAGTCCACTATAGAGTCTTTTCTACGTCTCACTTCTTATGGATGAGGAAATATGGAGCATGTACCCACCATGCAATTGCGGGCTGGGAAGCATAGAGTGATAACGTCTTAAGAATCAGATATTAACGATTATGAAAGGGACCGATGGTTCTGCAACTTCAGCTGAGAAGAAAGAAGAGCTCAGTCTTTTCTTATTTTATTATATATTCCAAAAATAAGAAAATTATTTTAGAGACGAATATCTTAGCATTCCATGGATTCACCGTGCGGGTGCCGGGTCCATCGCGTGGCTGAGAGAAAAACTCCGAACAGAGCCCGAGACTTGTGGTGTAGGTTTAAGGGTACCCTTAGTGACGCGCGTCAAGACTTACCTCCACTGTTCAAGTCGTTCTCCCTGCCCAGCCAAATTCGGAAGGACCCTACTAGAGCAGCTTGGGCACTCGTTCCAATATGGGACTTACTGCACTTCTAGTAAGGCCAAAGTCTTTTAGCAGGTTATAGAGAGACTTCGCTGGTATACCCCTCGCACCCACTTCTACCGCGTATAAACTAACCACATAGCCATTTTTGGTTAGTTCATTAGTAAGGTCATAACATATTCCAAAAAAATTCAGTAATAATTGCTAGTAGATTCTCAGAATAAAATGACCCTCAAACGAATCACGCTTAGCAACTTGTGTTGGAGCATGGCGAGTCTGAGCTTCATATCCCTTCACCTAAACAGGGGTTCCTAAAGTGTGCGCCGCGGCGCCCTGGTGCGCCGTAGAAAGTAAAGTAGGGCACAGGGTGGTGAATCTTCAATACACTTACGTTCTTCTAAAATGTTCATTCACACTGCTGCCATCTAACAAAACAGATACGTGAAACATGAATACTGTTTTAAATTAATGTTGCTAGATGGAGCTAGTTAGAAAGGGAAAAAGAATTATTTTATAGTTATTTAAAATAAATATACTGATTATGTATTTGTATTGTAATAAAAACTTGTAATAATGTTTAATTCAAACTAATAATTTGAATTGATAAGGCATAGGTCTTGCGAGTCATCGAAGAAGGTCTACCTACGTCGTGCGTGTCGCCGTCAAACACTGTCCGAAAAGTACATACGCGCTTGAAAACCGTTGATACTCTACCCCTCCCATGTTTTTATCTTTTTTGACTGTATATTTTTCAAAGGGTAGAGTGCCGTAACAAAATACTAAATTAGCAACTATGCCGCGGGATGAAAAAGATTGGGAACCCCTGACCTATGAGGAGGAGGCCAGATTAGTAGTGGGCCGTAAAAAATAAGATGAGACTGAAGTGTATGTCAGATTGAGTATTGGTCTGGTTATTTATACACTGATGCTTATCATCAGATCTCAGTGTATCTTCATATAAAACAGATTATGAAAGCTTTTGTTTCCCGATAAGTCTGTAAATGGTCTTTGGTATGACAAGTTAAGCCGACACATCGAGGGAGATAAATTGACAAATTACATTGGCTAGGTTTGGCCGTACTAAAATTCATTGTAATGGAAATTATTGTTATTCGTTTAATACTTTTTTATTCATTACAAGTTAGCCCTAAGTGATGATGCAATCGAATAAGATGGAAGATCTTGTTGGGTGTAGGATAACATCCACAGCCCTTCGGCTTCTAAACGATATCGTACCAGAACACTAAATAACTTGGTGATACGTCTTTGTCTTTGCTACGGTCGAGGCCTCCAACCAGCCAGACTGCATCAATTTAGAAAATCTTAATCGCCCGGCCGGGAATCGAACTCAGGACCTCCGTCTTATAAATCCACTGCGCATATCACTGCGCCGAGGAGCCCGTCATTTCGCCGTAGTTCGTCAATAACTACAAAGTACATAAATAAATTCTTTATTGTACAAAATGGACATAAAAAACCATATTATATAAGTAGATATATAAAATAGAACAGGAAGGTACGTACCCTTTGTTTACAAAACAGAATTTTGTGTTTTATCATAATAACAGGTACACTCTGTTAAGTTTTTGTTTAAAAACAAATTTAGCAATATAGGCAGACAGAGACTTCCATTTTCATTTATAAAACAAAATCTCTACTCTTTAATATTTTCTAATGTTTATACAAAAAATGTAGTTCATCGTACTCTTTAGATTTGATTTTTAAAATGAAAATAATTTTTCATAAGCGAATTGAATTTCATTCAAAAATAAAAAATATTCAGAGTTTACTTTTACGTCTCGCATAACATGATTTAAAATATTTGTATGTAAAAATGTATTTATTTAATGAAAAAATTAATTGATTTTTAAAAATTCGTTACTGCACTAAAATATTTTATTTTCAACGGCTTCTGTGGCATGGCGAACGGTTACTGCGGTGAATTAACAAAACGGTCCTAGGTTTAATTCTTGGCTGATTTTCTTTATAATTATGGTCACGTCTGGAGATGGCAAGTTAACAATCTGTCGACAAATATGTATCGCCAAACAATTTAGCATTTCTGTAGGATGTCGAGTAGAAACCAAAAGGGTTGTGATTTTATTATACTACTAAGAAGTTGCCTGCTTCCATCTTAGATTGCATCATCACTTACGATCAGGTGTGATTGCAGTCAAGGGCTAACTTAAAGCTAACAAAAAAAAAATTAACTTTTTTTGGTTACATTTTTTCCTCTATTATTACATTTAGCTTATAAAGTAATCTAAAGTTTCAAAATCCACGTGATGGAGGTTTGTACTTTATATTAGAACCGGCTATTGACATAAGCTTAAAGCTATAACTTATATATTATGGCTTGATTAAGCTCAAATTACAATGTAATCAGATACTAATTTCCTGTACATCAATGGGATTTTGTTGCAATTAATCAATAAAATTTAATTAGATCATCTAAACACACCTGACGTTTATATAGGTACCTATACGAGAGATAACTATTGGCGTGAGCATAAAGCTATAACGATAGGGTATTGACTATAAAACTTTGCCGTCAACACATCCGAAGCACAGGAAGTTGGTTCAACTCGGCCGGGTAAAGGCGCGCGATATTTACGATAACTTCTTGTGAATACAAACATAAAGTTTTTAACTAGTTTATCTCTGATGAACTCATACCATCGCGAACACTCTAGGGATTAAATTGATCACACTTGATTTGATAATACCTACATCCTGTGTTGGTGCTTTATTGCTTCAATTTAGATGCTTAATTTTATTTAAGAATTTATTCAGCATGTAATAAGATATGACTAATATTGTTAGTATTTAGGAATATTAGTATTTGTTACCATACATAAAATATCATACGATTGTTTTCAATTTGTATCATTCGATTTAATTATTCACTTTCGACAGGCAGATGTTATTAAATTGAGAAGTTGAAATTCTCGCGAGTAGTGACAGTTTGTTTTTTGAAAAGTGAGTACGTATTAGTGCAGTATGTATTGTAATAATATACCTATATAACATTAGTATTCAATTTAAAAAGAGCACGTGTCGAGTTTTTCTAGCCGCGTTTTTTCTCGTCACGAAATGCTTTTCGATGCGACGGCATTGATAACATAATAAACCACTTTGAAGACATTCGTGAATATTATTTCAAACCCAAGTAAAATATTAATATTTACATCTTCCTGCAAACACTTATAAAGAGTAACATACTATAGACGAATCAGTCGAGACTAACTTAGGTCTCTGGGAGCTCAAACAAACTAACATAACAAACAAATGCCGTACTGATCTTATGTATATCAGTATTTTTAAATCAATTCGTTATAGTGTGACACCGTGCTCGTGCTATAAATCATTATAGATTCGCGTTTGTTTATTTTACGATGACCTTACCGAGTGTACTCGTAAATACGTATTTATTTTTTATTCCCTGAATGCAATTCATGAATTATTATTTACACTTTTTCCAATGTTATAAGTAGGTATTTTAACGTATTTACGCCTCTATTTTGACGATCTCCGTGGCGCAGTGATATGCGCAATGTATTTATTAATTGAGGTCCGGGGTTCGATTCCCGGCGTGTAGAAAGGTGTGTAGATTTCATTCTAATTCAAACAAGTTAGCCCGCTCCCATCTTAGATTGGATCATCACTTATCATCAAGTGTGTTTGTAGTCAAGGGCTAACTTGTAATGAAAAAATTTTTTAACAATAAAAATTTTTAACAAACAATAGAACCAACTCAAAACAGACGTAAAAAAAAACTATGTAATTTAGTTGCTTTAATTTACTTAAGCATATCTATGAAGTCGGTGCCAGCCAAGTTTAAGGAACATTTATTTAACGTAGTAAAGCAGTTTGTGGGTTCTAGGTAATGTTCTTAAAGTAGAAATTATTGTTGGCACCGACTCCTAGATATCCTTAAGTAAATTAAAGCAACTAAATGACACAGTTATTTTTTAATTTTAGTGCGGTTCTATTATTTGTTAAAAATTTTTGTTTCTTACTTTTTAATGATTTATCGCCACGTAACGTACCCGTACTATACTGTCATAGTATATTATACGGCACTTGTAGCCAAAAAGCTACCGATACTTACACACAAAACCGAAATCGCTGCAAGTGTGCCTATAAAATTTGAAGAGTTCCTTCAATTTTTCCCAGGATATCATCATCAGATCCTAAAATGGTCCCATATTTTGAAAGTGTGTCCTTTTTAATAAAAAAATAATTATAAATATCGGACAACTCTCTAAAAAGTTATGCATGGTCATACATAAAAAAAAATATATACGTGTCGAATTGAGAACCTCCTCCGTGTTTTTCGTCGGTTAATAAAAAGAAAATATAATTTTAGAGTAATATATAGGTTACATTTATATAACACCTACTCGGATCGTAAATTCTTTGTAGGCACTTTATGTACCAAAGATCTTTAGCAGAGCATGTTAGAATGACACTTAAAAGCGTCCGGTTGGGCATCCTCTATTCAAGGCCCCTCAGCCAAGAAAGAGGGCGGAATTGCTGACCATTAGGTAAACGCTATCTCGGCCTTTTTGGTGTATTTTGACCCTTTTGAGGAGGACCTAATATTCTATGAATTTTTCTTATAGTATTAAAAAGGGCATATTTATTCGTTTAAATATATCACAGTTTTTTATTAGACAATCTTTCACAACAAACAAAATTATTATGATATTTTATATTTACACGTTCAAAATCACCATATTAAGGTATGTGACCATCCCACAAGACCAAATAGGCATGGACTTCAGGGGATTGTGGGTTTCATTGGGCTCACTGAACTGTTAATTAGTTAAGTGAAATTATCGCATCGGCAAGAATACGTTCTAAAATGCGCTGCGCATGCCAAACTGAGGCTAAGCATCCGTAGTTTTTAAAGGCCTCTTTGGCGCAGTGGTATGCGAAGTTAATTTGTAAGTCGGAGGTACTATGTTCGGTTCCCGGCTGGTATGACTAAGATTTGCTAAATTGCTCCAGGTCTGTTTGGTAGGAGGCTTCTGCCGTGGCTAATTACCACCTTATTGACAAAGCGATTTAGCGTTCCGGTATGTTCGAAACCGAAAGGCTTTAATATACAATCTAAGGGGATTTGATTCTACTTCTAACAAGGTATTCCGCTTATCACTTTCCATCAGGTGTGTGCAATCAAGGTCTAACTTTTAAAGATTAAAATATAAAATTATACCTATAAGATATTCGATGGCAGAAACTGTAAGATTAAGAATTGACAAATTTACTCTATCCTAAAAATCAATACTAGGCTCTTGATAACAGAGCTCATCGAATCACATTAAATTACTTAAAGATAAGTCAAACGGGCTCTAACTACAAGTTTTAATTAAAAACCAATTGTTCATGGTCTTGCAGATTTCAATATTATTTCATAGGCAAAGATTCACTTAAGTCATGAAAACTGTGCAAACGTCGTTATTAATGGCTACTTTTTTCATTAATATTAATAGTGAAACAGACGTTTTCAACTCTCTCATATACAGACTGCAAGACGGGCCGGGACTTTTCAGCAAATTCATAAAAAAATTCAGCAAAACTTACGAGGGACAGGAGGATTATCGCAATCATTATAACAACTTTATGAAAACTTTGAGAACCATAAACGAGATTAATTCCCGGCCGGGGTCGCGGAAAGTTCGCCCAAACCAGTATGCCGACCTAACGGACGAAGAGCGGCATTACTTTCAAAATGAGAACACTAATATAGATCCGGATTTAAAAATCATTTTGAGAGATAACAGACCTTCCGTTGATTCTTTGTTTAAATTAGATTAGATTAGATAGATTTATTGGTAAGTTGCTTCCTGCTAAAATAAATTAGATTCCGAATAAAATTTTATTTGTAAAAGATAAAAATAAAAAACGAAAAACTTGTTTTTGAATTTTTCACATACATTTTGAGGTTATATGAAAAAAGTGTACGAATAAAAGTTTTAGATCTTTTTATTAGCTACAACTTTACCATTTAACTCTTTTCCGTAGGACTTGTAGTTTTGCCGGAAATCGAGAAAACCCGTTTTTTACCCCTAAACCCTCACCCCTTCCCGACCTCAGATCACACGTAATTTATTTTTCCTTTCATTTTTATGATATTCTTTTCCTTTTCCAATGGGTTTCATCCTACTGCGATTTTTTTTGGCTTCAAAAATTAAATGTACTGGTCTGATTTACTTTGCAAGACTTTGCTCAACATTCAGTAATTGCATTTCTATGGTACGCTTTAAATTCTTATTGTCCGTCTGACTGTCTGTCCATCTGACTGGCTATCCGTCTGTCTGTCTGCAATGTTCCCTTACAGCTCCCAAACATATCCTTCCTTATAGGAAGGATATGTTTGGGAGCTGTAAGATATGATAACACATCCTTATAGGAAAGTCTAAGGAGTGTTCTTACGAGTTCCACCCACTTACGATTAACCTAGGTGGATAACACAACCGGAAGTGGGTGAGAACATCCTACCAATGCATATTATTTTTGATGAGATTGTTTAAACGAAAATATTTCTAGACATTAAATTGTTTAGAATATGCAGCATATGTTTGAACGCTTGGAAGCCTTTCTCCGACCCGAGCTTATGTTTTATTGGAATATTTCGACTACATTTATCTTTTCCCATACTATGAAAACGTACTAGATTAATTAGCTAAAATTAAATATTATAAGCGTTAATGAATTTCAAATGTGATATAGTATTATATTATGTAATATAAAAATGAAATAGTTGAATTATGGGAAAGGATGCAGAGCGCTTTTATGTTGGAAAAATATTTGACGTGCAGTTAGGTAAGTGCCAAAGTACCTTTCAATGTTATAATGCTTTTAAACGTCTAGAATGTTCCGTGTTCGGTCACATTCTGCAAATCTTTTCACAAAGGAAATTTAACTTGACACGTCTTGCGCGGTTGCTAAATTGTTACATTTCCGTTACATTCGAAAACGTAACTTGATGTATTCCTAGTTAAAATGTTACAATGTAACAATATATATTAACATTAAAATTAACAATATATACAGCAAGTTATATATGTAACAATATATAACTTGCTGTTCAATTGTTAGCGCAATTAGCATTTTTGTCCAAGTTATAATATACATAGGTTATAAGCTATACATATTCACCTGTACTTTCCCATAATTAAAGTACAAAGTTGTGTTATACAAATAAACAGAGTTTGACGGCCTCCGCGACGCAGTGGTATGCGCAGTGGATTTATGAGACGAAGATCCTGGGTTCGATTCTCGGCGGGGCAGATTGAGATTTTTCTCAATTTGCCTTGGTCTAGCTGGTGGGACTTCTCTGTGTGTTTGTCGGTAGGGTAGTGATACTTACTACACTACCAACAAATACGTACTGCCAAGCGAATTAGCGTTCTGGTACGATGTCGTGTAGAAACCGAAAGTGATGTGGATTTCATCCTACTTCTAACAAATTAGCCCGCTTCCATCTTAGATTACATTATTACTTAAAATCAGGTGTGACCGGTGTGTCAGTCAAAGACCAACTTGTAGTCGATAAAAAAATGGAACGTCGAGCGTCCATACGTCCAATACTTACTTATGTACCTTTGTGATGGGAAAACAGAGCTGAAAGTCTAGGCAAAAAACCTGACGCGACGAGCCGCTTCGACTCTGATCCAATGAGAATTAAGCCTAATAGCGTATTCTCGGAACATATTGATATTTAGAAGAAAATGTACTCAAACTATAATCTTCATACCTACCTCGAGGATTTTTTGTCGGATCCGAGTGTCATTGCCGCTTGGTTTCGTCGGTTTTTATAGCATAGTATATATATAGCGAAATAAATAAATTATTCATTTTCACGTCCGCAAAATAACCTCTATTCAAAATAATAAAAGTTTTATGCGATCAATAACTTAGAGATGAGTTTAAGACTCCATAGCATTTCCGCGCGAAGTTATACGGAACTCGAGTGTATAATACAGCGCTTTGCAATTTAACGAGCGGGCATCAGATAAATAAGGCAATAACTTCCCTTCCCTGTAATGAGTGTTTTATCGGCTATCGCGTAAATCTTCGTGTCGCTGCTCTCGACACCGCGCCAGAAATTTGCAATTTTTCAGCGCAAACTCGACTCCAGTGAAAAATACTTCGGACCGCCTGCTGCTGTCTTCTAGAAAAGTCACGTACTCGAGATAGAATCAAATGTATGCAATTTATTTATATATATGAGAATTTTAAGCTAAAAGAATTCCAAACATTATTTTTGCTTTTTTAATCGACGAAAAAAAACGGAGGAGGTTCTCAATTCGACACGTATATATACTTACACAGTTGTCCGATTTTGATACTTCTTTTTTTTATTAAAAAGGACACACTTTCAAGATGGTCTTATTGTCATCCTGTTAGGATCTGATGATGATATCCTGGGAAAATTGAAGGAACTCTTCAAATTTTGGGGGCACGCTTACAGCGATTTCGGTCTTTTCTTTGTCTCGGTATTGGTAGCTTTTTGGCTACTAGTGCCGTATAATATACTTTGACAGTATAGTACGAGTACGTTACGTGACGATAAATCACTAAAAAGTAAGAAATAAAACTTTTTAACAAAAAATAGAACCGACTCAAAACGCATTAAAAAGTAAAAAATAACTCTGTCTTTGTGTCTGTAATCTATGAAGTCGGTGCCAGCCAAGTTTAAGGAACATTTATTTTACTTAGTAAAGCAGTTTGTGGGTTCTAGGTAACGTCCTTAAAGTAGAAACCTTGGCTGGCACCGACTCCTAGATATGCTGAAATAAATTAAAGCAACCAAATGACATAGTTATTTTTTACTTTTTAGTGCGCTTTGAGTCGGTTCCATTTTTAAAAAGAACATTACGATAAGTCTCTCGGTTAATTCATATAATAAGAGAAATAAATAATTTTAAGTTAGGTCACGAGAAAAGAGTAAGTAATAAGATAATTTCACACCCATGCCACATTTTTTAAAATGATTATCTACTCGTAATATTTGCACTAAAGTTAATTGAAAAGATGATATTCAATTTGAATAATTTTTTAACTATATCTTAGTAGTTTTATGTAGCATAGCTGATGAAAACAATGATCGTTATAGATCTGTACATAAGTATCCTAAACCAGGCAAGTCATATTTACAGGATGGAGCACATTGGTTTTAACCTAAAGACCTAACGAGTTCCAACTATAAACATCAAATAAGCAGATAAAGAAATTTTAAATTAGGTATTCAACATATTTTAAAAGATATTATTATAAAAAATAATCTACTCAAAAAACATTTGCTAAAAATATTTTCCATCCAATGAACATTCGGACACAAGGTATCCATTATTTCAAAATGAAATCTTCAGACACAAAATTGAGTTTCAAGTCCACGAAAATCCACATTCACCTTGTAAAAGAAATATTTTAAATGAAGCTAGTGGAAAAGACCCGAACTTAATACAAAAAAAGTAATCGCTATGCATTCACGGAGTTTTAAATTAAAAACGATTCATCTTATTTTTAAGCAGCTTTAGGTTCAATGTGCTAGACTAATAAATGGACTTGAATTCGTCACGCTAAAGTAACCTGGAGATAGAGTTTGCCCTCTCTGAGGTTTTTCTTCGACTCATACGAGTACCTAGTTATTTTTATTTTAAATGTATTTTCGCGCCGCGGTAAGGAATGACCTTTGTTATTTTTAGTAGGCCTTTATGAAATTAGGAAATTTAATAGACTATTTTTTTATCATCGTCTTCATTATTATCACCATGTTAACTGCCCACTTCAGGGTTAGGCCTCCCTCCCTATAGGAAAGGGGATATTTTTATGGATACTTGAAACTGTAAATATTCGTGTTAAATATACCTAGTAGAGATAGATTATAGTCTCGTACAACACTGGGATTACTTTTTATTTCGATATTATCACAGAAATGGGTTCATCGCGAATGTAATCCCGAACCACTAGTCGGTTATACAACGTTCAATATCTCCATTTTGCTCCACAAAAATGTTATTCATCTACGAAGAAATTTTAAACGGTCGAGTTCAAACATCTTCACTATATAAAAACCTTTTTTTATCAAAGCAATCTATAGTTCCTCGCCGATATTAAACTTCAGAGTCAGACTGAACATTATCAAAGGGCATTTGACTTGGCGATCTGCTGATATTGCATTCTTGCTCTAGTGGGTACAATGAATAGTGGGAATCTAATGGTCACCGAGGACGTCCCCTTTCTTGTTCCTGTACCCTCGAATGGACATCACCTTAAGCTCCAGTGATATTCCTAATACAGCTCTTAGCGATTTTCTCTGCACTATTTAGGCGATATAGACAAGGTCTTTCAATTTCGCCGACTTTTAAATTCAAAATCTAATTTAACTTACAGTTTCCAAAATTATTTTGTAAATATTATGATTAATAACGGCTTGGAAGTCAAAATCTCCTAAGTAAATCAGGAAAGGAGTATAAAAGTGTTCAAAAATTTTAAATTTCAGCACTGTTATACACATTCGTAGATGGATACATTGCGTGATATCGGGGGACATCGTGACCATCCCCTTTCTAGTTCCTGTACCTTGGAATGGAGAACACCTTAAGCTTGAGGAGCATTCCTAAGACAGCGGTTTTCTGTGCACCATTTGTGCGTGACAGACAAGATCATACAATTTTGCGAACTACTAAATTCTAATTCTAATTTTATGCACTTTCTAAAAGTGTTCCTCTGTTTTTTAACCGACGAAAAAAAACGGAGGAGGTTCACGTATATTTTTTTTTTATGTATGACCACACATAACTTTTTACAAAGTTGTCCGATTTTGATAATTTTTTTTTTTATTAAAAAGGGCACACTTCCAATATGGTCCCATAGTCATCATGTTATGGATCTGATGATGATATCCTGGGAAAATCTGGGAAGGAACTCTTCAAATTTCATAGGCACACTTGCAGCGATTTCGGTTTTGTGTGTAAGTATCGGTAGCTTTTTGGCTACAAGTGCCATATAATATACTATGACAGTATAGTACGAGTACGTTACGTGGCGATAAATTACTAAAAAGTAAGAAATAAAAATTTTTAACAAAAAAATGATCGGATCGGAAAAGGAGTCGGTGCCAGCCAAGGTTTTTACTTTAAGAACATTACCCAGAACCCACAAACTGCTTTACTAGGTACGTTAACGTTGCTGGCACGGACTTCATAGATAAGCTTAAGTAAATTAAAGCAACTAAATGACACAGTCATTTTTTACTTTTTAGTGCATTTAGAGTCGGTTCTATTTTTGTTTAAAAAATTTTTGTGATTAGTAACGGCTTAAAAGTCAAGTTTACCAAGAAAAGCCATAGAATGGTTAAAAAAAATTAACAGCAACATTATAGTTCTCATCCTACTACTACAATGAAAGCGAAACTTTGTGAGTGTGTATGTTAGTTACTTCCTCGCGATTAAATTGAAAATTGGAGCGATTTTATTGAAATTTAGTATGGAGCTGTCTCTCTGGATTGACAAATAGGCCACATTTTATCCCAATAGTCCTACGGTAACGAAAACTATGTGGGTGAAACCGCGGGCGTGCTCTAATATATTACAGGTATGATAAACGTTGACACGTGATCTTCTTGCTTCAATATACCAAGTCATAAATCCGTAGTCAATCCGCTTAAGACCTTAACTCGAGCTTCCTATAGAACCTTTAACCGAGGCACATGGGTCGATTAAGCGGTTTTTTTACGATCGCCCTTATCAGTGCGCCTGCGATAATGCTGTCTCTTAAAGCGTACGTTAGTGAGTTTACGAGGTGAAAAATGGGGTTTAATGGGAAACGTCCTTAAGTTACAAGACGTGGGTTATATATCTTAGTATAAATATATCAAGCTTGTATGTCTAGTACGTACGTGTTTGGAATGTACACACAATCTAGATGTTTTCAGGTTTCTTTAGTTACTTTTAAAGACATGACAAGTTAACTTTTGACTGCAATCACACCTGGTGATAAGTGATGATGCAATCTAAGTTGAAAGCGGGCTCACTTGTTAGGAGTCGGATAATATTTAAACCCCTTCGGTTTCCACACGACATCGTACCGGAACGCTAAATCGCTTGGCGGTATATCTTTGTCGGCAGGGTGGTAACTAGTCACGGCCGAAACTTCCGACCAGCTCTGCCGGGAATAAAACCCAGGACCAAATGTATAAATCCACAACAACGGATATATACGATATGTGCACGAAAAGCGTGTTAGTGAATTTATGAGGTGAAAGGTTTAATAGGAAATGTTACAAGACGTAGCTTATATATTATCTTGGGATAAATATGTATATGACACTCGTACGCCTTGAAGTTGTTTGCTTTATTGATCTAGCGGTTAGCACAGGGGGCATCGTTCATGAGGTCCTGGGTTTTCTTCCTCTTAAGAAATTTTCTGTAGAATACAAAGCCCGGAGTAGGGAAATTGGTGCCTCGAGGCACCCCCGTGTGTGAGCCGTCGACTCAGGTCGTTATCATTAACATCTGATAAAACTGCTATAAGAATTATTTATCACCATAATAATGATGGCGGCTTTGATGAGGTTTAACTTCATATCCCCTCTACTATAGGGCTCGCTCTATATTGAACGATTAAAATAGGTCGTTAACGACTATAACGGTGGACCTCTATGCTCTATAACGGACTTGTTTTTATCGAAAGCACAAAAATAAACTGCAATAAACGTTAAGCGCAAGGGCTGCGCTGATAAGGGTCTTAGTTGACCTGATAAATTCCCAGCGAGGATTAGCCCTTACAATATGAGCACAATTTCACAGGCACCAAGGGTCCGCGGTGACAAATACCATAGTTAATGTCACGCAATTTATACGCGGCGAGTCGTTTCTTGCTAAAGCGAAAAAGGTGGGTAGTTTTGTTGCTTTATAACGTTTGTTAGCCAACTTTAAAAAAAGAGGTTCTGTGTTTGACCCGTTTTGGATGGATTATATACGCCAATTTAAACTTTACTGGATAGGAATGGACAAGTGTTGGTACCAAGATAGATATATTTCCAGGTATACAAAACCTACCAAGTAGATATTTTGACCAATCGGAACGAAAATATATTGGGTTATTAAATTACCTTGAAAGTTTTGGTACTTTAAAATTAAGATCGTGGAATGCTTATGTTACATATATTAAGATAGATATAATCCAATATAGGACCTAATATAAATTATAGGTACTTAAAGTTAGTAGATAAATCAAATGCGCAACAAACGAAATTTTTCTTAGAATTTATATTAAGAATTTCTTAGGATAATAGTAGCCCAGAAGATATTACATCGCCCATGGCTCGAACGTAGGAACTTATAATCAGGACTTACATTGTATAAATATAGGACTAACAATACAATTGTATTTGATGAGAACTACTGGGTTCGATTCCCGGCTGGGACAATCAAGATTTTCTGAATTCGTTCGGATTTGGCTGGTGGGAGGCGACAGTCGTGGCTTGCTACCCTACCGTCGTGGCTTACTAAAATAAGGAAGTTAAATAGTTATCCTTGTAACTGAACAAATCTTATAATAGCATTTAGCACTTGAATTTTATAGACTAAAATACATTTAACTATTTCAATACCCTCACTTTATTCTATTATGATTGTCTGATACCTTTATATCCCAATTTCGTGTTGGTGTAAGCTGTATCCTCTATTCGAGTTCTATTAAGTATATTTTTCTAATATAAATGGTAATGTGGTGATTTTTAAGGACTTACTCCGACTGTAAGTAGCTTGGAAAGACGTAATTTGAACTCAAATAAAAATATCTTTATGGACCAGTCTGAATAATATTATGTGTATTTACTTTCCCCATGTTTCGCTTACGACTTAACTATTGCAATGAAAATGTATTTTCCTTGCTACTTATTTTAATGTAATGAAAATATTAATATTTTGCTTTAATATTTCTTGTGTTGTTTATGTTTTTATATTCTTGCTACTATTTTTTGATTCACAAAACTTTTTATTTAATAAAATATTTACACGTGACAAATATTCTAAATGTTTTAACGAATAAATTAAATTATTTATCGAACTTATCACGTTGTATAAATAATTGTAGTTTTAACTAATAGTAAGAGTAATTCCGGAGGAAAGTTTTAATATATAATTTATTAAGGTGTGTATAAATTATTTCAAATATGATGACAATTGTAGTTCAAGCCCTTTGAATTATAAGAAAACAGTGTATAAAGGATTGTTCCTCTTTATATGGTCTACGGAAGGTTGTAATACGTTATATTAGGAGACAGCAAAGTTGCGAGCGTCTGCTAGTTTGTTATATGTAAAGAAATTTTGCTTTATAATAATTTACCTATTAGTTACAGGTCGACAAATGCAGATATTGGTCGATATTTTTGAGCCAACCTGAGACCGGCTCAACTCGTTAGCCGTACAAGACTATATCCAAATTGATCCAGCAAGAAGAGTATATTTTATCTAAATTAAATTATAACGGTTGTAATAGGCAATTTCATCCTTACATGATGCCTACTTAACTAGAAACATGGCAAATCATTATAACAACAATATAACCTTTTGTGGAAGGTACTTTGCCTAAGGTTATTTCGGACAACAGGTTAGATTAATTTTCTGGTATTTTGTGGCATAAGATATTTTTCAATACAATTTTTAGAAACTGAATAGAAGAGAAAATAAGCATAATGGGAGCCAAAATATAAAACCGTTATTGTATGCCCGAGGGGATTCCCCGAATACTGGTCTATTTTGTTTCAAATAGATACTTTCAAATTAAAATTGTGGCTGGCTATTACTATAGACTGGCTACTAGGCTATCGTGTAATTTTATTAAAAATAATATAAAAATTAAAATTGCCTTCAATATGACATTGTAATTAACATCTGATGAAGGTATATTAATTAATTGCTGCATCCAATTAAAAGTTAACTGGTGGGTGCATGCGTAAAAAAGTCGACCAAGTGCGAGTTGCGCACCGAGGGTTCCGTAAAATATAAGTGATGTTACTAACATTTAAGGTTTTCGGTTATCCTTCATCTGTGCTGTAAGACGTTGCTTTGTACCAAATTTCAAGTTCTGAGTTCAATATAAGTACCCTGTGGTTTGTTTTGTTTCCCTTGCGAGTGTAGAAAATCTGCGGCATAAACGGCTGTCAACGTTATCGTAAGATGACGTTGGATTAAAAGTTTGATTTTTTTACACCTCCAAGGAACAGTAGACACCTCCACCTCCACGCGTTCCTGAGGAAAAGGGTCTTGACAGACAGACGCGGAAGGGCAACAAAGAGATTTTATAAGACTTCCGTTTTATTCTTTGGAGGAACGGAACCCTAAAAATGTAATATTGACATGGATGAAGACAACTAGAGTTACTGAAGCGTGCGTCTTTATTAACATGACGAAAACAACTCAGAAAACATATTTTAACATTTTAATTGTGATTACCTACGTTCTCGTACTATTCAGTACGATTTATTTAAAACTCGGCAGTGTGAGATTCGAATTCACTTTTATCTCTTTTTCTCTCTATGTATGGTGGTTTAATATAAGAGAAATAGAGACGAATAAGATGCTCGGTTTCAAGTTATAAAACTTTAATATAAAATAGTGGTACGAAAGGATTGTTAAGCTGTTCTTGATTAATTAAAGCTGTATTTGCTGTAAATAAGATTGTTACTTAATAAAAATATATTTGATAACGAATAAACAACTTATTTAATACATAATATGTTCATAGTTTATCAACAACCCCCAGTTTTACTTCGCGAAATGAAAACTTTTGGCCAGATCCAGAAATCGAATCCAAAGACGCTTTAGCCTAACCAGCCAACCAAAATACCGATGAGGCTCTAAACTAAAAGAGTACTTAAACAATGCTTAAATCACAATATTATTGGAAAAATGTGGCCATAAAAGCAAAGAACAATAAAACGGCAGCTAATGGACGAGTGTGATAATACCACCGGGACCCCTCCGAGATAATAGCGACGACAAAATAATGGATTGGGAGATATAAAACGATACTGGCAAATAGATATAGACGGATAACCATTTATTTGTGTCTATTATTTGGGTATTTTAATTAATTAATATTTAAAATTGGTCTTTCATGAAGTAGGAGCGCTGGTCGCATATCCCGCCACGCTAGCCTCAATGTCAATGACATCATACGTCGTGGTCTTGTCACCGCCGGCATGCCAGCTGTTTTAGTACCTAACGGCTTGGCGCGCGACGATGGCAAGAGACCAGACGGCATGTCATTGATGCCATGGAAGACGGGAAGGCCTTTGGTGTGGGACGCAACTTGCGTGGACACCCTTGCGCCTTCACATCTTCCTAGCACGGTGGGCTGTGCGGGCGCTGCTGCTGCATCAGCTGAAACTCTCAAGCGGCGCAAATACAGTAACCTCGTCGGAGATTATGTATTTGAGCTTGGAGTTGAAATGTTTGAACCGTGGGGTCCGAGTACTCGTTTTTTTTATATAGATATCGCAAAACGATTGATCGACGCCTCCCGTGATCAGAAGGCTGGCCTCTTTTTAGGTCAGAGGATCAGCGTTGGCATTCAACGTGGCAATGCTGCCAGCCTTCTGGGCACTTTACCACTCGACTCTGATTCGGAGGAATACTATGACGCCTAAGGTTTTTACTCTTTTTTTTTAGGTTAGGTTAAGGTAGCGGTTAAGTATTTACTTTTTTATTTAATTTTAAATAATTTTATTTATCTGTACTTATATTTAAGTTGTTCCGTCTAATTGTGAATTATACGATTTGAGATTCATTTAAAATACTTAGTAGGTAAATGGTATTCCTGAAACAGAGAAGTTCATTGCAAGTAAAATACTTAAATAACATCACTACATCATTGCATATTAAGTAACAAAGTTCTCCGTCTTGTTTGTCTGTCTGTCTGTCCGCGATAAACTTAAATATTGCTGGACAGATTTCAATGCGGTATTCACCGATAGATAAAGTGATTCGTAAGTAGGATTTAAATATATATTTTTACGGCTTATTGAGATTTTCTTATTTGGTGCTCGTCTGACTTGCGGGAGGCTTTGGCCGTGGCTAGTTACCGTCCTGTCGGCAAAGACGTACCGCGCAATTTTGCGTTCTGGTACGATTTCGTGCAGAAGCCAAAAGGGGTGTGCACTTTCACCTTACTCCTAATATTACTATAACGCTGTCTTAATCCCTTTGAGATTAATAAACAAAACAATGTATGGTTGGATTGTTCCTCTCTTT